>OX637358.1:7629743-8098332 GCA_951799405.1 Agapetus fuscipes | reverse complement strand
ATATCGGCACGGGAATGACCAAATACAGTCAAAATTGGTTCTCTTTTCCAATATCACCCCTATTGAGGGAAAAATTTGCGTGAGTTGTAGATTTAATCTAAGTTATGTAAGATATGTAAACAAAGATATGTAAGCAATAAAGATTCAATTTATTTAATGTACCTATGCACATAAGCAAACAAGTGTAAGTTCGCGCTAACAAATGCTTCATGTGTGCTAACAAAATAAAAACCCTAAATACTCGTATAATAAACATTTCTCTTGCATCTCCTGCAAACTTTCCTGAAAAATTTGTAACATTCGCAGCAGTGAAAAATAATAACAAAGAAAAAACAAATCCAGGAGATTAATCGTTCATTCAACCTTAATTTAAATAAATAGCTTTTTCAGTTTTTATTTTATTTTAAGGGCTTTTTGGATTGTGAAAATTGTCTCACACAGAAAGCGCAGAAAAGACTGGATTTAAATATTCAATAAATACACAATGGCTTTGAATAAATCCATCAGATTCGGTTAATTGACCCGCCGAGTTGTCTTTTGTGATTAAAAGACAAATTAAGCAGATCTAGCTGCGTCGGCAATCAGCCGAGGACAGGAATAAAAGACTATTTGTCTTTTTCAATGATCGAATTATAAAAAAATTGCAAAAAAATGTTATCATTGCTTTTATGATAATTTTATTGGGTACTAATGTATTATCTATAATCTAAGTTACAAACATATATAGCATTTAAGATTTATATTAAATGTTTTCTCACAAGCAGACACATTAAGTGAACCATTTTTACAGTATGGGTGGTCAGCCGCATACCAACTCATAAGTCAAGGAATACAAACAATTAATAACAGTTAAGTTTATAACAAACAATTACTAAACAATAAAACAATGATAATTATTTAAAAGCCTTAACCACTAGCATAACAGATAACCCGGCATTTTTTTTCGGTCCTTGCATAATTTACTCTTAATTGATAATGATGATGATGATGATGAGTTGGTGATTTCTCTATAGCGCCGTTTTGTGATGTAGTCACTCCAAGGGCGCTTGTGCATGTAATGTCAGAATTTAGCTTGTCTTTAGTGCAATTTTGAAACTTTCCATGACCCTCTATTAAGTACATATTTATTTTTAAGGTAAGGAGGCCGGTCTAACGCCAGCCACTCCACTTGAAGCGGGGGTTTCCCAGCTCCCAAGTTGACTGTGTAACGAGATGAATTTGTTTGTTTGGTGGAATGGAACATTTGATTTGAATTTGAATAAAAAAAGAAAAACAAAAGAATGCAGAAAGAGAGAAAAAGCTTCCCTGATGTAAGTGATATGGTTCCTGGCGCTATGCACTCAAGCAAAGTCATAATTCTTCAGAGCACGGCCAAACACCTCATTGAAGATCCTTATAAAATAAAGTAAGAAAAACCCTCACAACTGGTTTCCATTTCTTGGGGTTTTTAATAAACACCGAAACGGGAAAACATTGTTAACACCCTCAGTGGGATTTGATACCGAGTTTTCGGCATAGAATACAAGATCTCGACCAACTGAGCTATCGATCCGGCATTTCCATATATTCTAATCTAATCTAATCTAAGTTGAAAAGATATGTTACATTGGAGATTCACATTACATGCATTCCCACAACCAGACACGTACAAGGTCGCGCTTGCACATGCCTCATGTGAACCTACAACATAAAAACCAAATCTCAAGTGGACATACACCCTGCAACTCTTGCCGTCCTTCCCTGTAACAGGGGTGACATTGGCAAAGTGAACCTTCTTTTACAGCATGGGTGGTCAACTTCTAGATTGCTACCATTGATTATATGTTGATATGAGGCGGACCATCGATACTGTAAAACACGGCTCACTTTGCTAATGTTTCTCCTGTTTCCAGGAAGGTCGGAAAGAGTTGCAAGGTTTGGTTCTTATATAATAAGTTCACAAGCATTATGTCTAAGCGCGATACGTGTCTGCTTGTGAGAACACATGTAAAATTAATCTTGAATGTTAAAGTATCTTTGCAACATATGAGTATATTGTTTACGATTGATATATCGTCACCTTGTGCTTGTTTGTCTCCAACAGAGGTGATTTCACATGAGCAATGTTTGTATGTGTGTTTGTTTGCAATGTACCTACTGTACAAATTTTTATAAAATTGATTTTTAAAATACTAAAAACGACTCTCACATCGTGTTTTATGTTTTTTTTCTTAGCTCATATTATGTAGAATGTGGTCTTAAGACTCTTTCATTGAAAGATCATCTTTTGATAAAACGTAGATAAGCCAAACAAGCACTAAAGGGACGATATGCCATAGTATTTTCGATTCATTCAATAATGGATTGCACACCCCTAAGGTTGGTTCTTATTTTAGCATTGGGAAATCAATAGCGTTACTATTTTTCAAGGCTTTTCCGATCCACTAGTTTTATACGTGTATATACAATGTATTCAACCATCTATAGGTATTGATTACTCGTAGATATATGAAGAAAAAATTTCCTTCAAGATTCATATAATATTTTCTCTTCTTCTTATCTTGTTTCTCATTGCTGAGGGTTGTGACCCGTGTGGAAGCAATCACTCTTCTTCAGGTCTCTCATGACTGCGCTGTCCGCAGCGCTCCAACCACCGAGGTGCCTGCTGCTGTATTCACTTGATAATTCATCGTGTGGGGGATCTTCCTCGTCCTCTCTTCTCTTCATTTCCAAGTCATCGATCACAATCAGTTGTTCTAGGCTATCCTCATTGCCACGGCTAATGTGTACGAAAAACTGAAGAATACGGGGTATGCATATACTGGTCAGAGTCAAGCCATCCAAAAGTAGCTCCTGACGAAGAGTGTTGGTACGTATAGCCGTCCATAGGACTCGGAGCATGCGCCTCTAGTACCTATTACTAGTAAAACGTAATTTTTTTTACTTTATGCTGCTTTAATGATTCATATTTATGTAATATCTACTAGAAAAACCTGAGTATTTTTACTGATGGATTTCCGAATGTGTTTTTGTATTTCCAAAGTCTCGACGGCAATTAGTTCTACCCTTGCACCTGGAACCTTGATACCGCCATTATTGAATGAGTGGTCATTTTAGATACAGTGGTCCGCCATCTTCAAATAACCAAACAAACTCTTAAATGCCTTTTTATGCTCTTTAAACCTCACATTTATAGATTTAGAGGTTTGCCTGATGTACTCAATTTGTGAAAATAAATTTCAATGTTTTTTGTTCCAATGGTTTAAGTTCCTCATAAAAAATAGTTTTCATTGTATAAATACAGAACTCTTAAAAGTTTGTAAAATATTTTACAATATGGGTGGTCAGCCTCGTATCAAACCATTAGTCAAGGAAAGCCATTAGTGGAAATCGAATTCTTGTCTTCTCGCTTTGAACGAAATTGTTCTACCAACTGGCCTATGTATAGATACAGAAAACAGACTGTTAAAATGTGTTTTTTGTTGTTGTTGAATATTGTTTTTTTCTTCTTTGGAATTAAATTAAGATCAAATAATATTAAGGTCCAACAAAGGGCTCCATTACAAAATGTAAGCACAGGTGTTTTTGTTGTTTACGGGTCAGCCTGTGTTTACGCTAATTGTAAAACAATTTTCTACCTGCCATTTTTTAAAGTCTTTCAAGTTGAATTTTCAAAATTTAATTAAGGAGAATTTTCAGAACTCTAATTGTTGTTTAAATACACATTGCTTACCTTTATTGCTATTTGCTAACATCTTTTTTATTTTATTTTTATTTTATTTTATTCAGGAAAAAACAAAAAAATTCTTCGGATAATTACAATAACATCAGTAGATTAATTAATAATTGAAAAAATTGTCTATACATTTTCCGTTATGTTGGTACTTTGTATCTTTATGGTTATCTTTTTGTGGTAATTACGTTTTGAATCTTTAAAATATTTGATCTAGATTGCAAATATGTAATACCCCTATAATATAAAATGCAACGGCCTCCCCATACAAAATAATTGTGCGTTAATGGATGACAAACTGAAGAACTCCTGAACAGATGCACGTCATATTCACAACAAATATTGTTCAGGACTTGGGATGTGCTTCATCATCATTAATAGATTTTTAATTGTTGTTTTTTAAATAAATAAACATGATCAATCACAACACCTTTTTATGTAAAACCTATGCGAGAAACAAAACTCATTTTGACATTCGAATTTCAAATAAATTGCCAACACTTCAACATACGCTTCAAAGTTGCCAAACAAGTCGATTCTTTTTCGGTTGAATTCCGTTGAGTACCTACCTATATTCTTTATTTATTTCAAAATTATACTTCAACCAGTTATAACATGTATTTTTTAGAAATAATGACGATCGATTAGGTCAACTTTTTATATGAAACCATACTTATTGCGGCATTTAATTTTTTTAAAGGATTATTATAATATACAATCTAAGTTGCATAGACGCATTAACATTTATAATTCATATTCAATGCACTACTCCACGGAGACACGAGTGAGTTTGCGCTTACAAATGCTGCATGTGTATTTACAAATAAAAATTTCAGCCTCTCATGACCATAAGCCCTGCAACTTTTGCTGACCTTTTCAGAAACAGGGGACACATATGTTAAGTGAACCCATTTATGCGATATGGGTGGTAAGCCTCATACTAACCCTTAAGTCAAGGAATTTGATTCAACAACGTTAAATTTAATTTATAATCTAAAGTTGCAAAAAAAGTTATTTGATGATTCAAATTGAATGCACGCCCACAAACTGGCAAATGTCATTTCACGTTAACATATAGTTGTGGCGCTTGATTTTTTATAAATATTAGAATATATAATCTAAGTTGCACAGATACAATAACTTTTATAATTCATATTCAATGCATGCCCCCCTGGAGACACGAGTGGGTTCGCACTTATAAATGCTGCATGTGAACTTACAAATTAAAATTAAGGCCTCTAATGAACATAAGCCCTGCAACTTTTGCCAACCTTTTCAAAAACAGGGGAAACATTTGTCAAGTGAACCATTTTTTGCGATCTGGGTATTCAAGCTCATACTTCCCTATCCGTCAAGGATTTGATTTTAAAAAATCCTTCAACAACGTTAAATTTAATTTATAATCTAAAGTTGCAAAAAAAGTTATTTGATGATTCAAATTGAATGCACGCCCACAAACTGGCAAAGGTCATTTCACGCTAACCTATAGTTGTGGCGCTTGATTTTTTTTAAATATTAGAATATAATATTATAATCTAAGTTGCACAGATACAATAACTTTTATGATTCATATTCAATGCATGTCCCCCTGGAGACACGAGTGGGTTCGCACTTATAAATGCTGTATGTGAACTTACAAATTCAAATTAAGGCCTGTAATGAACATGAGCCCTGCAACTTTTGCCACCCTTTTCAAAAACAGGGGAAACATTTTTCAAATGAACCATTTTTTGCAATATGGGTATTCAGGCTCATACTAACCTATAAGTCAAGGAATTTCTAATCTAATCTAAGCTGCAAGGATATACATCATTTAAGATTTATATTCAATGCATTCCCACAAGCAGACATGTATAATTTCGCGCTGGCACATGCCGCATGTGGACCTACATTATAAAAACCCAATCTCAAATGAACATAAGCCCTGCAACTCTTGCCATCCTTCCCTGAAACAGGGGTGAAATTGGCAAAGTGAACCATTTTTTACAGTATGGGTGGTCAGCCGCATACCAACCTATAAGTCAAGGATTTGAGTTTGAAAAATCCTTAAACAACGTTAATCTTAATTTATAATCTAAAGTTGCAAAAAAACTTATTTGATGATTCAAATTAAATGCACACCCATAAGCTGGCAAATGTCATTTCACGTTAACATATAATTGTGGCACTTGATGTTTTTATTATTAGAATATAAATCTAAGTTGCATAGATACATTTTATAATTCATATTCAATGCATGCTTCCATGGAGACACGAGTGAGTTCCCGCTTAGAAATGCTGCATGTGAACTTACAAATTTAAATGAAGGCCTCTAATGCACATAAGCTCTGCAACTTTTGCCGACCTTTTCAGAAACAGGGGGAACATTAGTTAAGTGAACCCATTTATGCGATATGGGTGGTAAGCCTCATACTAACCCTTAAGTCAAGGAATTTGATTCAACAACGTTAAATTTAATTTATAATCTAAAGTTGCAAAAAAAGTTATTTGATGATTCAAATTGAATGCACACCCACAAGCTGGCAAATGTCTTTTCACGCTAACATATAATTGTGGCACTTGATGTTTTTAATTTTAGAATATAAATCTAAGTTGCATACATACATTTTATAATTCATATTCAATGCATGCCCCCAAGCAGACATGAGTGAGTTTGCGCTTACAAATGCTGCATGTGTAACTACAAATAAAAATTTCAGCCTCTCATGACCATAAGCCATGCAACTTTTGCCGACCTATTCAGAAACAGGGGGAACATTAGTTAAGTGAACCCATTTATGCGATATGGGTGGTAAGCCTCATACTAACCCTTAGGTCAAGGAATTTGGGTTTGGAAAATCCTTAAACAACGGTTATCTTAATTTATAATCTTAAGTTGCAAAAAGAGTTTTGATGATTCAAATACAATGCACACCCACAAGCTGGCAAATGTCTTTTCACGCTAACATATAATTGTGGCACTTGATATTTTTAATTTTTGAATATAAATCTAAGTTGCATACATACATTTTATAATTCATATTGAATGGATGCCCCCAAGCAGACATGAGTGAGTTTGCGCTTACAAACGCTGCATGTGCAATTATTACAAATAAAAATTTCAGCCTCTCTTGACCATAAGCCCTGCAATTTTGCCGAACTTTTCAGGAACAGAGAAACATTCGTTCAGTGAACATTTTTTTAGGTATGGGAGGTCAGCCTCATACCTCATGCTTCATACAAGAATCTCAGAACATGAAAGAACTAAATAACCCTTTTACCGCAATTATTTTTCAAATTACTTCTTAAAGCATTTAATTACTATGAAGGAGGTGTGAGGAAAAATTATTGCGAAGCCAGACTCACTCTGCCCGAAGGGCCTAGCAGACAACCGTGCGCAGCACGGTCAGTCTGCTAGTATAATTTAAAATTCATATTAACTGCATGCCCACAAGCAGACGCGTATAAGTTCGTGCTTACAAATGCTGCATGTGTACTTCAGTTTTCCTTCCTGAGCCTTTCTCAGTCCACTCCTGGACGAAGGCTTCCTCCCATCTTCTCCATGTTTGTCTATCGGCTGCTGTGTTCAGCCATCCTCTGCCTGCAGTTCCCTTGATGTCGTCCAGCCACCTCAGTTGGGATCTCCCCACTCCCCGCTTGAGCATCCTGGGCCGCCACTGACGATCCTTTTCGGCCACCTGTCATGGTCCTGCCTTGAAATGTGATCAGCCCAGCGCCAATTTAATCAGACCACTCGCTTTATAACATCAGTGATACCAGTGCGTCTACGCATACATCCAAGCCTCAAATGAACTACTTTTGCCGACATTGCCTGAAACAGGGGGGACATTGGCATAGTGAGTAAACGCAACTAAGCCACACATATATTGTAACTTCTTTCCGCGTTATACCCGAAGGGCTCGCATGTGGCGAGTTGAACCTATTAATTTTTACAGGTGAAGGGGCCGGCCTTACGCCAACCACTTTAGTTGGGGTGGGGGTTTCCCAGCTCCCGAGAGGGCTGGTTTTCATTTCTTGTGAAGGTTGAGTAAACCTTGCCGGTATTTTATTTTGGAGTTTGAAATAAACACCGAAACGGGAAATCATTTCTGACACCCTCGGTGGGATTCGAACCCATAGCTCGCGGCATGGAATTGCAGCGCACTCTACCAACTGAGCTATCGACCGGACTGAGTGACTGGGGTGAAATAAATGGAGAATTTTTTATACCGTCGATTACACAGTTTTTTGTTGTTGAAATTTCAGTCGTTTTAAAATATCCTCACGCGTATTCTTTTATATCTCGTGAATATTGCTGTTTACATTTATCGCATATAACTCGGTTCGCATAGACTTGTGACGCATGCCCGCCAAGAAAAATTAAAATGTTAGTTTTTTTGTATGTGATAATAATAATAATATTAGGATGATTTATTTGGTGAGCGCTGTTTTTGTGTGTATCACACCTCAAGAGCCCTCCTCTAAAAGGCTGACGTTATGCTTACCACCTATACTGTAAAATCATTTCACTTCCTCCCGTGTTTTAGGAAAGGGCTGCAATAGTTGCAAGATTTATTTTCATTAAGATTTGGATTTTTATTTTGTAAGTACACATTCAGTATGTATTGCGAACTTACATGCGTCTGCTTGTGGGCATACATTTAATGTTAATCGTGGTATATAAACCGGTTACGTAATGAGGTAAATAAGGTTATGTGTGTCAAAAACTGTATTTAAAAGGACTGTGACTTCACAGAGTACAAAATGTGTGAATATTGTAATTTTTTCACACATTTCGAATACAATGAAAATGAGGGAAATTTTTACGAAAAATTTCAGGCTATTTTTACTGCGGAAAAATGCTTCATTGAATGAAAAATGTACATAAATGAAAACTCAAATATTTCATGAATGTGAAATGATTCTCATATAAGTTTTTTACGTAATATTCAAATTTTTGGTGACAGGTTAGAACAGCACAATGACAAAACAACACATGACATTACATCACAATGAAATTGTATCACATAACAAAACATCAAAATGACAAATCAACACAGAAAATAGATCAAGACTTCGGCAAAAGTCTCTTACCAACATTTCATGAAAAGGACTAGACTACAAAGTCAGCTATAACAGTTTTATTACATTTAAGAATCATACTACATGCATTTACATAAGCAGACATACGCTTGCACATGCCCTATGTGGACTTACAACATAAAAATACAATCTCAAACGAACATAAGCCCGGCAAATTTTTGCCGACTTTTCCTGAAACAAGAATGACATTGGCCAAACAAACTATTTTTTACACATGGGTGGTCAGTCTCATACCTACACAGTCAAGGAAAAATCTGTTACTGTAACTGTATCCTGTCGTCACCGTTTCACTAGGGGTGGCCGGTACCTTCGTAGATGCGCCTTCACTTTTTTCTGTCCTTGCATATCTTTCATCTCTTCAACATTCATCTCTTTTCTCATACATACTCTTCTCCTATTCTCACTCTGCAGGTTCCATTCTTTCACAATCTCACCATTTAAATACTGTCTTATTGACCTTCAGTGCTTGTTTTTTAATATCTATCATTTGATTCAAAGATAAACTTTCAATGAAATTGTCTTTAGAATCACATTCTACACAATCTGAGCTAAGAAACAAACGTAAAACACAAGTATGTCAAAGTTGTTTTAAATATTTTTCAAATAAATTTCCAGTTTATATAAGACACATTTGTCCAGGATACATGCAAACATTGCTCATGTGAAATTACCTCTGATAGACGTATGTAACTTTTACACATTTCTTTACAATGACAAACAGTTACAGAAAGTGAAGGCAATGAACTTAGTTTTTCAAACACCTTGGTTCTATTTTTAACGCAATAAAATTGTGGCCCGGTTAATTTTTAATATCCTTGGTGGGAATTAATTAGTGACTGAATATTATACAATGTTTACTTGGAGCTTTTAAAACAAGGTCAATTTATTTTATAAGGTCATTTAATATTCCAACAAAAGATCGTTTATAAGATTTGGTTTTTGACTTCCATGTCTAATTGAAGTTTCAAATGTATATTCAAATTAATGATTTATCCTGAATGCATTCTTAACTTTAACGGGCTAGCACAACAAGGCACTGCCTTTACAAGAAGATAATGAAAAGTACATATAAATGGCTAGCACCACAAGGTACTGTTTATACAAAAGGATGGTGACCAGTAGACATAAACAGCTAGCACCACAAGGCACTGCCTTAACACAAAGTTGGCAACCAGCAGATTAAAAAATGGGTAGAATAACAAGACACTTTCTTTACAAAAAGATAGAGACTAGCAGAGACAAATGGCTAGCCCAACCAGGCAATGTCTTTACAATAATATGATGACCAGTAGAGATAAATGACTAGCACTACAAGACACTGCCTTTACAAGAGGTTGGTGATCAGCAGAGACTAATGGCTAGCACAATAAGACACTGCCTTTAGACGAGGTTGGCGATCAGCAGAGACAAATGGCTAGCACAATAAGGCACTGCCTTTAGACGAGGTTGGCGATCAGCAGAGACAAATGGCTAGCACAATAAGGCACTGCCTTTAGACGAGGTTGGCGATCAGCAGAGACAAATGGCTAGCACAATAAGGCACTGCCTTTAGACGAGGTTGGCGATCAGCAGAGACAAATGGCTAGAACAATAAGGTACTGCCTTTACTAGAAAAGAAACCAATAGCTTGCTGATGATCTTAATTGTAATTTATTGCATTTGTATGTTTTTTTATAGAAGCTCGAAAAGGTCACCAAGTAAAACTTGAAGAAGGTCACCACACAGACCTTTGGGAGGTCAGCGAAAGAATTTTTAAGGTCACAAACTGACCACACGATAGTGGGGGAAATTGTGAGAAATCGATTCCTAATCTACACTTAGCGTGACTGCAGTACACTATCAATGTCAACCGACGCTAGGGGGGGAAGTCTCGACGAACGTCGATAGACCTTTCCGTATCTATTTGAAGATAGGACCGAATTAAACATGGCAGCGTATCAACAGCTGATCTATTTTGTACAGAACAACGATCAGCTGTTACGGCATCGCCATATTTTATTTCGTCCTATCTTTAAATAGATACGGTAATGTCTATCGACGTTCGTCGAGACTTCCACCCCAGATATGTTATATCAGTATCGCTTTATAATGGATTAATAAATATTTAATCATACTTTCTTGACTAATAGGTTGGTTTGAGGCTGACCACTATAATTTATCCATATACGAGTATATTCAAAGTTGCAAAGATATATCAACATTTGAAATTCATATTAAATGCATGCCCACAAACCGACAAGTGTAAGTTTTCCCTTAACATAAGACCTGCAACTTTTGTCGAGCTTCCCTGAAACAGGGGCGACATTGGCAAAGTGAACATTTTTTAACATTATGGGTAGTCAGCCTTAAACCAACCTATTATTCAAGGAATAAGCACCCATAATGTAAAAAAATGGTTCACTTTGCCAATGTCTCCCCAATTCCAAGTAAGGTCGGCAGGATTTGCAGATTCATGTTCATTCGAGATTGGGTTTTTATGTTGTAGGTCAACATGCGGCATGTGTAAGCGCGAACTTACACGCGTCTGCTTGTTGGAATGCTTGTAATATAAATCTTTAATGTAAAATGTCTTTGCAACTTAGATTATTTCATTTTTACGGTTGCTGATTTTTGTAGTTGTAGTTCGGGTTCGAATCCCACCGAGGGAGTCAGATATTATTTACCGTTTTGGTGTTTATTGATCCCATTATAAAAATACAGAGAAGGTTTACTCAAGCTTTCCTCTCAGGAGCTGAAAAATTTCAATCGCTTGGGTTTACGTAAGGCTGGCCCCCTTACTTGAACAAATAAATAAAGGTTCCACTCGCCACATGTGAACCCTCTGGGAAAAACGCGGCAAAAATTTACTCTATATGTGTTACTACTTTATTTTTTTAACTATTCGATATTTTTTCTTTTCGTAGTACCTACGTAGTAGGTAGTATTTATCGTAGTATTTATGTATTTATTTTTATGTGTGTATCTATATGTATATGTTGATATATTATTAATATATATATATATATATATATATGTATTTATACAGTATTTTTTTACCATAATTATTGTTATACCACGGACTACCCATACCATTGTGCTTGCAGATCTTGTCCATCCTAAGGTTGTCTGTAAGATATCGCCATGTGCGATAAGACCGCCCATTGTACATATGTCTCTTTTGTTTATAATTTTAATGTAATTTATTTGTGGTGTACAATAAAGTTTATTATTATTATTATTATTATTATTATTACCTACAAACATATCGATTGATAGTAGGGTGCGTTGATAGAATTTGTACTCACTTAGAGTTGACGCTCAAAGTCATTAAAAGCTTTATGGCATATCCGGCTCCATTGAAATGAACCATAAAGCCTAAAATAGCGTGAAACTTTTAATGGTCTTGTGACTATGTGTGAGTGAATTCATATTTGTGGGGGAAAGGGAAATGCGAACGTATCAAAGGATTTTGACCTTTCAAACCTCTACTTTAGGGTGTATTTTAGAGCATTTGTTCTCAGACCGGGGGCAAAAATTACGTAAGAGGCGATTGGGGGCGATGGAGTGATAGTAGATAATAATACATACATAACTGTCTACTAGTTGATGCAGCTAAGAGCTCTGGTGAATGCGTTGGTGGTCTCAAGATTGGACTACTGCAACAGCCTGATGCTTGGCCTACTGAATGTACAACTGTCTAGGTTGCAGGCTGTTTTCAATGCCGCAGCAAAAATATTTTGGGAGGACATAAAACTGATCATGTCACTCCTCTATTGCAGTTTCTTGACTGGCTGCGAGTGCCAGAGAGAGTGGAATATAAAGTTTGCCTTATGGTATTCAACTCTCCTAGATGAGCGGCCCCGTCTTATTTGGCTGAACTGTGTGAGGTGGAGGAGATTGTTGGTAAGCGGTGCACTCTGCGCTCAGCGAGGGGTGATGCTATCAACAGGCTGAAAATGCCATCTCTATGGAGCAGAACAGGCTTTTGTGAAAGGGATGGCTCTGCAGGATAGTTGTGTATGAACCTGCTACTTCTGAAGCTGAGGACGGAGACCGGTGGAGAACGTTTCAAGAAGGAGTTGAAGACGTTCATGTTTTCCAAGAAGCAAGTGAAGGATGGGCGCCCTTGGGCTGGAGCCACTAAACGGCGCCCAAGAAGAGAAGAACAATTGATCCAACTATATTAATATCCTAGCATCCAACCGTGCGACAGCACGGTCGGTCTGCTAGTATAAATATTATATAGTTCTCTGAAATTTGTGACTACCATCCTTCCCACGTTGGCGGTGATTATTTTGGAAGGGCGATTCTACCCTCAGTCGATTACTTTTAATTTAAGCATAAAGGGGCGATGAGCTACACAATGTTGCGAAACACTGTTTAAGAGCAAACGCAACGCAACTAAGCTACACATATAGTGTAACTTCTTGCCTGCGTTTCTAGTTGCCTAGTATAATAATGAAATGTAAATCGTAAAATTTTTAAACCTTAGTCCTTTAATAGCTCAGTTGGCAGAGTGCTTGCATTTCATGCCGAGTGCTCGGGTACGAATCCCATCGAGGATGTCAGGAGTGATTTCCCGTTTCAGTGTTTATTTCAAGCCTAAAATAAAATACCGGCAAGGTATACCCACCTTACACAAGAAGAGAGCACCGGCCACCTCGGGAGCTGGGAAACTCCTGCTTCAACTGAAGTATTGGCGTCAGGCCGGCCCCCTTACCTGTAAGGCAGAGGTTCCCAAACTTTTTCAAGTCACGGCACCCTTTGAAATTTTGAGTTTTCTCACGGCACCCTAGTCATATAATATCGATCGATGTTTGTATTCATGTATGCACACAAGCTTCTGCTTTCGCATGAAGACATCTGGCCGGGCAAAATAGGTTGGTGAATTGCAATCCTCTTCACAAATTAAAAAAAAAAAAAAAAAAAAAAAGTAAAATTTTGATTTTTAGTAGACTTCAGGGGCGCCTCGCGGCACCCCTGATCTCTCTCCGCGGCACCCACTTTGGGAACCTCTGCTGTAAGGGATTCATTTCTTGTACAAAAGTTTTATTTTTCGAGAGTAAAAGAAAAAAAAAAGGGAAAATTTAAATTCAGGACAAGGAATGCAAATTTGACATAGGCTTAGTGGTAACAACATACTTGTGGTTAATCAGATCAACAGGTATGTTAATTTGACCCTCTTTTACAAATACCCGAATACATTTTTCATTTCTCTCAATGACGCAAGTTTAAGGTGCCGTAAGCACCTCGGGTCACGCCATATTCTCACATTATAACGTATTATATTATACATTTGGACTGTACGATAGTTTACCCTTGAAGCCTTAACCCTACAATATTCAAGGGTGGAATTCTCGGCGACCGTCGATATATCTTACTGGACCTATGTGAAGATATGACGTTTGTTAACATTTAGGTTAGTATTAGACTGACTACCCATACTGTAAGAAATGGTTCACTTTTCCAATGTCACTCCTGTTTCAGGAAAGGTCGGCAAGACTGACAGGGAGTATGTTCATTTGAGATTGGATTTTTGCGAGTATGTTGCAAGTCTACATGTAGTATTTGCCATCGCGAACTTATAAGTGTCTATTTATGGGAATGAATCTAACACGAATCTTAATAAATAACAACAAAAAAACAAAATAACGGAACCTTACAAAGTAATCTTTACAAAGACAAGTCGTGGGTTTATAAATAACAAAATAATAAGAATACGAATAAACATAAAATAGTTCACACACAAAATTATGAAGGTCTTGACAGACCGTCCCCCCAGTGCTTGATTCAAAGATGAACTTTCAGTGAGATTGTCTTAAAAATCTCATTCTACAATATCTGAGCTAAGAGAAAAACGTACATCACGATAATGTGAGAGTTGTTTGAAATATTTTCACAATCAAATTCCATCCTTATAAGACACATTTGTCCAGTACACAAACAAACATTGCTCATGTGAAATTACCTCTTATGAATATGAGGCAAACAAGCTCTAATAGGACAATTTCTCATTAAAATGCAAAATAAATAAAGCTTATAGCTGTTCTTGGTTTCTTGGGTTCACACAAAAAATTATGAAGGTTGTAGTTGGTTCGTTCATAACGCTATAACATCGTAGGGTTAAGAAGAGCTCCGGCAAGGTGAAAGCTTCCGGATGTACTCGAGAGTGTAATTGCAGGAGAAAGCGAAGGGTGGAGCTTTCATTGTGGCATATAATCTACATTGTTTCTTGCAACCTCAATACACCAGTTAAAAAATAGCATTTATAAACTTACTTATGTACTTTACTTTGCGTATGGCCGGCAAGCGCAAAAAAAATCTTGGCCGTTTAGCCGCGTCAAAGGTAAAGATCCAGGCCCTCCATCCACTTCATTGCTCCTGGCGTGGCTTCGTGGAGGTCTTCCAGGCCAGGACGGTGTCTTCTCATGGGGCACTCCCCCACTATGTGCCGGACAGTCTGGTTCTCCGCCCCACAACGCTGGAGGCGTCTTTCCTTTCTACCCCCCGTTTCGACAGACGACACACACGAAAAATGTTTCTTACACTTTATGGCCTATGTAAAAAAGTGACAATAATGGAAAAAATCGCACGTGTTATTTGATTTTTTATCTAAATTTTAAAGTAAAAATATTTTATAAAACTTAAAAAATGACGCTACAAAAAAATATTTAAAAAAACACGTTTTTGTTCACATTTTTTTCTTATAATTTTGTTGTTTAATATTTTGGACATATTTTTTTTCTTCATAATTATAGAATGATACAATGTCGAGAGAGTGTTTGAAAAATATTTTAGGTAATGTGAACAGTTTTCGAGATAATATGAAAAAACTGAAACTTGATAATTAATTTAATGTGCGCGGCAGTACTTCAGCGTGAATTATCGCCGAACGCACAGTAAGAAGAGAAAGACGCGTCCTGGAGATGGAGCTAATCTCACGGCACATGCAACCAACCCCTTTGTCGACAACGCTGAAAGTTGTACTATACGTGAAGCTCAGTTGCGTTTTTGCGCCTCGTTCTATAGCATCACGCATTGAAATTGTATAAATACTTCTGAATTTGTGCTTAAATCGATAATAAAAGAAGAAAAAACTAGTATTCCGTACAAGAAAGAATTCTGTTTTGCTTGTATTGGAAATAAAATTGGAAAAACTTGGAATGGTATTTTTAACGAGTACAAAAGTTTGCGAAAGCATTTTGTACTTCGCCAAAAGTTGAGGATAATTTTTTTTTTCTGAAATACTATTCGGATTCTTCGATATATAGATTGGTTCCCCTTAGGATTGTATGGAAACTTTTCTCTGAAAACTTTTGAAATGTTTTTACTTTATAGCAGTCCGAAGGACTGTTATAAAGTATTGTATTCGTCCAAAAAAAAAAAAATGAGGTTTCAACGAAAATGAGTTGTCCTGCACCAGGACAAGCAAAAAAACCTAATTTGTCGAACCTGTCCGTCCGTCCGTCCGTCCGTCCGTCCGTCCGTCCGTCCGTATGAGTGTATGTCCCAGCCGAAACTACTGATCACAGAGACACCAATTTTTGGATTTAGAGAATTGACAACCACAGATTTTGATGAGCCGACTGGCATGGCACCACCCTGAAAATTCAAGATGGCTGCCATACAAAAAAAACATAAAATTGCACTTTTCTCAAAAACGGCTCTAACGATTTTCTTTAAAATTTCAGTGTGGTCGTTGCTTAAGTTTTTTCTAAGAAAATTAGGTATGGCAACACTCTTGCCAACCTGCGTCTATGGGTTGCCATATGAAAGAAAAAAACGATTGTGATTATCTCGGAAATGGCTGGGTTGACAAAAAAAAAATGTTCTACAATATTACGCGCAATATTAATTTCTACAAAAATTTAAAGAAAACTTTAAAAATTTTTTTACTTAAAGTACCGTTTACACGATCTCAAAATTTTCATCGATAATATTAAAAAGACCCATAAAAACGCAATTTTGTAAAACTTTTTTTAGGTATAAAAGAAAGAAAAATTTATAAACTTCTTTGTAATATAATTTGTTTTTCACTATTTTGAGAATTCAAGATGGCTTCCAAAGAGGAGAAAACTTCAAATGCGATTTTCTCAAAAACGGCTCTAACGATTTTTTTTAAATTTTCAGTAAAGTAGTTGCTTGATACATTCTTATCAAATTTAGTTATGGCAACATTTTTGCTAATCTGCGTCTATGAGTTGCCATATGAAAAAAATAAACAATTGTGATTTTCTCAGAAGTGAAAGCGTTGACAAAAAAATAATGTTCTACAATACTATACGTAACATCAAATTCTATATAAAAATTAAATAAAATTTTTGAAAATAAAAACATAAAGGGCCGTTTACATGATATCAAAAATTGAAATTAAAAGGCTACAAAAACCCATCATAACGCAAAAAACTTGTATGTTTCTTAAATTTATCAGAAAGAACTTTGTTATCACTATAATTCATAGTGAAACATTTTTCAAATTTTAGAAAATTCAAGATGGCTTCCGAACAGCTGAAAATTTCAAATGAGATTTTCTCAAAAACGGCTCCAACGATTTTCTTTATTTTTTTTGTATAATCGTCATTATAATACTGCTATGTAACAACAATAACCATTGCCTCATAATTTTCTTTGTTTTGGGGGTTGCCATACAAGAGAAAAAAATAATTTAAAATTTCTCGGCAGAGAAAGGGTTAACTAAAAAGTAATGTTCTACAATTGAAAATCTTTTATATATACCTACATATATGAATCAATCCTTTTTTCAAAAAAATATTATAAAGTATAGCCACCATACAAAGTGACAAATTTTCATACAAAAAATTATTGTAATATTTTTGGTAGCAAAACGTCTAATACCCATAAATAAACCTACATAACAATTTGCTCAATCAATTGCTATAAAACAACAATAAGCATTGCCTCTTAATACTCTTTGTTTTGGGGGTTGCCATACAAGAGAAAACAATATTTTAAATTTTCCCGGCAGAGAACGGGTTAACTAAAAAGTAATGTTCCTCAATTGAAAAGCTCTTATATATACCTACATACATCAATCATTACTTTTTTCAAATAAATATTATAAGGTGTAGCCACCATACAAAGTGACAAATTCTAATACAAAAATAATTGTAATATTCTTGGTACTAAAACGCCTAATTTAAAATACTAGGCTACGAGTCTTAAAATCTAGTAAGTTGTACCCATATAATAATCAATCATAACTTTCCAAAATATCAATGAAAAGTATAGGTACCCACCAAACAAAGTGTTAGTTTTGATACAAACGGGATCAATGATAATACTGCAAAAAGACGATTGCTTTAAAAGATTAGCTTCATTACTTACACACAACTAAATGTTTTGTTATGAAAATTGGCTATGACCTAAACATGACCGTATTTTGTGCTATAAAGTCCTGTGCAGTCCACTGTACAATTTATTTTTTCTTGTATTGACTTTTTGTATTTAAAACTGAAGAATCTTTGTAATGAAAAATGCCTGAGAATCTTGCCTAATGAGACAACCCATAATATTGTGTACCCTGTTTTATCTATTTTCGTATAATCTATCTATAATCTAAGCTGCAAAGATATGTTATGCATGCCCACAGACAGGCACATATAGGTTCGAGCGTACGCATTCTGCATGTGTGCATACAAATTAAAAAACACTCACATAAACATAAACCTTGCAACTTCTGCCGCCTTTCCCTGAAACTGGGGTGGTATTGGAAAAAGTTAACCACTTTTTACAGTACGGTGGGGGGACAGCCTCATACCAACCTATCAGCCAAGGATGAAAGAGATCAGTCAGTAAATACTTATAAATGTGATTTAAATGTAATGTAATAAAATGTAAGCTTTAGGGTCTGTTGCACCAACCTTCAATCAATACTTGATGACACATAAAATTTGATTGCTTAATTCTGATAAGGACCTAGGTTAAATATTTATCGGAAGTGGATAATAATATGATGGAATTTAAACAGAAAAGATGGTGTACATCAGCTGATTTCCGTAGATGCAAGCATTTTTATTTATTTGAAAGCTAAAATTCACACTTTATTTTGATTTTTGTCTGATTGGAGTTTGGTGCAACAGGCTCTTAAATATCAATAGATCTTTGCAACTTAGAATATAGATAACAGATAAGACGAAAATTTTGTTTTTGACATGAATGAGGAATGCGAGAGAATTAAGATGAGATGGAATGAAAGAAGAGTACCTGCGACAGTGGTTCAACAAAAGCACCAAGTCCCTCTTTCAAACCGCAGTATCCAAGGTACAAATGGCCATGATGATCGCCGACCTTCGATAAAAGTGGAACCAAAAAAAGAAGAAGAAAGAAGAGTGAAAGTTGTAAAAGACTTTGATAATCTTAAAGCAAGTTTGAGTTAAATAGGAAACTGACGAAATAATTGGAAAACGCGGTAGTAGAGGAAGAAGTGTGATGGGAACGCTTGGAAGGATTGCGGAAAATAGGGATTTAAAAAAGAATATGAGATTTGCGATACACAAAAGCATATTGGAACCAACATTGATGTATCGAAGTGGGGCGTGGATAGGTTATTTTAATTACTTAATGAATGCGAGTTGAGTACAGTATGTACAGTTAAAATGGCTTAGGACTGCAAAGACACTAAATGATAGGGTCCGCAATGATTGGGTGATGAACGAATGTGGAATACAAGTACAAAAAAGCACAATGAGATGGTTCGGATATCTCAAAGGAATGGATGATGAACGAGAATGTGTACAGAGGAAATGTCAGAGGGAAAAACCAAAGAAGGAATGGATATACCAAATTAAGATGGATTGCGAAAGAATGAAACCTGCAGAGTGTAAATAAGAGAAGAGTATTTATGAGGAAAGTGATGTTGAAGAGATGAAAGAGATATGCAAGGACAGAAAAAAGTAAAGACGCATCTGCGGAAGTAACAGCCACCTCTAGTGGCACGGCAGGATACAGTAACAGTACAGCTTAGGTGGAAAGGATCCATGCGCCACTTGAGATCACGCGAGCTCTTCTGGTTTACCTTCACCTCCAAGTTAGTTTTATTCTCTGGTATTAAAAGTTATCGGTCCATTAGCCGGGAACAAAGCTGTGTCCGTATAATTCTTCCATTGTGCCCGTCCTCTCCCGGTGGACAATGGCCGCCGTTTCGTCCCCTTAGTGCTTGTTTGTCGTATCTCCATCAGAAGTAATTTCACATGAGTAATGTTTGTATATTTACTGTACCAGTGTGTCTTACGAAAACTGGAAATTGATTTAAAAAATATGTAAAACAACCCTCACATTATCGTACGCTGTTTTCTTAGATTAGCGATTTCACGAAAAGGTCATCTTTGAATAAATTTTTCGATAAGCCAAACAAGCACTGGGGGGGACGGTTTGTTGGATTTATTTTTGGCGGGAAAAGGATACGAATGCTGGAGTGGTAGTTACGTCACTGGACTAACGCTGTCAATGGTCAACAGCTGTGTAGAAGCTTTTTTTTTCTTTTTAACAATTCCTCAAGTTACTCTCCTTGACTTGAAGGTTGGTATGAGGCTGACCACTCATACTGTACAAGATAGTTCACTTTGATAAAATGTTACCCCTGTTTCAGGGAAGGTCGTCAAAAATTGCAGGACTATGTTCATTTAGGATTTATGTAGTCCGTAGTGGCAACACTTCGGACTCGTAAATGGAAGGTTGTGGATTCGGATCCCGGTGGAGCACAAAAATATACCATTTATATCTCGAATGTGCTCTTCGCTGGGTTGAAAAATTCATAAAAACCTTTACCTATGACCGGTCACCATAGGTCCATCCAGCCTTACAGCAACTAGGGTCTTGCTTGAGTATTGGCGCTTTGTAGCGACGACCAAGCTCGTACCCCTCTGCGGCACTACAACAAGTGTCATAGACCCCTAGAGTCTTTAGAATCTAGGGAGTCTCCCGCACAGGATTTCTTAAAAAAAAAAAAAAAAATGTTTTAGTTTGTTGGTAAACATGCGGCACTACATGTGTGTGATTGTGGGCATGCCTTTAATGTGAATAAGTCTATACGGCTAAGATTATAGAGTATAGTAAGAAAAGTGTGTAAATTTTGCATTTAATTTATTATTAACTAACTGTCTACGAAAGAAAACACTAAAGAAGTGGGAAAATCCTGTAGTTAACAAGTTTTTCATGAGCACTGTCTTATGCTTAGTTCATTTTTTGTGAGAATTTACACACAATAAAAAAAATATCCACGATTTCTGAAATCAGTGAATCATAACTTATTCATAACAATGAAAATGTTGTGTATAACTGCGGCCACACGCGCTATCTAGGGTAGGTAGATCCTTCTTAAACTGTGTCCATATTTCAGCTGGTCCTTAAGCTGACCGCACAACCTCACTAGTACAAACACTAAATACCTGACTACCACAAAGTAAAGGTGCGTTACTAATAATAATAATAACATTAAAGAAATGTGACGGTCCTTTGGGATTAATATTGTTAATAAATAAAAATGGGTTTATCGCAGTTATTTACTACGCAAAAACGCAACCAAACTACACGTGTTGTGCCGCTTCTTTCCGAAGTAGTCACATATGGCGAGTGAACCTATTTATTATTAAATGTAAGGGGGCCAGCCTTACTCCAACCACATCAGTTGAAGTGGCGGCTTCTAGCTCCCGAAGAGGCTGCTACTCATTTCTTGTGAAAGTCAAGTTAATATTGTCAGTATTTTATTTTGGGTTCGAAATAAAACAGAAACGGAAAATAATTTCTTATCTCGGTGGGATTCAAGCCCTAGCTGTCGGCATGAAAAGCAAGCACTCGACCAACTGATAAACGCTAACACAAAAACAACTATTTTGGTTTATCGGTACCTTAAAGCTGAAATTGAAGAATTAAAATGTTAAGATAAAATGAGTTTCAAAGAAAATTACACTTTTTTATTGTCTACGAGAAAAAACATTAAACGGGTGTAAGTCCTAAAGTTGAGAAGTTTTTCATGAGCACTTCCTAAAAACTGGTTCACGTACTATGAGAAGTTACACACTATAAAATGTTTTTTCCACGATTTATACCTACAACACTTATTTAGTTTTTTTTACCTTTAAGAGGGGCGATATTTTGAAATTTAGATACAAAAAAATATTTTTGTTGTGAAAATTTAACTTCTTAAGGGTGCGCTCCACGCATATTCAAGATTTTTTTTTTTAAAGTATGTTTTCATTTATTTTTTTAGAGCATCATTAAGACATAAATTAATACTTAAAAAAATTACGTAAGATTAATCAACATTTAAACTATATATCATATTTTTTTCAAAAGTCAAATAAATTATTTACGTATATAAATCAAAGCTTAATCTGGACTTGTTTTTGCTAGTTGCGGAAAGAGCTTTGCTAAAAAGCATATCCTCCAAAAACAAAAAAAAATCTTAATTTTTTCTATGATAGAATAATTTTAAAAGAGTTTGTTGAAGGCATGATCAGATTACTTTTTTGAAATTTGATATTGTTTTCATTATTTTACCTTTTGAATATTGCAAAATTTCTTTTTTTTTTGTATTTTTCGTACACGTTTTTTTCCGACATTCAATGTTTAAAAAAAAAAATGAAAAAAATCCCATGTAGATAAAGTCTTTTTTAAACCTGTAACAACAAAACAAATAGTCAAAATATTTTTTTTCATGGATTTTTTCCTTATTTCGCAAACCTTTAAAATTCTGTTCAAAATGAATCAGTCTCCCTTTGTTCTTCAAGGGGCTCGGACGTGGGATCTGTGCCGCTTGCTTGTCCAACCTCTCTACCGCACGGTACTTCTCCCTCACACACGCAGAGCATATGGGTTAAAGACAACGTGTATTACAAAAACTATCTCCTCGTCTGCTGCGATACTAGCGTAAAAAAATACGAATAAATATTGAAAATAACACATTAAAACTTTGAAGTCGGAAAGTTTTCTTTCTTTTATTAGTATTGTTTGTAAACACAAAGCAATTGTATGTGGTCAAATAGGTTCAAAACGCACATCTAAATCTAAGTTGCAAATATATTTATCATTTCAGATTCATATTAAATGCATTCCCACAAGCAGACACGCATAATTTAACGCTCACACATGCCGCATATGGACCTACAGTATAAAAAACCCAATCTCAAATGAACATAAGCCCTGCAATTCTTGCCGACCTTCCCTGAAACAGGGGTGACATATTGGAAAAGTAAACCATTTTTTACAGTATGGGTGGTCAGCCTCATACCAAATAATAATAATAATATTAGGATGATTTATTTGGTGAGCGCTGTTTTTGTGTGTATCACACCTGAAGAGCCCTCTGCGAGCTTGGTCGTCGCTGTAGAAAGCGCCAATTCTCAAGCAAGACCCAGTTGTAAGGTTGGATGGACCTTTCAGCGACCGGTCTTTGGTAAAGGTTTATGAATTCTTCGACTCAGCGACGAGCACATTCGAAAGCACACTGGTATATTTTTTGTGCTCCGCCGGGATTCGAATCCACAACCTTCCATTAACGAGTCCGGATGGTTGCCACTGGACTACGGACCGGGGCAAGATGCCAACGACACGCGGTGTACCTGAGCGGTAACCCATCCAAGTACTATCCGCGCCCAATGTTGCTTAACTTCGGTGATCTATGGGAACCGGTGCTTTCAACATGGTAACGTCGTTGACCTATAAGTCAAGGAATTTATTTTTTACACATATGTGTAATAAATTTACAGTATGGGTTACTTGATTAGTACGTTTATTAATTTATTTAATAAAAAATATTAAAACTGAATAAAAAGTTGATATGCGAAAAAAAGTGTTTTTTTTTTGCTCCTGGCGAGAAATTGAATTTTATTTATTGGTAAAATTGACCGGTCCGTAGTTCAAATGGTAACGCTTCGGACTCGTAACTCGAAGGTTGTGGGCTCAAATCCCGGCGAAGCACAAAAAATATACCATTTATATTTTCAAATTTGCTTTCGCTGGGTTGAAAAAATTCATAAACCTTTACCAAAGACCGGTCATCAAAAGGTCCATCCAACCTTACAACAACTGGGTCTTGCTTAAGTATTGGCGATTTCTATACCGACGACCAAGCTCGCAGAGGGCTCTTGAGGTGTGATTCACACAAAAACAGCGCTCACCAAATAAATCAGCCTATTTTTTTTAAGCCTACAGCTCCGCAGTAATAGGGGCTTTCTTGAGAATAGGTGCATTCCATAGCGACGGTAAAGTTCGGCTCTTGAGGAGTGTTTCGCATCACCTTAGAATAAACACAACTAAGCTGCATATATGGTGTAACTTCTTGCCTGCGTTAACCCCGAAAGGGTCGCATGTGGCGATTCGGGACCTATTTATTTTTACAGGTAAGGAGGCCGGCCTTACACCAACCAGTTTCAGTTGAAGTAGGGGTTTTCCAACCTCCGGCTGGTGCTCATTTCTTGTGAAGGCTGAGTAAACCTTGCGATCGAACCCTTGCTCTCGGCATGGAATGCAAGCATTTTACCAATTGAGTGATTCCTTGACTTATAGGTTGGTATGAGGCTGACCACCCATACTGTGAAAAATGGTTCACTTTGCCAATGTGTCAGGGAAGGTCGACAAAAGTTGTGGGGCTTATGTTCATTTGAGGTTTGGATTTTATTTGTAAGTACACATTCAGCATTTGTAAGCGCGAACTTCACGTGTTGGTTTGTGGGCATACATCTGAGAGCTTTAAATGATTATATATCTTTGCAACTTAGATTATAGATTATAGAGCTATCGACCTTTTTACGAGCTTGGTCGTCGTCGCTACAAAGTGCCAATTCTCAAGCAAGACCCAGTTGCTGTAAGGCGGGATGGAGCTTTTGTTACCGGTCATGAGTAAAGGTTTATAAATTTTTCAACCCAGCGAAGAGCAAATATGAAAATATAAATGGCATAATTGTTGTGTTCCGCCGGGATTCGAACCCACAAATTCCATTCAGAGTCCGAAATGTCACCACTGAACTACGGACCGGTCATCACCAGAATAATTTCTATTATAAGGATTATGAAAAAAAAAGACATTTTCTTGTGCAAAATATTTTACTATACTTTATTATAATATTTTTCTATTTGGTCGTCATTGTAATATTATGTCTTTCAATGGAAATAGGATAATATGTTAAACAATGGTTCTTTGTTCAAATTTTACCTACCCCCATAAAAAAGATTCTCGATTTTTGAAAGACATTTTTCTATGACTTATGCTTACCAAGTGATCTTATCTAAACTGCAAGGATATGTTACATTGGGGATTCACATTATATGCATTCTCACAAGCAGACACGTACAAGTTCGCGCTTAAACATGCCGCATGTGTACCTACAATATAAAAACCCGTATTTCAAATGAACATAAGCCCTGTAACTCTTGTCGTCCTTCCCTGAAACAGGGGTGACATTGGCAAAGTGAACAATTTTTACAGCATGGGTGGTCAGCCGCATACCAACCTATAAGTTAAGGAATATACACGACAAATTACATTTTTTAAATCAATTGTTAAAATTTGGCCAAACGCTATATTTTTTGTGCTCCGCTGGCATTCGAACCCGCAACCTTTCATTCAGAGTCCGAAGTGTTATCATTGGACTACGGACCGGTTTGTTTTAAATAATATAAATTATATTCCTTTGCACTCCGTGGGGATTCGAACCCACGACCCTTCATGTCAATTTATTTATTTTTAGATTGCCGCCTTTGATTCTATACGACTCATCTATAATAGACTTCAGGTAGAGTCTTTTGAATTACCAACAAAGAAATTAACAACACATTAGTCCGACAAGTTAAGCTGATTCCTAGAAAACCCTGTCTACCTTAGGACTCATTTTGTTGACATAATGACTTGTGTTTATAGTTACTTGCAGATTGTTTTTTTTTTGTTTTCTGGTTTTTATTTGGTTGGCACTGTGTGACTGTATAGTCACAGATTTCATTTTTTAAAAAAGAAAAATATATTTTTTTCCGGTCGATAGCTCAGTTGGTAGAGTGCTCGCATACTACCCCGTGAGCTCGGGTTCGAATCCCACCGAGGAGGGTGTCAGAAATGATTTCCTATTTCGGTGTTTATTTCAAACCCCAAAATAAAAATACCGGCAAGGTTTACTCAGCCTTCACAAGAAATGAGTATCAGCCCCCTCGGGAGCTGAGAAACCCCTACTTCAACTGAAGTGGTTGGCGTAAGGCCGGCCCCCTTACCTGTAAAAATAAATAGGTTCAACTCGCCACATGCGACCCCTTCGGGGATAACGCGGCAAGAAGTCACACTATATATGTAGCTTAGTTGCGTTTTAATCTAATCTAATCTATATCAATAGGTACAAAATATTTTATTATGTATTTATCTACTTTTAATTAGTTACTCTATTCAAATGTCACTATGAAATATGTAATATAATGTCGGTGTTATAGCCGGGTGGATCGAGTCAGGTAATTTGGAACCGGAAAACGCTGGTTCGAATCCCACGCCGATAACTTCGACCCTGGTTCAACAGATGCCGTTGCATGCACACAAGCTTCTGTTTTCGCATGAAGACAACTGGCCAGGTAAAATAGGTTGGTGGATTGCATTCCTTTCCACAAATCTATTTAAAAAAAAAAAAAAAAATACTATAGTACCTAGCCATTTATAAAAGTTCAATATATCTCAAATTCATAAACCTACCTGCTTACATTTTCGGGATAAAAATAAGTACAAAGTGGAAATTATGGGAAGAAGCAATGGATATAAATGAACTGAGATCAGTATGTAAGGATAGAAAAAAGTAGAGGAGACTTTTCTAGAGGCTCAGGCCACACTTAATGTAAAGACGAAAGCGTTATAATTTTTTTTTTTTTTTTTTAAGAAATCCTGTCCTATAGTCCGGTCGATAGCTCAGGTGGTAGAGTGCTTGCATTCCATGCCGAATGCTCGGGTTCGAATCCCACCGAGGGTGTCAGAAATGATTTCCCGTTTTGGTGTTTATTTCAAACCCCAAAATAAAATACCGGCAAGGTTTACTCAGCCTTCACAAAAAATGAGTACCAGCACTCTCGGGAGTTGGGAAACCCCACTTCAACTAAAATTTGTTGGTGTAAGGCCGGTCCCCTTACCTGTATAAATAAATAGGTCCCGAATGGCCACATGTGACCCCTTCGGGGATAACACAGGCAAGAAGTTACACTATATGTGTAGCTTAGTTGCGTTTTTTTTTTTTGCGTGATGGGAGATCCACAAAAGTCGTATGTAAAAAAAAATCTTCAAACGGCAATAGCAAGTCGAGCATATTTTGTGGGGCTAAATCCATACGGTCTGAGGCGAAAGGGGATGGGGGGAAACGGGTCGCAACTTTGACAGCTTTCGGCGCGGTGCAACATGAGAGCGCCCCCTTAAGGTCCTGATGATGCCTTGTAGGTGAAAGTGCTAGACAGAAATAAAATATTGTAAAAAGTGAATTGGAACTTTGTTAATTTGATTAATATACAATGGACTTTCTCTGTGTAAACCACCAAACCCTTAAAAATCTTAAATATTGATATACATATATGTATTTGACGAAACTGAAGATGCCGTTTTGCAGGTAACTCTTTAAAACATTTATTATTAAAATTCAATAATAATCACTATATATTTAAATATGTATAAAAAATGTAAATTAATCTTTTAATTAATTCATCGATAGGTACTCCGAAAAACTTTTATGATTTCATCGACACCCATCTTTGAATCAAAAAATCTTTGACCAAAGTTCTTCAAAGAAAATATTAATGAATAAAAAGCGCAAATTTTAATAATAAAAAACTCCTGATCTAACAAAAAAATGACAAAACTCATTTTGTAATAATCTTTTTCCCCCAGATGGTGATATTTAATTCGGAAACTGTTTGTCAAGATGAAGAATATCTCTGTTTTTTTTTTCACTCTTTCCTACTCCATTTGCGTCGTCTGCCTTGCTTCACTTTTGTTCCACTCTTCAAACAACACATCATTGTTTAAAGCCCTCCATTATCTCACTCTTTTCCAAGATTATTTTTCTGTGGATATTATAAATGCCTTGAGGTTTTGGAGAATAAGGGCTGTAGCTTACCGGTAGCTTGTAAGGTTTACCGGCAAATTGAAAGGTCACACGAATGAAATGTAATTTTTGGAAGAAAAAACTAAAATTGAGCTTCAAACTCTCAAGATTTCTCTATGACCGGTCCGTAGTTCAGTGGTAACACTATGCGGATTCTGAATGGGAAGGTTGTGGGTTCTAATCCCGGTGGAGCACAAAAATATACCAATTATATTTTCAAATTTGCTCTTCGCTGGATTGAAATATTCATAAACCTTTACCAATGACCGGTCACCAAAGGTCCCTCCAGCCTTACAGCAATTGGGTCTTGCTTGAGTATTGGCGCTTTGTAGCGACGACCAAGCTTGTACACCTCTGCGGCACTACAAAAAGTGTCATAGACCCCTAGAGTCTCTAGAATCTAGGGAGTCTCCCGCACACGATTTCTTAAAAAAAAAAATGTTAAGGTACGCGTAGGGAATTCCCGATAATTACGGATTTTTGCTAGCTCACAGCATTTAGTCGACACTTGTGAGTAAAAGATGGCACTAACAATTCATTATTTTTCATAAATATCACTAAGAAAATATACACATTCATATTGATATTAATGGTATACAATATTTATTGTTTTCGGATTATTTTTAAAGCTAAATTTCTTGCGTATTAAAATGTACTCAGATCTTGAATCGGGTTTAAGCCAAATAGAAATTGGTTTATTAAAAGAATTTTAATACTTTTTCACCCAAAAACGGTGGAAAAAAAAAATACAAAAATTAAAATTCATAAAGAAACCATTCAATGAATAAGCCAGTCATGAATATTAAATTTCATACATCTTAAAGAATACATTACATGACATATTATATTTTACAGATAAATGCCTTTCCCATGTTTTAAAATTTTCAAAATGTTATCCTCAGAATTTTTCTACAAGAATAAAAACAACAAAAAACCGGAAAACAAGATTTTTAATCCGCCGCATTGTCGGCACCCCTGTTTGTACCAAAATGAGGAGAGATGAAAAAATGTACTTGTCACATGGTAATAATGATAAAGGGCTTTTAGCAAAGTTTTTTTAGCTCGTTCTTTTTTATGTTTGCGACGGACTATTAGAATAGGAGTTGTATTTAAAAAAACAATATTCCGTTTTTATTTATGAACGCAACTAAGCTACACAAGCATAATTACTTTTTTCCACGTTCTCCCTGAAGAGCATTTTTATTTTTACACGTAAGGAGGCGTTACGCAAACCACTAGTGGGGGTCTCCCAGCTCACGATTTCAAGCCGGTGATCATTTCTTGTGGAGGCTGAGTAAGCTTTGCCAGGATTTTATTTTGAGTTTGAAATAAACAGCAAAACGGGAAATAATTTCTGACACCCTCGGTGGTGTTATGTACTGAAGTCACTATTTCAGGAAAGGTCGGAAAAAGTTGCAGGGCTTATGTTCATTTAAGGTTTGCATTTTAATTTCTAGTACACAATTTTTTTTAAATTTCTAGTGCAGCATTTGTAAGCGTGAACCTACTCGTGCTGCTTGTAGGCATACATTTAATATTAATTTAAAATGTTAATATATCTTTGCAACTTACATACATAGATTATAGATCAGCTGTTCAGGCACCGCCATGTTTTATTCCCGCCTATCTTCAAATAGGTGCGGTAATATCTACCGACGGCCGTCGCGACTTACACCCCCAGGCTGGAAGTCTCATCCCCACGGTAATTTTTACCCACCAAATATCGGTAATATTTGTATGAATAATAATTAGCTGTTCACTTGCGGCCATCTTGGAGTGACAGGTCTTCTATAATCTATAATCTAAGTTGCGAGGATATATTCATTCAAAGCTCTCAGATGTATGCCCACAAACAAACACGTGTAGTACAAATATAACCGATATTCGGTAGGTAAGAATTACCGTGGTGATGAGACTTCCAGCCCTGAGCTCTCGGCATGGAATGCAAGCACGCTGCCAACAGAGCTATCGACCGGACTACGGCAGTGCTGAGAAATGCTCAGAGAGTCTGGAGTTGCATCCCTCATGCAGTTTGTGCATCTGTGCAGTATTGATTTAGTTTGTGGGACCAGCAGGGAACTCACTGCGGACTGCGCTCAGAATCACTGCAGAGGGCATGTTGGTGTGTGTCTCTTCCAAAACTAGCCCCAATACTGGTACATAATAACGCAACTTAGCTACACATATAGTGTAACTTCTTGCCTGCGTTATCCCCGAAGGGGTGCGCATGTGGCGATTCGGAACCTATTTATTTTTACGGGTAAGGGGGCCGGCCTAACACAAACCACTTTCAGTTGAAGTGGGGGTTTCCCAGCTCCCGGGAGGGCTGGTTCTCATTTCTTGTGAAGGCTGAGTAAGCCTTCAGATCGAACCCTTGCTCTCGGCATGGAATGCAAGCATTCTACCAATTGAGCTATCGTCCTTTTTACGAGCTTGGTCGTCAAAGCGCCAATATTCAAGCAAGACCCAGTTGCTGTACAACTGGATGGACCTTTGGTGACCGGTCATTGGTAAAGGCTAATGAATTTTTCAACCCGCCGAAGAGCACATTTGAAAATATAAACGGTAAATTTTTTGTGCCCCGCCGGGATTCGAACCCACGACCGTATTTTTTTGTTGTGCTTCTCCGGGATTCGAGCCCACAACCTTGCATTTACGGGTCAGAAGTGTTACCCACTAGACTATGGACCGGTCAAGCATACAGACATGGCATGCATACAGACATACCACCGGTTCGTAGTCTAGCGGTTAACGCTTCGGACTCGTGAATGGAAAAGTTGTAGGCTCGAACTCCAGCGGAGCACAAAAAAATATAGGTACTTACCGCTACTGTGCTACGCATATACTGTTATTTCTTGCCGCGTTTTCCCCGAGTCGCATGTGGCAAGTGGAACCTATTTGCTTTTACGCCAACCGCTTCAGTTAAATTGGGGGTTTCCTAGCTTCCAAGGGGCCGGTACTCATTTATTGTTAAGGCTGAGTAAGACTTGCCCGTAATTAGGTTTAGGTTGAAATAAACACCGAAACAGGAAGTAATTTCTGACACTCTCGCATCGGTGGGATTCGAACCGAAGCTCTCGGAATGGAATGCAAGCAATCTACCGACTGAGCTATCGACGGAACGCTATAAAAGCTATCGTAATTATTCGAGCGTCCATTGCGACGCCGTTAGTCTTGAATTTAACGACTCGACAAAGCACCTCGGCTATCGTGATTTTTTGGTTTTCAGCTCGTAACGGCCGTTATCTGTTTTATTTGTCGTTACTCCGTTTCGGTACATCACGTAGTTTTACAATGGATATCGATAAACCCCGCTATGGGGGAGGGGGTGATTTACATTCAGTTTATTAGAGAGCTTTTCAGGCAATTCAGAAATAGATTTTCAAATTGTAAAACACGAAATTAACACGAGCTCGTTCTATGATTATAAATCATTGTTCCTATCTATAATCTTTGTCACTAATCTAAGTTGCATTCAAACCTCATATCAAATGCATACCCACAAACAGGCACGTGTAAGTTCACGCTTACAAATGCTGAACGTGTACTTACAAATTATAATACAAACCTCAAATGAACATAAGCCCCGCTACTTTTTCCGACTACCACTGAAACAGGGGTGACATTGGCAAAATGGACTATTTTATACAGTATGGGTGGTCGCCTCACACCAACCTATAAGTCAACGGATACAAATAATAAATAACATTAATGTATATAAAAACAAAAAAAACCTTAAAAAGAAATCTGTACAAAAACCCTAAATCAGCCGTTTTTGTTTCTTACACTTTATGGTCTTAGAAAAAGAGTGACATTAATGCAAAAAAAATCAGGCGTGTTTATGAATTTTTATCTAAACTATAAAGGTAAAACAATCTTATAACCTAAAACTTAATATATAATTAAAAAAAAACAAGTTTATCGTTGTTTTCGTGGGTGCAATATTTTTTTTCTTTTTGATTACGGAACTATAGATTGTTAAGTTTCCTACCGGCATAATTTTGTTATACTGTCAATAGGTATTGAGTTAACATGGTAAAACTGTTTTTTCAAGATATTTCACTAGTTAAGTAAGGCTGTTAGCTGCACGGTTTTTTTTAATTTAGAATATTTGAGCAAATACATACTCACACAATATCAAAGAAAAACAACATCCAAGTAGTAGTCAGTACCTACAGACATTTTAGTCTGATTTGAAATTTTACTGAAAGAAGAAAAAACGATTTATATTTTCATAAGCTCTGTGTTATTCCAATAAGATGAAATACCTGAAGGCTCTTAGTATCTAAATATTAAAAAAAATTCTCAAACACGTTTAAACAAAAATGTACGTTAACAAAAAAGCGCTTCATAGAGAGCTTTTCACTTTGTATAGATTTATTGTAAAACGCTATACTTGCGTTGGAACGTGATATTTTGCGTACCTACAATTCGTGTCACGATATGATGATAGACAAAACGTCCACCGACAAAATATCCATTAAGAAAATGTCCACGCGACAAAATGTCCACCACGACAGAATGTCCACAACATAATGTCAAGCGGCTGAATGTCCACTGACAGAATGTCCACTTTACAGAATGCCCTTTAACAAAATGTCCATTCATAAAAATGTTCACACGACAAAATGCTCACGTGATGGAATGTCCACGCGACAGAATGTCTACGTGACAATATGCCCACGCGACAGAATGTCCACCGACAGAATATCTACCGACACAACGTCCATTGACAAAATATCCACGCGACAGAATGTCTACGTGACAATATGCCCATGCGACAGAATGTCCACCGACAGAATGTCCACCAACACAATGTCCATTGACAAAATGTCCACGCGATGAAATGTCCATGCAACAGAATGTCCATGCGACTGAATCTCTACCAACTAAACGTACACGCGATGTAGTAAACACACGATAAATCGAAAGGCTGTCCATGCGACAGAATGCCCACTGACAGAATGCCCACGCGACATAATAAACACGCAAAAAAATGCCCACCGACAGCGTGTCCAACGCTCAGAAATGATCGTTGGACATCTCGTCGGTGAATATTTTTCGGTGGACATAATGCCGGTGGACATAATGCCGGTGGACATAATGCCGGTGGACATAATGCCGGTGGACATAATGCCGGTGGACATAATGCCGGTGGACATAATGCCGGTGGACATAATGCCGGTGGACATTATGTCGTTGGACATTCTGCCTATGAACATGTTGCCGTGGAGTTTCTATAATGTTATGGAAGCTTTCACGTACTGGGCGAGAGCTTTTAAGCTCGCAGTAATATTTAAAAGGCCCCGCGAAATTATTTCTTCAAAACCAATTTTGCAAAATGCGTTGTAACCGCCTTCACAAGTTTCCACGTTTTTTTTTGTGTATCTTTCAGAAAAAGGCGTACTGGATTTTCGAAAATATTTTGTATTCTTTGTAATCAATTAAGAAGAGTGTTTTTTTTCACGGGTGTAATTCCTTGACTTATAGGTTGGTATGACACTGAACACCCATGCTTTAAAAATGGTTCTCTTTGTCAATGTCGTCCCTATCAGGGAAGGTGCGCAAAAGTTGCAGGGCCTTTGTTCATTTGAGGTTTGGACTCATTTCTCAGTAGGTACATATGCAGCATTTGTAAGCGCGGAAGAAAAACCTAGTCGAAATGGACACCGAAACGGGAAATCATTTCTGACACCCTAGGTGGGATTCCAATCCTAGCTCTCGGAATGGAATTCAAGCACTCTACCAACTGAGCTATTGACAAGAGCTATGTATCCACGTTTACATACTGTATATATTTAGCTATGAATACGTTTTGTAAAATTTTTTGTTAACTTTTCTATATGTAGTTGAAAGTAATTATTGTAGTTTAAAATTTTTGAGGAATTCAAGTAATTAATTATGAATAAACACAATTTTTTGGTTTTTGACCATCAACCACATGTTTATATTAGTTAACCACAGGCGGCAAAAAGCTATCTACTCTGGATACACATAACAGTATACATCCAGGCTTGTATACTGTACATATTCGTCCCCCCAGTGCGTGTTTGGCTTATCCTTCATTTGATTCAAACATGATATTTAAATGAAATTGTCTTAAGAATCTCATTCTACACAATGTGAGCTTAGAAAAAACTGAAAACACGATAATGTGAGAGTTGCTTTTAATATTCTTAAAATCAAGCATTCATAAGACACATTGGTCTAGTACACATACAAACATTACTCAAGTGAAATTATTTCTGTTCGAGATAAGACACTGAGGACGTGCCAAAGAGCTTTTGAAAACTAGAAAGCTTTTGAAACGTGAAAAGAGGATGCTGGGAATCAGTCTCAAAGACAGGGTTCTAAACCAGGAGATCAGCAGACGCACTGGTGTCACTGATGTCATACAGCGAGTGACCTGCTTAAAGTGGCGCTAAGCAGGCCACGTCAAAAGGCAGGAACATGACAGGTGGCCGAAAAAAATTGTCCAGTGGAGACCCAGAATGTCCAAACGACGAGCGGGGAGACCCCAACTGAATTGGCTGGACGACATCAAGAGAACTGCAGGCAGAGGATGGCTGAACACAGCAGCCGATAGACAGGTATGGAGAGGATTGGAAGAGGCCTACGTCCAGGAGTGAACTAAAAAAAGCTTAACATCTCCGTAGCCTAGAGGCTTAAACTTTCGTAAATGGAAGGTTTTTGGTTCGAATCCTGGCGGAGTAAAAAAAATATATCATTAATATTTTCAAATGCGCTGTTCGCTGGGTGAAAAATTCATAAACCGTCACTAAAGGTCCATCCAGCCTTACAGCAACTGGGTCTTGCTTGAGAATTGGCGCATTCTACAGCGACGAACAAGCTCGCAGAGGGCTCTTGAGGTGTGATACACACAAAAACAGCGCTCAACAAATAAATCATCATTATGAGGAAGGAAGGAATGATGGAGAGAAGGCAAACAAGCCTTTAGGGGTCGGCATGCATGACATATCCAGGCTTGTAAACCGGATATATTGGATTATGGATACGTTTTGTAGCCCAGCTATGCCTACGTGTGCTCGCTATATTACGTGCTATAACTTAGAGCCTCCCACGCGATGTAAGCTGAAATTTTAGCGAAAGGGATGGACAAGAAAGGGAAATTATTTTTAATGTTTATTTTTTCACCCATGTTTCAGGGAAGGTCAGCAAAAGTTGCACGGCTTATGTTTATTTGAGGTTTGGTTTTAGTTTGTAAGTACACATTCAGCATTTGTAAGCGCGAAATTACACGTGTCTGTTTGTGGACATTCATTTGATTTTTAAAATAATATGTTAATATACTATTGCAACTAAGATTATAGATTATAGGTTTTAATGTTAAGAAAGTGTGATTGCTTCTCTGTGTGTTTTTAGTTGTGTGAGTGTGTCTGTGTCTCTTATATGTGGGCGTTAAAATAATTATTCGTGTATTTGTTTGATGGTGAGAGTATTCACTCGAATATTCTAAATGGAATAATTTGACAATCAAATCAAATCTAATCTAATCTTAGTTACCAAGATATGTTACATTGGAGATTCACATTACATGCATTCTCACAACCAGACACGTACAAGTTCGCGCTTGCACATGCCTCATGTGAACCTACAACATAAAAACCAAATCTCAAATGGACATACACCCTGCACCTCTTGCCGTCCTTCCCTGAAACAGGGGTGACATTGGCAAAGTGAACCATTTTTACAGCATGGGTGGTCAGCCGCATACCAACCTATAAGTCAAGGAACTAAAATCGGGGATAATTGAATTCCCAATGTTTGAAGAACTATGCTTTGGCCATGCTTTAAAAAACATAAACAATAGAACATAGACAAAATATATATATTTTTAATTATAGTACATTAAAATTAGATTTAAAAAATACAAATCTTCTTACATTACACTAAAAAATGTCTGTTTTAGAAGGCTTATTTAAGAGCTGTATACTCATATGTCACAGGGTGTTGCGCAACGACATCAGTACGACTTTTCTGACCACGATTTATGTACAACTCAACAACAATATGCCACTTAATTTTAAACATTTTTTCCGGGAAAAGTTTTGGTATTTTTAATTCCTTCTTTCCCATCCCTAGTCGCATACCGAAAGCCTTATCTCCGTATAAAGTAGGATATCGGAACTCATTCGGCTAGGGGTGGTCCCTCCACCTCGCTAACCTCCCCGTGCCCCATCCCGCCATACCAGGCTCGCTATTTGAGGAAAATGACTCAGAAAGTGAATTTATAACATCAACAAATACATGCGACAGACAATTTTATTGTTTTTTTTTATGAAGGTAATAAACCAAAATGTCGCTTTAATCGCCCCTCCAGTGCTTGTTTAGTGTATCTACCAATGAATCAAAGATGATCTTTCAATGTTTTTTTTTATGAATCACATACTACACAATCTGCGCTAAAAATATAACTTTAAACACTATAATGACAGTGTTGTTTTTAATATTTTAAAAATCAATTTTCGGTTGTCATAAATTTAACACATTTGTCCATTATAATGTAGAAACATTGCTCATGTGACATTACCTCTGATGGACATAAGACAAACAAGCACTAAGGGGACGTTTTTTTGAAGTTCAAAATGGATATTTTTTCGTTTATTACGTTGACAACCTTTTGAGAGAAGTGTATGGTATATGTCAGAGGTGCGCAAACGGTCGATCGCGGGAGGTTTTAAGGTCGATCGCCGAGGATAGCTAAATTTTCAGTGATCGACCTTAACTGTAGTTTTTTGCAAAAGAAAAAAGCGACTTACAGAAATTTGAAGTTTCATGAAGATCGTACTCTTGGCGTTTTCTCTTTCGCAATATGGAGCGCGCGCAGTATATTATGTGCGAGTCTGCATTTTCTCATATGAAAGTACCTAATAAAATCAAAATATTGTACTCGTCTCACAAATGACCGCCTGACAGCCTGCTTGCGTCTAGCTTTAACTGAGAATATCCCTAACTACGAACATTTTGTGTACCAGTATTATTTTTAATTCATTTTGTAATGTAAGAGATTAAAAGTTTAATACAGATTTGACACTTTGCATTCAATGTAGTTTTATTTGATTGCGTTCCTACCCCCTGTTAGAAACGATATTCCGTTTCGGTTAGGGGCTGACCTTACACCAACCACTTCAGTTGAAGTGCGAGTTTTCTAGATCCCGAGGGGGCTGGTACTCATTTATTGTATTACTTGTCAGCATTTTATTTGGGATTTGAAATAGACACCGAAACGGAAAATCATTTCCGACACTCTCAGTGGGATGTGAGCCCGAGCTCTCAGAATGGAATGCAATTAGTACTCTAACAACTGAGCTTTCGACCGGGCACATACTCGTATAAGTACACTTTATTAAATATATATAAATTACATGTTTGCTTAAATAAATGCGAATTTACGTTTCAGTATTCTCCAGTACGGTATTAAATATAGATTATGATTATGTAAAGGTCTGAAAAGCTCTGTATTCCTGAAAACCTTTTTTTTCAGTGCCCATAAAAAATTGTATTTCAATTTATTAGGGGTCCATTATAAAATAATGATTTGAAAGGTTCCCCTTTGAAAGAAGCTTTTTGAATGGGTATTTTTTCAGAAATATGGAAAAGTACGTAAAAACTAACTAGCATTTTGGAAAATCAATACTGTTACGAAATATGTAATATTGTGTTTGGTTTTTTGTGTTAGTGTCTGTGATAAATTCTGTAAAAGCTGTGTAAAAATTAATAGTTTTTCGGTACCTACTTTTTGTATATGAATTGGTCGACATTGCGCTAATTCTCAATGATTCGAGAATACTCCTTTTTCTTGCTATAAATTAAAGGCCAAATCTGTCCGCAGCCAGAGAATTGTCAAGCGAACGTTGCATTTTGTAGGTGTAAAGTCGACTCTGCACGCGACCAAAATTTGAAATAAATTGTGCAAAATAAATAATCACAATTGTTATTACATTGATCGCGGTAAAACCCTACAATAGTTAATTATGCCACCGCCAAGTAATGAGGGTCATTGTAACACGAGTGCTAGTTTGTGCTATGAAGCGCAGCTGAATGGCGCAATAGGCATCACGAGTGTTACAATGGTTAATTATGTGCAGTGGAATACAATATTTTTTCAATAACCATTAAATAAATAATAAAATAAGAATGAATAGATTCCTTTGAATTCATTTCAGACCTTTGTTGGAAGGTACAAATTCTCATGCATTTCGGTTATGAACTTGTTTATTTCTTCCGTAAAAATATCTAAGATAGCTTTTCAAATTTGTTTTTTAAATAATCCAATTTGAAGTGCACTAAATGATATTTTAGTGCAATATTTTCTATTTTTTCTGTGTGTTTTATCTAATCTAATCTAATCTAATCTAATCTAAGTTGCAAAAATATGTTAAATTGGAGATTCACATTACATGCATTCTAACAACCAGACATGTACAATTAGTTTGCGCTTGCACATGCCTGATGTGAGCCTACAACCCTGCAACTCTTGCCGTCCTTCCCTGTAACAGGGGTGACATTGACAAAGTGAACCATTTTTACAGCATGGGTGGTCAGCCGCATACCAACCAATTTTATCATGTGATGTTTTTTCATGTGACGTTTGTGGTATGTTTTGTTTAAGGTGTGTGTTGTTTTGTCATGTGAAGTTTCGTCATTGTGATGTAATGCCATATGATGTTTTGTCATGTGACGCACTGTTAATTGCAGTTCTATCATGTGATGCTATGAAAGGTGTTGTTTTGTCACCGTGCCTTTCTAACATAGAACATTTTTTCACAACTCGTAGCTTTCGTAGCTCGTACGTTCGTAGCTTTCAGCCATAAAAAGCTCAATTAGCAAGCCGGCGCTTTCACTGGGAATGAGTACCACTGCCATCTAGATAAAAGTTACCAAATTAAAATAAGAAATGCTTGGCCGCGCTCCAGGCGACACTGAGAGCAGTCGCCAGAGCAGAAAACTTTAATTTAATGTCTGTGCTACTTTGTGGTATACGATTAGTTAAAAGTTGTGTAAAGTAAAAAACGATGAATGGATAGAATTCCCTCTTTAATACAGTTTGTTGATGATGATGATGATTTTTATAGCGCCATTTCGTGACTACTGTCACTGCAAGGGCGCTTTCAGGCTTGACGCGGCGGTGAAGAAATGGGTCTTCATTCCCTTCTTGAAGCTCTCGATCCCTTCCTTGGCGCGCACTTCAGGAGGCAGCTGGTTCCAAGTGGACGGTCCCGCAACGGCGAAAGCGTGACTTTTAGGTTGGTATGCGGCTGACCACCAATGCTGCAGAAAATGGTTCACTTTGCCAATGTCACTCTTGTTCCAGGGAAGGTCGGCAAAAGTTGCAGGGTGTATTTTCGTTTGAAATTTGGGTTTTTATATTTTAAGTCCACATGCGGCATGTTTAAGCGCGTACTCATACGTTTCTTCTTGTGAAAATGCATTTTATGTGAATCTTTAATGTTATATATCTTTGCAACTTAGATTAGATAAGAATTCGGCCCTTCTTAAGCTCTGAGCGATTTTCAATCATTTTCTATTGAATAGAAACTTCTAATATACCTTCAACTTTACCATAGGTTCATCCATCCCTTACACCAACTGGGTCTTGCTGCATAACTCGTTCCCTTAAGTGCTTGTTTGTCTTATCCCCAACAGAGGTAATTTTACACGAGCAATGTTTGTACGAGCATGTGTACTGGACCAACTGGAAATTGATGGTTAAATTGTTTAAAACAACTCTCACATTATTATATATCGAAGATGTTGGCTACGTCGCCAACGAAACGTCGAGAATAATATAAGTTCTCTCTATAACGGTTCATCTAATATCCGAATAAAAAAAAATGTTTAGTAATTATAATTGTAAAAAAAGTTAGTAATATCTCCATATGTATTTTGTAATGGGTGTTTACATAGCTCAAAAAAATAAGGCAAAAATTAAAATGAAATGAAATCCAGATTAAGCGTGTGTAAACATATTTTTTCCTTTCATGTGATACGACATCTTTTAACATGTTTATCTTTCTCCGAATTGACAAGAGTTCCCCAACTTGTTCGTGCCCAGTCTTACTTCATAATTTCTCAAGGGAAACGGAAAGAGAAATTTCAAGAGAAATAAGTATACAATATTTTATTAGACATTGAAAAAATTCCCGGAAAAAAAAAGTTTTTTTGACTTATTATTAGTCTTAGCCATAGCCTTAGACTTTAGAGCAACTGGGTCTTGCTTGAGAATTGGCGCTTTGTAGTGGCAACCAAACTCGTTAAAAGTCTGGTCGATGGCACAGCTGGTAGAATGCTTGCATTCCATGCCAAAAGCGAGGGTGCAAATGCCGCCGAGGGTGTCAGAAATGACTTTACGTTTCGGTGTTAATTTTAAGCCCAAAATAAATAAACACAATTTTTCAATTAATTTATTATATATGTTCTGCAGATTTAAGTTTTATTGTTTTTTAGCGTTTGTTTGTTTTACATATGTAGTTGGATGTGATTAATTGTTTGTATTTCTTGACTTATAGGTTGGTATGAGGCTGACCACCCACACTGTAAAAAATGGTTCACTTTGCTAATGTCTTTCCTGTTTCAGGGAAGTTGGTAAAAGTGGGAGGGTGTATGTTCACTTGAGGCTTGGATTCTAATTTGTATGTACACTTGCAGCATTTGTAACTGCGAACTTACTCGTGTCTGTTTGTGGGCATGCAATTAATATGAAATTTAAATTTTGTTGTTATGGTTTTAGTGGATTCTGTTTAATAACAGCTGCGATTTATAACATTATCAAATTATGTTGGTAATGTAGATTATAGATTATTATAGTTGTAGTGAATGATTCGGCGTTGAATTTTATTTTGTAGTAATCTAGAAAAAAATTTCGGACATTTTTTTAAAATGTTTTTTCTCCAACGGAATCGAACCTACGACATTCAGATAACTAATAGTAGTGGGATTATAATATGTTTTCGGAAAAATTAAAGGATTTTTGTTACATTAATTAAAATGAACTTTTATAATGTTTTAGCCGAAAATTTAGATTAAATTGTATTGTTACGAATATGCAAGATACTCGTAGTCGTGTTTGGTTTGTCTGTGTTAGTTAAATAATAAGTGTATTCAATCTCTAGAAAAAAATATATGCTTAGGTAGGTACCCAACATGATTTTTTTATTTGTTCGAGATTAATTCAGTTTTGAATCGAATATTCTGGTAAAATCCAGAAAGGTGGTATGTAACAATTCTCCACGTTTTGAAAATGATGTTAATAATTTGTATAAATTAGAGACCAAAATCCTCTATAGAGCAGACATAAATCAATCGTCGTACTGTTCAAGTGTAAAAACTGTCGGAACTGAAAAAATTATGTGAAATAAATGAACCGTAGTTTTGATCAAATAGAACCCGCTAAAACACACAACAGTATGAAAGATTTCAACATTTTCGCTCTACTTAGTACGCTTCTGATGAGACTGCATTGAGAAATTTATTTTATCTGAAAATTGCATCTACAATCACCTCAATCTAGCATCTTGCATTTACTTTAATCTTGCATCTTGCATATACCTCAATCTTGCATCTCGCTTATACCTCAATCTTGCATCTAAGCATCAAGAGAAACCCAGAAAATCCAAGTGAAGAGAAAGTGGGTCAAGCTTGTAATGCAGTGGAACCTCTCATAACAAGCATACTTCGATCCAGAATCTCGCTCGTTATGTGAAACACTCCTAAATTGAGAGAGAAAAAATACAACAAGAAGCTCATTAAATACAGACAAAATATCCCTTCAAATTCTAAGAAGAAAATACAAAATTGAAAGGCAAATGCAATTACAGTAAAGTATGCAAAATTTGGTACTCAATAAATAATGATAAAAAATCAATTTTATTTTTTATTTTTTTTATTTCATAAACAATTTTTACAAGAAATATAAATCTTAAAAATTAAACATTTTTGTCCCGATAAACCAAAAAATTTCAGTTTGTCATCGGGTGCAACAATCAAATTAAAAAATATAAGTCTTAGTATTTAGTGCTAGTATGAAATAAAAAGTAAATTAAAGTTAAAATTAGGAGACAAGAGTAGAGTAAAAACACAAATATAGTTAAGGTAATTAATATAAAAAAGTTCTTTCTCCCAGCCAAATCTTCAAAGATATTATAATTTTATTAATGTTTGTAGATTCCTTTTTAAAGTCCTTTGGCAACAAATTAAATATTTTTGGCACAAGGTAATCCAACGTTCTTTGTCCATATTTGTTATTAATTCTTGGCACAACTAGTCCTTCATTAGATGTAAATCTTGTTTGGTACACATGCTCTAGTTTATTTTTATATTTATCATTAAACAATTGTTGACATATAATTATGTTCCATAGTATACCCTTAATAGGCAAGACATTTAATGATTGGAATAAAAATGGTATATTCTGCCTTTGGTTATACACATTTATGGGAGCAATTAATTTTAAGAGAGCATTTTGAACATTTTGTACATTTTTAATATTGGTGGCGCAAGAATGTCCCCATGCAGTGAGGCCGTATCTTATAATGGACTCGGCAAGCGATAAATATACCAATCTTAATGTAGGGAGCGGCAATATAAACTTTAACTTATATAATTGTCCAACAACAGATCTCAGTCGTTTGCACGTTTTTGAAGTATGTGTGTCCCACTTGAAGAAACAGTCAATTGTTACTCCTAGATAAGTATAATCGCTTACAATGTCAATATTTTCACATAAATGCATAATGCATAATATGCATAATTTTAGTTTTTTTTAAATTAATTAAAAGACCTGCATCATGACACCAATTCTGCAGTTTATCAAAATCATTTTGTAACATTGTGTTACATTCATCTAAATTCTCACTAGATATGACAAGTGCAGTATCATCCGCATATACATAATATTTTACATTTGAGAAAATATATTTGATAGATTTGATAATGAAAAGTAAAATAAAAAACAATCTTTAAGAAATGTCGTATTTAATGAAAATTAATATTCGAAAATACTAGAATTAAATATTTATAAATAAGTACCGTGGCAACTTCATTATAAAGTTATCTCCATAAATAAAAATAATTTGAATTTTTATTTTAGCGAACATAATACCTATTTATATGTGTTCATTTAATATGCAGAGAAAACACTACCTTATGATTCTAAATATGGGCATTTCGGTCATCAAAGTTGGGCGCGCTGACCCTCTCAATTGCCCTTATGCGAAACTTATTTTCCCAAATAAATCAATTGATAACATATTTTTGTTTTTCGTTTATTCACTTTTATTTTGTTATTCATTTTTATCGCATGCTTATAAATTCTTGATGATCGTAACAACCTGGATAAAAAACATTTTTAATAATCAAAACTAGTCGGTGTTATGGCCGCGGGATCAAGTCAGGTTATTTGGAACCGGATAACGTTGGTTCGAATCCCGCGACGATAACTTTGACCCTGGTTCAAGAGATGCCGTTGCATGCACACAAGCTTCTGCTTTCGCATGAAGACAAATGGCCAGGCAAAATAGGTTGATGGATTGCATTCCTTTCCACAAATCAATTGAAAAAAAAAGAAAAAAAAAAGTTAGGTTTAAGTTAGAATTACGGTCGTTTGACATTTTGACAATTATATTAATTTTAAAACTAAACAAATTTCAAAACTTAATTTAACTCGGATATTTCACGAACCGTTTAGAGTCGTTCATCCTCAGTCGTCGTGCAGAGAGGATGTTCTCCTCAAGACGTTGGCTACGTCGCCGACGAAACGTCGAGAATGATGTAAGTTCTCTCTAAACGGTTCGTGAAATATCCGAGTTAAATTAAGTTTTGAAATTTGTTTAGTTTTAAAATTAATATAATTGTCAGAAAAAAAAGCTTATTTAATTTACTAATTTATGACTAATAATTATTCGTTTTTACTAGAAAAATGCATAGACATTTGTTTTAGCCAACCTTTTAAAATTTGGTGAAAATGTGACACAGCGTTATCACTGAATATATGTATTATATTTGTAGTATGCATAGCCACCTCTTTATTAGGATGGATGCTTCTCAATGTACGATGAAACAGTTTCCCATGCTTTCAGCTTTCATTTTGCAAAGAAGCGGAAGTCCCATTTCACAAGTGCGTCATACGTTATGTGACTTCCCATTTTTGCGTCACTCGTTATGCGAATTATTCGTTATGAGAGGTGCTCTCTTAGAGAGGTTCCACTGTATAATCGAAGAGATGCAGCGTAAAACGTGAGTATTAAACTTGATGTTTAATGTCAACCAAAAAGTATATATTTATATGGAAACTAAAAAAGTCCTCCTAGTGATTTTTTAGTTTACAAGCAGTTTTAGTTTGACTTTGGGATAGAGTGTGAAAATAATGTTTTGTATTCGGGATGCAGTGCTGTGAGCTTACTAGATTAAGGGTGATAGATGAGATGGACTAAAATACACTCTTTTTCTTCTTTTTATATAATTTTTATCAAAGATTGGTAATCTTTGCGGTGGTTTTTTTTTATGTACGATTCTGTAGCGCTTCATAGGGATTTTATGTTAATATTACTTTTTGTACTAGACCGATCCGTAGTCCAGTGTTAACGCTTTGGACTCGTAAATGGAAGGTTGTGGGTTCGAATGCCGGCGAAGCATAAGAAATATAACATGTATGTTTTCCAATATGCTCTTCGCTGGGTTAAAAACATCATAAACCTTTACCAAAGACCGGTCACCAAAGGTCAATCTAGCCTTTGAAGTGACGACAAACCTACACATACGAGTATAGTGTAACTTCTTGCCTGGTTTATCCCCATAGGGGTCGCATGTGGCAATTCGAGGCCTATTTATTTTTCCGGGTAAGGGGGGCGGCGTCACGCCAACCACTTCAGTTGGAATGGGGGTTTCCCAGCTTCCGAGAGGGTTGGTAATCATTTCTTGTGAAGGCTGAGTAAACCTTGCCGGTATTTTATTTTTGGGTTTGAAATAAGCACCGAAACGGGAAATAATTTCTGACACCCTCGGTGGGATTCGAACCCGAGCTCTCGACCTGGAATGCAAGCATTCTACCAACTGAGACATCGACGGGAATTTTCAGGAACTTGTTCGTCGCAATAAAACGCCAATTCTCAGCAAGACCCAATTATTTTAAGGCTGGATGGACCTTTTTTGAAAAATTGCCAACTAAAAATGCACCTTAGAAAGGACCATGGTTTTATTTCACTGCAGTTTTTTATAAAACGTGGGATCACCTTTATCCTTAAGTTTCCAACCTTCTCTGTTCTGAGCGTTCACTTTGTCACAATCCCTTCCCAAATCCCAGCAATGCATCACTAGAACGCAGGGTTAAACTATCCGACTATGCAAATATTCGTTACAACGAATGTGTGATTGTGTGCTTATACTTGTGTGAGTGTGTCTGTGTCTCAAGATGTAGGAAATTGTATGATTGCACTTGTATTTACAATAATAATAATGTTATGATTTTATTTTGGTTATTTTAATCAAACTGCAATTAATTATTTATAAATTATATAGGGTGCAATCTTCAGTGAATTTATAAATAATACAATGGACTTTCACTGTGTGAATAGGTTTTCACTTAAAAATATAAACTGTAAATTATTCATTGTACACAATATACGGTTTACAATATGCTGGTCACTTTTTCTAGCTCTTGGCTTATCAACTTCACGGCTCAATGTTTCAATCGACTCTGGTTTCCACACAATTGCGGCTAAAATATATGGTACAAAAGAGACGAAGCTTGCTTATTCTAGATTTTTCTATATTGGACTTTACCAGAACATTCTACTATCGTCTAATTAATCAATTTACTAGCTGATCGAAACACTATTCCAGTTACACACTAACAAACTACTTGCCCAGGTTCACAAAACTCACAGTAGACTTTACTAGAGGCGCGCACTCACACACACAAGCAAACCCCGCGAACTCATACGTTCGTAACAATAACTACGCAGCTAAAACAAATACTCGGATATCAGACGAACCGTTATTGCAGAACTTACATCATTCTCGATTCAGTGAATCAGCCCAGTTTAACCTTTAAGGTGTCGATCATTTATGTTTCAGAATATACTTCACCTCCTGCTATGTAAATCTCTCACGGTTACTTAGTTACCGTCGATTATAATTAAACACGACACATCTGTCACTCTGAATTATCCGTCCATTAGCGCGCCTCTTTAAAAAACAAACCCCCCTTCTATTCACAAACACTGGCTAACACGTGTTTACCAAGTCGAGACTTGCGAGTGTATTCTGCCTGTCACTGTGCATTAGGGCTGTGCTAACAGCTGATAAAAGACTTGAAAAAATGATGAATGAAGTTTTAAAAAAAGTAGCATCTCGGAGGACCAGATATCAAATGTTTTTAATTTTTAATCCGGCTTAAGTAAAGTCAGATTTTTCATCCACAAAAAAATAAGTTTTATTTTTGGTTTACAATATCCAAAAATTGTGGTTGATAGGAAGGAGAAACGATTTTATCTTTTACACGTAGCAATCCTTAGTTTAAATTTAGATTTTCTTATCATAATTTAAGATTTATTGTTTCCAAAAAAATATGAAAAAAAAAATCATGAAACAGATACAATATTTTAAAAACATATTTGTGAAAAGGAGTGATAACATTAACAATTCATTATGCGTAGCTATACTGTAAAAAAAGTTTAACTTTGCAGGTGTCACCCCTGTTTCAGGGACGGCCTGAAAAAGTTGCAGGACTTATGTTCATTAGTGGTTTTGATTTCAATTTGAAAAGTTTACATTCAGCACGCAAACTTACGCGTGCCTGTTTGTGGGCGTCCATTTAATTTGAATTTTAAGTGTTAATATATTTTTGCAATTTAGATTTTAGATAAACGATGCAATATTTTAATGAATTATTATTTAAAAATTACCCAATTAGATCTGAGAGTCAAAGTTATTGTCGAAAGGGCGCAGGCGGGTTTATAACTAACGCTTGTTGAAATTACACAAATTTGAGTGCCACAAACCCTTTATCCTATTTAAATTATGTCTTAATTGACAAACAGAGCTTAAAAAAATGTTTTCTTTTTTTAATAAATCTTACATAAGACAACGATGGCTTGTTGCACAAAAAACATTAAAGTTCCTTTCATTCCTTATTTAGATTTTTTTCTTTAAATCAAGAAATTGAATCAAATGTTCTGACGAGCTTTTGTTGACAACCCTGTTTCGGCGCCAAGTTAGGTTTATTTGTTTGAATTAGCATACATTACTTACCGTTGAATGTAGGTAGACTGTGTGTCAACTTATTTAAATAGCTCTGTACACAATTTGCATACTTCATAGTGGATTATGTGCGGTTCAGCCAACTGGAATATTGTGTCTAGAATTATTCATTCCATTATTTTACATTGCCTTTTTACATTGTCTTGAAAGCACGTGAAAAAAACTTGACGACGGTGCTAAACTACACATAGTAACTCCTTGGGGTGTGGCGAGTGGCGAGTTGAACCTATTTATTTTACAGATAAGGGAGCTGACCCTACGCCATCCACTTCTGTTGTAGTGCGAGTTTCCCAGCTCCCAACCCCTTGGGTTAGCCCCTGATAGTACTCATTTTTTTGAAGGCTGAGTGAACCTTGCCGGTATCTTATTTTGAAGTTTTAAATAAACACCGGAACGGGAAATCATTTCTGACATCCTTGGAGGGATTCAAACCAGGGCTCTCAGCGTGGAATGTAAGCACTTTACCAATGGAGCTATCGACCGGATATAATAATAATAGCATGATGTATTTGGTCAGCGCTGTTTTTGTGTGAATCACACAAGTCGCTATAGAAAGTGCATATTCTCAAGCAAGAGCCAGATGCTACCAGGCTGGATGGACCTTTGGTGACCGGTCTTTGCTTTGGGTACATGAATTTTTCAACCCAGGGAAGAGAATTTTTGAAAATACAAAAAAAAAAAATTGTCCTCCGCCAGGATCGGAACCCACGATCTTTCATTTACGAGTCCGAAGCGTTACCTTTAGACTCCGGACTGGTCATAAAAATAAAATTAATGAACTAAATAACCATTAGGTAATAATTTATACTTGCCAATCATAATTTGACTTAAAAAAAAAAAAAAATTATGGGCAAATACATGTTATGGATATTATATTAAAATTTCAGACACAAAAATACGTGCTCTCGCCTTGGAGTGCGGAGCGTGACTGCCGAGTTACTTGTGACGTAGATTCTTACGAGTTAAATTGGGGGCGTGCTCAAAACGAATGACCAATGATAAGCCAGCATTTGTAAACGCATTATTTATCCGATTCGAATACTTTGTAAAATTTCACAACGCAATTATGTGAATATTCTTGTGCGCAGACAAATATTCAATGCTTATAACTAAGAATAATGGTCCATATCAACGCGTTGGGGTTTATTTGTACATGTACAATTTTATGAAAACTATAAAAGGTGCTTTAATACATAATGCAGATTGTAATCTACGGTAATCGAATTCTGCGTAGCTAATTAAGTTTACAGGAATCTATATATATAGATATAATATAATAAACAGCATTATCCGAAACACATTTAACGACTCAAACGAGCTTAAAACTAAAACCATTTTGTGAATCCCCAGAGTAGAGCGTTTGAAAATATGTTGTACACTGTAAGTTATACTCATCATTTTGCTACGGGTGGTAGACGCTTTTGAGGTTTTTTTCCCCCTTTAATTTTAACACTATTTTACGTATCGAAGTCGGCATAAATGAGCTGGAAAATTTGTAATAAGACTTTTTGGGTAATGGGTAGTGTGTTTTTGTATTTGTACTGGTATCTAACCGCCATTTTACTAGTGGTGACCAATACCTCTGTAGGTGTGAGTTTTTTCTGTTTTTCCATCATGTTTCTTTGTTCCCATCTTCTCTCTGCTTTCCTATCTTCTTTCTGATTTCCCATTTTCTTTCCGTTTTTCCATCTTCTTTCTGCTTTCCCATCTTCTTTCTGCTGTCACGTCTTTTTTCATGTAATAAAATTCATACTTTGAAGATCTGAAGGTTCTATATTCTATAAACGGCATGTAAAATATGAAAACATCTGTGTCTTTTATTTCTCTCATTCGGACGTTGGAGCTGTGGCATTATTTCTGCAGTATCGTACCCGCAGTGCTTGTTTGGCTTCTTCACCATTTCATTCAAAGATGAACATTCAATGCAATTATCTTAAGAATCATATTAAACACAATCTGAGCTAAGAAAAAAACATAAAACACGATAATGTGAAAGTTTTTTTAAATATTTTAAAAATCGATTCCCAGTTTTTATAAGACACATTGGTCCAGTACACATACAAATATCTCTGATGGACATAAGACACACCAGCGTTAATGGAACGATATGAAAATTTAGAAGATCTGAAAGTTCTATATTCTAGATAAGGCATTTTGAAATTGAGAACATCTGTGTCCCTTGCTCCTCTCAGTTGTCGGATGTAGGAGCTGTGGCGTTATTGCTGCAACATGTCTCACGGTTCGTTGAATATGTATCGGGGACGCCCAGCTGCCGGGGGGACATGTCGCAAATCAACAACTCCGCTGATTCAAACGTCACACCTGGACGGCCATTTTGCTTATTGCAAATGTGTAGTTCATGTAATATTTTGTACCCTTTATATTAAAAAAATTTACGGGTGCAATTTAATAACAACTTTGGTTAATTTATTTCACCCTATTTTAATTTGAGTTACCGTTCACAGTTAACTTTCGTGCTGTCTTGCTTGTCAGCTCCGATACGAGTCTGTGGTACAGACGGATTTACTATAAGCTTAGCTTTAGTATGACATAAGGTTGGTTCTCGAATCTTTGAGAACCGGAACATTCGCAACTTTGCCAGAACATTCGAGCAAACACTAGTACAATTATCTTAGCACTTACATGTAGAGACACACAAGAGTAAAAAACAAACAGACACATATTTGCAACATCCCCAAGATAAAATTACTTGGAATACTAAATGGTATATTTTTGGTGCTCTGCTAAGAATTGCACAAAAGACCTTTCGGTTAAGGATCCATAGCTCTAATTACTAGATCTTTATCAATGTTTTAACCACATTCACCATCATTTACTGATTTTCTCTGTGTCAATTCGTTTTTTTCAAGAAGTTTGCTACATTTTCGAGACATTTTGATGACGTGATGTTCTTTCTTGTTCCAGGTACCAGTATCCGCCAAGCCAAGAGCTGGAAGGCTGAGCACAAGGCCGCGAGGACGCTGGGCATCATCATGGGAGTATTCTTGATATGCTGGCTGCCCTTCTTCTTATGGTAATCATCATTTTCAATTACTTCCCAAATCGTTGGATTATCATAAAGTCAAGAGCCTTAGCGGAATTCAGGTTTCTCCTCCACTCTCGCCTGGCCATCGCCTTTGCTCTCCAGCTACGTATGCCATCCTAGGCTGGATAGTGAATATCTCATTCATTCGCTATTTCAGAAATTTGATCCATACATACCTTTCTCGGTTTTCCCTTACCTTGACATTCATCTATTCTTCCAACATACACTTTCTTCGTCAGTCTTTTATCATTCATTCTCTCCAAACTATCTTAGAAACTTCTTTTAATCTTCACTTTCACACTTTCTCTTGCATCACATTCTTCTCTTACAAGATCATTCCTCACTCTATCACTTACTTCTTAGAAAATTCATTTCAACAGTGTGCATCCATCGTATTTTTGGCCTTCCTGGTCTCCTTCGTCCTTGTGGTGCTGAGAGTGTTAGGCGCCTATTGGAATTTACATCTTCCATTCTAATTATGTGACCAGCTTACTGCAGGTGCCATATTTTGATGGAACTCATCACATTGGTCTCTTTACAGATACAACTAATAATATTACTCCGATTTATTAGGTGAGCGCTGTTTTTGTGTTAATCACACCTCAAGAGCCCTCTGCGAACTTGGTCGACTCTATAGATAGCGCCAATTCTCAAACAAGACCTAATTACTATGAGACTGGATGGACCTTTTGTGACCGGTCTTTGGTAAAGCTCTATGAATTTTTCAACCCAGCGAAGAACATATTTGAAAATATAAATTGTACATTTTTGTACTCCGCCTGAATTCGAACCCACAATCTTTTAATTTAGGTCCGAAGCGTTACCACTAGACTACGGACTGGTCTTCAAAATAAAGCATGAAAATGGATGTTAGAGTTAAAAGTAAATAAATCTAAGAAATTAATAGAAACCATCTTTTTTTCATTTTTAAAAATTAGCAAATGAATTCAATATGCAATAAAAAAATAATGTGAAAATGATAACAAATTATTGTTTAAATAAATCAAAATTAATAATTTATATTAATAATAAATGCCTTTTTAATCTAATAAACGTAAATTTAATTAAATGACTTGATACACCATTATTAATTAAAATTGTGGATTTATTTTGATGGGTGATGTCAGGTCGGATCCCTCCACGTTTTCCATACCGCGCACTGAAACATAATATCGCCACCTTAAAGGTAAAACTGCATACGTGCTGATTCACTGATTTGAAAAATCGTAGATAAATATTTTCTTGGGAGAAACTTCTCGTAGTTAATGAACTAATTATAAGGAAGCACTCATCACAGACTTCTAAACTACAGGATTTTCACACGTTTTTAGTGTTTTCTGTTGTGAAAATAACAAAAACATGCATTTGTGCATCTGAGAAACCCATTAATGGGGATAGTAGACTAGAAAAAATAATGTTGGATCAAATATGAAAATATGGTAGGTAAAATAATTATTTAGTTAGAGAATTTGAATTAGTCAACCACCGCATTTTTCTAGACTTCAACATTGATCTTGTACTCACATTTCTAATGTCGGTTGACGTTTATATAGTATTTAATCTAAATTCTAGTAGTACTTTTGTTCTTTTCTTGTCAAATATTATACCAAGACTATCGTTGTTAACTTGTACCTTATTAAAATAAAAGTGCTGCATCATCAGGAACTGTCTTTGTCTGCAAATTGCTCTAACCTCAAAACGACCAACGAAGATTCTAGAACGTTTGAAAGCATTGAGACAGAATCCTCAACATTCAATAAATTCAAAACGCAACGCAAAAAAAAAACGCAACTAAGCACACATATAGTGTAACTTCTTGCCTGCGTTATCCCCGAAATGGTCGCATGTGGCGCTTCAGGACCTATTTAATTTTACAGGTAAGGGGGCTGGCCTCACACCAACCACTTTCAGTTGCAGTGGGGGTTTCCCAGCTTCCGGGGGGGCTGGTTCTTATTTCTTGTGAAGGCTGAGTAAACCTTTGAGATCGAACCCTTGCTCTCGGCATGGAATGCAAGCATTCTACCAATTGAGCTATCGACCTTTTTACGAGCTTGATCGTCGTCGCTACAAATCGCCAATTCTCAAGCAAGACCCAGTTGCTGTAAGGCTGGATGGACCTTTGGTGACCGGTCATTGGTAAAGGTTTTATGAATTTTTCAGACCAGCGAAGAGCAAATTGGAAAATCTAAATGGTATATTTTTTGTGCTCCGCCGAGAATCGAACCCACAACCTTCCCATTCAGAGTCTGCAGTGTTACCACTGAGCTACGGACCGGTTTAACGGAAAACGGATGAATTGATATTTTGACCGGCGACCACCAAAACCCTGAACACCCATTTTAACGTAATATGTCACTTATTCAGTTTTACCTTTAAGGTATCAACATCTATAATTGATAAATACATGTGTTTGACGTTTCACATAAAACAATACTCCGAGGTTAAATTATAGCGTTATGATATTGGACAGTAACGAATGCTTAATTAACCTGCAGCTTATTTCCAAACACTTTTTTAATTAAACTTTTGGAAACATGCACGAGGGAAATTAACATTCTATTAAACATGGCATTAATTAGTTATTAATGAACTATTAATTAAATTTTAAAATAAAGCTATTTTTTGTTTAACGTAGTTTATTTTCACAATAATATTTAATATCTCGAGTACTTTCGACCTTCAATATTCAGGCCATTATCAAGAGTGATGTATAAAAAATTTAAATTATTAAGAACAAACCATAGATCAAAATTATATAAATTATTTTATTTAAAAAAAAATGAATTTTCACTGTGTGAATACACAAACCCTACAAAATCTAATTAATTAAATGAATGAAAGATTACATTCCTTTAATTATAGTTGGCACAAGGTTAACAACACAAACTATAAAAATTGGTTCACTTTGTCAGGGTCACCCCTGTTTCAGGGAAGGCTGGCAAAACATGCAGGGTTACGTTAATTTGAGGTTTAGTTTTAATTTGGAAGCATTTGTAAGCGCAAACTTACACGTGTCTGTTTGTGGGCATGTATTTGATATGAGTTTTGAATGTTTGTATATCTTTGCCACTTAAGTAATAGATTATATGAGGTTAACAGCCCAGACTGTAAAAAATGATTCACTTTGCCTATGTCGCCCCTGTTTCACGGAAGTTGTTGATGTGTTAACATTTAAAATTCATATTAAATGCATTCCCACTAATAGACTCGTGTAGGTTTGCGGTTACAAATGCTGCATGTGCACTTGCAAGTTAATATCCAAACCTCAAATTAACATACCTACACCCTGCAACTTTTGCCGACTTTCTTTGGGGGTGGACGTTTGCAAAGTGAACAATTTTTTTACAGCATGGGTGGTCAGCCTCATACCAATCAATAAGCCAGGGAGTTTCATAACTTAAAATATAAATTGAGCACCACGTTTTACTTTTCAAATTTTAACGCATAACAATACTTAAAATTTAAATATGATTTATTGTAACTTTATCATACACCATGAATTATTATCGTGTCTGTTTGTGGCCATTTTGTATCGTGGTTTTTGACGCCGAAAGCTAGAAATGGTGGTTCCGTTATCCGCCAGCAAATTCTAATTTATGGTTTTCAATTCTGTGTCATTTTATCCCAGTTAATATATTTCCAAAATTATTCATCGTTTGTTTGAAATAATACATTTAATACATTTAAGTTTGTAAATTAAAACTATTGTGTTGAAAATTTGTTTGTCCAACAAAATGCATATTTTTTACTTATTTGTATTTAAAAATTGATTATTAAATATATTCACATTGTGGAATTACTTCCATTGTAACATTATACATTTTATCACAAAATAATTGAAAAAATGGTTCTTGAGATTTTAAGAGTAATGATTATGAAAGATAAATTACGTATAATAAAAAAGGCTTACTAAGCCTTCACAATAACAAGAAATGAGCAACAGCCCCCTCTGGTGCTGGGGAACCCCTAATTCAACTGAAGGGATTTGAGTGAAACCGGCCCCTTACCTGTAAAAATAAATGGGTCCCGACCGCCACACGCGACCTCTTCGTGGGTAACGCAGACAATAAGTTACATGACCGGTCCGTAGTCTAATGGTAACTCTAAATATACTCTTCGCTGGGTTAAAAAAATCATACACCTTTACCAAGGACGAGTCACCAAAGCTCCATCCAGCCTTGCAGCAACTGGGTCTTGCTTGAGAATTGGCGCTTTCTATAGCGATGGATAAGCTCGCAAAGGGGTATTAAGTAGGTATGATTCACACAAAACAGCCTTCACCAAATAAATCTTCCTAATATTAATATTATTGTATGTGTAGCTTAGTTGCATTGCATTGCAAATGATAAAAGTAAAATAAGATGACCTTATTTTTGTGTCACTACTATCGAAGATTGGCGATTATCATGGCTGTTTTGACTTTGGACGCTGCGGCTCGAAACAGGGACTTAGTATTTCTGCCGAACCACTGTCACAGATTTTTCAGCCACGATGTCCTTCAGCGTCCCTAAGATCTTCTCCCCTCAATCTTGCCCTGTATGATAATATGAAGGAGACTGTATTTCTCATTTCTCAAAATGTGACCGAAGTATATCAGTTTTCTCTGTTTAATTGTTGGCAGGAGCTCCTTTGTGGTGCGCATTCACTGCAGGACTTCTTCATAAATGATAAAATGACCAAATAACAAAAAAAATACAAATATTGTTCTATCTTTATCCCCAGGTACGTCATCACCTCTCTGTGCGGCAAGGACTGCGAGTGCCCGGACATCGTGGTGGGGATGCTGTTCTGGATCGGCTACTTCAACTCGGCCCTGAACCCTCTCATCTACGCCTACTTCAACAGGGACTTCAGGGAGGCCTTCAAGAACACGCTGCAGTGCGCCTTCCCCTGCTTCCACTGCTGGAAGACCTCCTCCTCTTCCTCGCACTACGTGTGATAAAAGAAACACTTAGTAGACTTGTTCCATTGCAGCACTCAATTGCTGCGTAGAATACAGTGGAACTTCTCTTTATAATGAGTAATTCGCATAAGAGTAACCAAAAAAAGTGAAAAAGTTGCTCCCTTAACGAGCGACATTTCGCAAAACGAGCTTATGTAGGTAGTTGGATCGTATTTCACAGCAAGAAGTGAAGGAGAGTTTGTTAGTGGAGGAAGATGGAGTAGTAGAACAACAATCTTCTGCTGTAATAAGACAAATGCTGAAAGCATGAGAAACTGTTTTATCGTACATTGAGAAGCACCATCTTAATAAAGAGGTGGCTATGCATGCTACAAATTTATTCAATGATAACGCTGTGTATAATAACGTTTTCAAGAAACTTAAAGAGTTGGGTAAAACAAATGTCTCTAGACAGCTTTCAAGAAAAAAAAAATATATTTATTTGAAAAATTGATTATTTTTCAATAAAAAATAAAAAAATAAAAGAAATTAAAAACTTTGTTTTATTCCACTTTTATTGTTTTTGAGTATGTTACAAACGTTTTCGGAATACCTTCCATCATCGGGTAACAACAATTACTAAAATCAAACTTAAAAATTAAGACATGGGTGTGGGATCTATTGGTGGTAAGGGAGACTACGGCAAAAAGACTACAGTGGAGTTTACAAAATAAAATGTAATAATAATAATAATAATAATTTAATAATAATAATTTATTTATTTATACAAACACCTCTTCACATTACATTTGTACACATAAGAACTTTAACTTAATAAGAAAAATACATGTGCCTGAACTAGGAAATCCTGTATCTCAGGCGTAGAGAGCTTGTACACAATATATACCTAAGTAAATAATAATTATTACATTAATTCATATTTTAATACTACCATCTTAAATCTTGGTTCTAATACTATAAACTTAGTTAACTCAAGATATTAGGATAAACAAATGTAAAATAGAAACATAAATTTACTCAACTACAATTAAGAGCTTCTCTCTATCTTCGTAGGTCATGTCTTGTAGAGTGTCATGGAGAGTCAATTTACAATTTAAGTAATTTAAGGGATATATGTCTATCAGTGCATTTAGCCTATTGTAAAGGAATGGTCCTAAGAATACATAGAATTTTTTTGTAAAAGCATGTCTTATTGCTAGTTTTGGTGGACAGACTAAATCCTTTCGCCTTTTATTTGCTAGCTCAGTGCTGAAGGTAATTGCTGCATGTTGTTTCAGGACAATGCTCATAATGAAAAGCTGTCGCACTGTTAGGACTTTACATGACTTATATAGGATGTTGGTGGGGAAAAAGAAAGGTCGGAAAGTTGACACCTTGAGAATTGCTCTCTGAGCTCTCTCAATGGTTAGTATCAGAGTTTTATTTGCTCCACCCCGTGAGGTGATGCAGTAACTTATCAAGGATTGGCATAAAGCAAAGTAAACTCGCCTTATTAACATTATGTCTGCAATATGGCGCAATTTTTTAAAAACAAATATCAACTTACGAATTCTGTTGCATAATACTCCAATATGGTTTTTAAAAGAAAGATTTTCATCCATTATTACACCTAGGTATTTTACTGTACTTGTTATTTTTATAACTGGGCACATACATTGCCTGTTTTTTGGATTTTCACAATAATGAGCTTGTAAAGTTGAATTTGACTGAGGTTTTGTTGATTTACGCATCGAAAATTTGATATAATTTGTTTTTTCTGGGTTAAGTGTCAGTAAGTTATGTTGTAGCCATTTGTTGACAACATTGAATCCACGTTGTGCGTACTCAAATGCTTCTTTTTCTGTATTAGCTGAGAAAAGAAGGGCCGTGTCATCAGCATAGGATATGATTTTACCATTCTCTAGTTCAAGGTTACATAGCTCATTAATGTAAATCAAAAACAGAGTTGGACCTAAGATACTTCCTTGTGGAATTCCAAAGGAAGTGTTTTCCTGTTCAGAGCTTAGTACCTAGTAATGATTGCGATATGTTCTACATTGGCCAATCAGGTAGAAAAATATCTGAAAGGTTTATAGAGCATAAAAAAGCAATCAAAAACGTTTTGATTCACTCTGAAATAGGAGAACACGCGAGAGAAAAAGGACACAGTTTTAATATAGATAATTTAGAATTAATAAATAGCTGCCAAAAAGGGAGAAAGTTGGACATATTAGAAATATTAGAGATAAATAAACATAGAAATAAAAGTAATATGCTAAATATACAACTTCCCGCCATTACGTCTCCTCTCCTAACAATATTAGCTCCGCCCCAAAACTCACCATCTCCCTCCCACATACCTACCTTGCTACCCCCTCCCTTACCACCAATAGATCCCACACCCATGTCTTAATTTTTAAGTTTGATTTTAGTAATTGTTGTTACCCGATGATGGAAGGTATTCCGAAAACGTTTGTAACATACTCAAAAACAATAAAAGTGGAATAAAACAAAGTTTTTAATTTCTTTTATTTTTTAATTTTTTATTGAAAAATAATCAATTTTTTAAAATGAATTTCCACAGTGTTTCACAAAAATCTTTTCAAAAAATATATTTATTTGTTTAAATTAATAAATATTTTTTTTATCCAGGTTGTTAAGATTATTAACAATTTATAAGTATGCAATTTTATTTGATTAAATGTGGACAAAAAATCGCAGGGAACGCATTGCAGTGGTTTACATTGATTTATATGAGAAAATCAATTTCGCTTAACGAGTGTTTCACATAACGAGCGAGATTCTGGAACGAATTATGCAAGTTATGAGAGGTTCCACTGTATCTGGAAAATTTGATCTCGCTTAGAACCCAAGATGGCAATCTTTTTTTTGTTGTTGTTGATAAAATGAAATGATATATTTGTTTGAGCAAATTGTGGGTAGGTATTTTGTCTATGGGTCATGATGGGCTATTTCATTCTTCACTTTTTTAGGCATTGTATCCCTCCAGAATATAATTTACTTTTTGTTGTTTTCATTTCATCAATGTTGATATAATCAACATTACTAAGCCAATAATCGTGAAAAAAACTTTGAAGCTACCACTCAAAGCAAACTGTGTTCGTTAGACCAACGAAATGATGTAAAAAAACAGATTAAATTTAACCAATAATGTTACACTTATGATAAAATAGTTATTTCAATTTTATTGCATTTTATAATATTTAAAATTCATTAAAACAGTTATTTGTTTTAAATTGTGTGTATTTTTATTTATCCCCCATTAACAAATAAATTTTATAAAATCACCATTATTCTCCCTGTTTAAAATTAATCTATGTTTTTATTATTATTTTTAGATAAATATATACCTACATGCGCTAATTTTATCGTCCCAAATAAACATATTTAAGTTCAAAGAAACATATTTTAAAAGATGATTATTACTTTAAATATTTCGAAATGCATAAATGAAAACTCATTTGGTGTTATTCTCAAATAGCAAAACCATGGCTCAGCTGGCTACATGGCCTACAGTGAATTTTCTCTACAAAAAATCGATGATCCCGTAGATCAAATGTTGTGTGAAGATGTAGTACTGATTGTTGCATAAATTCAACTTTTCATTATCTCATTTCACATGTTTGTTAAAAAACTCAAATAATTATAAATAAATAAAATAATAAATTACAATCTTACACTGCATTGCACATTTAGTTTGACAAATATTGAAAGACGTTTGTTTTTTTATTTTTTAAATAAATTTTCCAAATTATTTTGAAATAAGTAGTTAGTTACTTAAATTTTATTTTGATTCTCATGAATAACATGTTCAAATTTGTAAAGTTATTTAAATATATATGAAATAATTAAAACATGATTGTGTTTGATCTCAAACAAATAAAAAATAAATCAAAAATGTAAAAAAAAGTTGTTCTTCACGAGTTGGTTTATTTTCTCGAAAGTTTTTGGTGTTATCGCACCATTATCAAGAAAGCAAGTAACAAATCTACAAATTACTGGTACAAAAGTGAATTCAGGAGAAACTTTTAAGTGGCAAAGCTTTGGCGGGGTGAGGAAAGGGGTAAACATATTTTACAACTAACGTTGTGATAACACCGGAAGCGCTTGAGAAAATAAACAAACTCGTGAAAAAACACTTTGGTTTTTATATGTATCTACATTATCAATTTCAAATGCATCTTTACAATATCAATACACAGACCCTTAAAGTTGTATAAAGAAAATCTTTTATCATATAATGAAATTAATTTGTATTCCATTTATTTTAATTTTAAGCTTATATTATTTAACTCATGTAAAAATAAATGGGGGCCGTCCATATATTTAAATGTAATTATGCTAAAAACTAATTGATTTTTTATTTGAAAATGTAAAATAAAAGAATATTCTTCTAAACGTAAAGCAATATCTATGAAGACTTAGTTTATATTTAGTTGTATTTATAATAAATGTAAATAAAATAAAAGCATTGCAAAATATGGTTAAAATAAATATAATGTATTATTTCATTAATTATAAGAAAAACGTGTAACGGGTGAATAACAATAAATTGAAAAATTTATTGGGAATATGATTAAATTGTTAAATAACTAATTAAATAATTATTGTGATAAATTTAGAAATGTTTAACAGATAATTACAAAAATAAAATCTGTTCGATTAAAAATTGAAAATGCTTTGACGAAACTAAAGCATATTATTCAAATGTTGAAAATGCCAAATAAAATATAAAAACCGCTTTAATATAAAATGCATTGAAAATTATTTTTGTTGAAAAATTAATTTAGTCAATTATGATTACGGTCGTTAGACATTTTAAAGAATGAAAAAACGGATTTACTGACGTTCAAATCGTTCTTCTCTTTTGCACGGTCAGTAAAATCCGTTTTTTTTTTCATTCTATATAATTTAGTTCTATTTTATTCTTATGAGAAATAATCCTATATTCTTCAAAAAAATCTACAGCCCTAGAAAACAATCTCTAAGATAATTATATGTATTTTTAATAAAGCTTTTAAATTTGTGCCAGTATTGAAAAAAAATATTTTTTATCAACGCTTATCCTCAAAAAAATGTATTTAAATTTATAAAAAAAATCATAGAACTTTCAGATCAATGTTTGGTAATTTTATTTATGTTTTTAATTTCCTGTATTTGGTTTAAATATATTTAAACTGAATTAAAATATTTATAAATTGGAATTTACGGGTGGCTTGCAACTTCATAAGCGTAACTTTAAATTTAAATAAATTAAAAATATATGAATATCTAAGATTAAACATATTAAATAGGATAACAAATAAATATTCAATTAAAAATTCTAACAGGGTTATTCACGACACTTTAGACCCGTAGCTGATCCATGGATATTGGTTTCTTGGATTGGAAAATTTACGTTAGTTGGTGGCTGAGCCATGGATTTGTTGTGTGTGAATAACACCATAAAAAATAGAATTTTAATTTAAAAAGAAACTGTGATGTCTTTTGAGAAGATTTTTTTATTTAAATAAATTCATTTATTTTAAAAACGCTTTCTTACAGTTTCCTATAGTCACAATTAGATTGCTGTAAAAAAACATAGATTAATTTATTTAAAAGTCAATAGAATGATGGATATAAATGAACTGAATGAGATGTGCAAGGATGGGAAAAAGGAGGCAAATCTGCAGAGGCTCTTGCCACCCCTAGAGAAATGGCGACAAAGTTACAGTTACAGTTACTTCTCAATGGTCAAAATCTAAATCTAAGCTGCAAAGATATGTTTCATTTGAGATTCAATTTAAATGCATTTCCACAAGCAGACACGCATAATTTCGCACTCACACATGCTGCATGTGGACCTACAGTAAAAAAAACCCAATCTCAAATGAACATAAGCCCTGCAACTCTTGCCGACCTTCCCTGAAACAGGGGTGACATTGGCAAAGTGAACCATTTTTTACAGTATGGGTGGTCAGCCGCATACCAACCTATCAGTTAAGGTCACATAATTGCGTTGTAAAATTTTATGAAGCATTCGAATCGGAATTCGAATTGGCAAAGTGAACCATCAATAGTGAGTGGAATATTACTCAGTGGTCATGACAAGCTTGTAAACTACAGGATTTTCCCACTTTTTTGTGTTTTTTATCGTAGAAAGTAGTAAAAAACGGTGCATTTATCTGCAAAACCCATGTTAGCTTACTATGTCGTACTTATCCATTTTCATCTTTCTGAGAGCAATGACTGGAAATACATTGAATGAGAGTAAGAGTTCGCAATGATTGGGTGATGAACGACTGATGAAGAAAGTGTACCGAAAAAATGCCAGAGGAAAGCGAGAAAAGGGAATCCCGAGGAAGGAATGGATGTAAAAGATGGTTTTGTGAAAGAATGGAACCTGCAGAGGGAGAATTAGAGAAGAGCATGTGTGAAGAAAGTGATGAATGTTGAAGAGATGAATGAGGTATGCAAGGACAGAAAAAGTGGAGACGCAAATGCGGAGGTAACGGCCACTCCTAGTGGAACTGGCGGCAGGATACAGTAACAGTAACAGTAACAGTAACCTTCAAGGTCTCGTATATGCTTCGTAAACTAATACTGCCTAGGTGTGTATAGTAAGAAAATATTAAAAATGTATTTATGTACCTAAACAAAAAACATGTAAATTGCTTCGTTGTTCGATGTTTAATTGTAAATATAAAGAAGTCACGAAAAATTCAATTATATACAAAAAAAAAATATTTTGAAATTAAAGAGAATCCGCACATTCAAATCGGGGGAGAAAATTTTTACGTCACTTGGTTTGGCTACTACGCGCCTGTTATTGGTTGAATGTTTAATAAAGCAAAAATAAAACACAGAATGTTTTACCATTTATATTTTTAAATATTTATAAAAATGGACTTTCACTGTGTTAACAGATCAACACTAAAAAATATTAATAAAGTGAATTAAAGCAATGTTTTACCATTTATATTTTTAAATATTTATAAAACACAGAGTTTTCTTCTTGAGTTGATTTATTTCGTTGTGCGCTTTCGGTGCTATCACACCATTATCAAGAGAACAAGTCTTATTTTTCACAATGACAATACACGAACCCTTAAATTGTTATTTTGTTGAATGTTTGCTACATATATGAACCGTTGTATAGAATCTGACAACCACTGTCTAAAATCTATTATCTAAGTTGTACAGATTAAATAATATGTGAGGTTCATGTTAAATGTAGGCGCACAAGCAGACACGTATAAGTTTAGACTCAAACATGCCGCATGTGGACTTACGACGTAAAGACTTAAATCTCAAATGAGCATAGGCCCTGCAACTGTTGCCGAACTTTCCTGAAAAAGGGTTGATAATGGCATAGTAAACAATTCTTTACAGTATGGGTGGTCAGCCTGATACCAACCTGAAAGTCGAGGAATGGTAATTTGAAAATGAAATTTCATATTCCATCCATTCAGTGCTTGTTTGGCTTATATATATACAAGGATAATTTATTTATAAGGTACACATAATTGAAAAGCGCCGTTTTTGTGTGTGTCACACCTCAAGGGCCCTCTCAAATCACGGATAAGATTTTTTGTAAAGATGCGTCTTTAGTGCTCCTTTAAAGACACCAACAGTTTCTGCCTTCCTCACATTAGGTGGTAGTCTGTTCCACTCCATTGGGCCCGCAAACCGGAAAGCACGGTCCCCAAAATTAGTACGTGTCTGACGTGACGGCTGGACTAAGTCAACCACCCCACACCCTGCAGATCTGAGAGTTTGGCGTCTCAAATCTATCTCAATAGGTGAGAACATGTCAGACAGGTATGAAGGAGCCGTACCATTGACAGCTTTGTAAACCATCAAACAAACACGGTAGACCACCCTCTCCGGAAAACGAAGCCAATGCAGTTCTTTCAACAATGGAGTAATATGATTAAATTTGGACATCCCGAAAATGAGTCTTGCTGCAGAGTTCAGCACAGATTGTAGTCGGCTGAACTGTTTTTTCGGCTGACCTATATACAGCGTTGAGCAATAGTCAACCCGAGACATCACAAAAGCGTTAACCAGGGTCCTGACCGCCCCTGATGGTAAACATCTCCTGATTGCCTTAATCTGGCGAAGTTCAAAAAACGAGGAGGATACCGTGTTATTCAACTGCTCTCCCATTGTGAGGTTCCGATCCAGTGTGACTCCTAGAAGTCTCACTGAATCTGACGGCTGAATCAGCTGTCCCCCAATGGAGAGTGGTACGCGAGTCTCTATCATCAAGTATCTATCATTTGATTTAAAGCTGGCCTTTCTATGAAATTGTTTGACATCATTTCTACACAATCTAAGTTAGCCAAAGGATTTTGAATGTGCGGACTCTGTTAAAACACTTAGATGTAAAATAAATATCGATATTGCAATGTTATAAAATGTTAAAGCAAATAAATTATAAAGATCGGCACCTTCGAGGTTAAACTGAAGTGCAGATTCACTGATTTGAGAAATTATGGATAAAACATTTTATTGGATGCAACTTCTCACATTAAGTGAACTACATAATTATATAGAAGTGCACAGAAAAACTTCTTAACAACAGGATTTTCACACATTTTTTGTGTTTTTTCTTGTAGAAAATAGGGAAAGAGGTGCATTTATCTGAGAAACCAATGCTAGCTTAATATCTCGCTTATTCAGTTTAACCTTTAAGGTGTCGTATGTAATAATGTAATAATTATATAATGTAATGTAAATAGCAATAATAGAGGAGTAAGTAAATGTGATATAGAACACGTAATGTAAAGATGGAACATTAATGTAAATTATAATAATGTAATATAAATATTGTTGACGATATTGTATGAAAAAGAAATGTACAATGAAAATATATTGGAATAAACTATGCTGCAATACATTTTCTTTATTGTTGTTATTATTAAAGATTAAATTTTTCTACACAAAACATTGCGCCACATTGGAATATGTCTGTTGGACGCAATATCAGGGGCGTGCATCGCATACAGGCACATGCGTCTAATAGTTAGGCAATATACCTGTATGAAAAAAAAAATGTAAGCTTGATTTTCAGATTCAAAATTAAATTTCAATTGGTGCCATCGTTAACACCAGTCAATTTCGAATGAGTTATTTTAAAGGATTAAGTGAAAATATTTATGTACGCTGCAAGAAGTTACTTTAAAGTGTAGCCTAGTTGTGGTTTGCTTCATTTAATTATTTAATTGTTATAAAGAAATTGATCCAACTGCACATAAAAAATCTCAAATAAAACCCATTGAATATTTTATTTTATTTTATTTATTGAGGAAAACAAAAACATATTTTTACTTAAAACGTATATAAAGATATTTGTTATGGTTTGGTGGTTCACACTGTAAAAGTTTATTGTATTTATTTAAAAAAAACACACACAGTTTTAATTTACTATTTTTTTTTTTTTTTTTATGCTCGAATATTTTCGCCTTTAAAGGCATCATCAGGAGCAGTGACTCTTGCAATAAAAATCAATGTCAAACAAAAAAAAAGTATACAAACATATTGTATATAAACTGTAAAAATGGTCTTTACAGTTTCCCATAAAACTGAAAAGATCATACAAATATATGTAAATGTATCTTTAAAATAATTATCAAAATACAAGAAATACAAGAATGACAATATTGATAAGTTCATTGCACAACGCAGCGAGTCTATAATGCATGCGCACGTTGTGTGAAGAGCTTTATCCCGGTGTTTCTTACATTACCGGCGTAAAGCTCTCCACACAACTCTGCCGTCTGACCCATTTCCCCAGTATCACTATTGATCGTAGCGGCCCGGATCGCTGAGAACCGTTACGACAGTGCTGGCAACTTAAAGGCAAATTGTTTAAATTCTGTCCGTACATTGTAACGCAACTAAGCTGCACATAAAATGTAACTTCTTGCCTGCGTTTTCCCCGAAGGAGTCGTGGCGATTCGGGACCTATTTATTTTTACGGGTAAGGGGGCCGGCCTCACACCAACCACTTTCAGTTGAAGTGGGAGTTTCCCAGCTCCCGGGGGGGCTGGTTCTCAATTCTTGTGAAGGCTGAGTAAACCTTGAGATTGAACTTGAGATAAATAAGAGCTTGCTCTCGGCATGGAATGCAAGCATTCTACCAATTGAGCTATCGACCTTTATACGAGCTTGGTAGTCGTCGCTACAAAGCGCCAATTCTCAAGCAAGACCCAGTTGCTGTAAGGCTGGATTGACCTTTGGTGACCGGTCATTTGTAAAGGTTTATGATATTTTCAACCCAGCGAAGAGAAAATTTGAAAATATAAATGGTATATTTTTTGTGCTCCGCCCGGATTCGAACCCACGACCTTCCATTCAGAGTCCGCCGTGTTACCACTGAGCTACGGACCGGTTACATACAAAATGTTTTTATTCACTTTTATTTTTGCTCAAACGATTTCGCCTAATACCCATCTTTAGGAGCAAAATTATTACAAATATTTTTTTACATTGATTTTTCAAATTGAGATCAAAATGTTTGGTTGGCAACAGTGCTACGTCGTAGAGGGCTATGTACTACGCTATGAAAAGCTGGTTGTAGACTGCAGCTGCCCTACTCCTCTTTTTCTCTACTTTTGCCTCCGCCACCCCTTTTTCTGAGGAGGCTGTGTGCAGCGTTGCAGGATCGTGGAGAATGCACTTTTAATAACGACGGTAAAATATGGTATTTATAATGATGAAGCCATTGATAGAGCTATAAAGGGAAAACTGAGTTTTACGCTTGAAGTACCTTTTTATTTATTTGTATTTAAAAAATCACGAAACATCTTCAAGAGCTATATCAATTTTTTTATGTTTTTGTATCTGTTCAGGATTCTGGCGGGATGAAAAACTTGATTCTAGCTTGATATGTAGCACTTTTATTACAGAAAAGTTACAGACTTTTGAATCAATCTTCTTGAGTGGAATTTGATTCAATATGAGGACGAATCTGCTTGCTAACACTTGTCTGTATATTCTGGGCCTGCTGCCCATCAAAGAAATACAACAATGTCATAAGAGTTGAGGTTGACTAATTCAAATTCCCCTACATACAGTATTTAAGTATTGAGTTACTCTAATGTTTGTATCAATGTTATTTTTTACTCTCAAAATTCTTAACAGTGTCTATGTATCTATACACACCGGTTTCAGATAAATGCGGCAGGAATTACAAGTTTTCTTTTCATCTGAGGTTTGGTATATTTTGTATGTACACACGCACTATGTGCGAGCGCGAACATACAAGCGTCTATTTGTGAGTGTTAAATATACGCCTTCTATAATCTAAAATCTAAGTTTCAAAGATATATTATCATTTCAGATACAAATTGAATGTATGGTAACAGTCAGATACTGCATATGTACGTACAATATACACCGGTCCGTAGTCTAGTGGTTAACACTTCTTGGGATTGGAAGGAAGTGGATTCGAATCACGGCGGAGCACGAAAAAAGATTTCATTTTTCAAATTTGTTCTTTGCTGGGTTGAAAAATTGACCTGCCTTTACTAAAGACCGGTCCCCATAGGTCTATCCAGCCTTACAGCAACTCGTTCTTGCTTGAAAATTGGCGCTTTCTACAGCGATGAACAAGCTTGCAAAGTGCTCTTGAGGTGTGATTCAAACAAAAACAGCGCTCACCAAATAAATCAGCCTAATTTAATTTTTAATTTTTAATCATGGCGACGACGACACATACGACGATGTCAAAAACAACGACAACGACGATGACGATGATGATGATGAAGACGAAAATTATGATGATGACGACGACATAGACGACGACGACAACAATAATGATGAGGACGATCATGGCGACAAATACGACGATGATGATTATGACGACGACACCGACGACGATGATGATGACGACGACGACAAAGACTATTTTGATGATAATGACGACGACACAGACGACGATGATGACAATGATGGGGATGATGATGACGACGACGTCAAAGACGACGATAACGACGATGACGGCGATGATGACAACGGCACAGGCGACGACAATGACGGCGATGACGGCGATGATGACGACAACGATGATGATGATGATGACGACGAAAAATACGATTATGATGATGATGATGACGACACAGACGATGATGACGGCAACGATGATGATGACGATGTAGATGACGACGACTAAGACAACGATGATGATGATTGTGCCAGTAATTGAGTCGTTGCATATTCCTCTCCCACCTGCCACACCGCGCATACAGAGCTTCCCTGTCCCCGCGTCGCGCGGCCGCCCTCTCAGTACACTAACCCCCGTATTCACGATCAAAACTGATTTAAGTGCCTTACTCAAGCGCTACACTTACTCAAGGGTCGACATTCTGGAGCGTTTTGTTTCACAAAGAACACTCAAGCAGTAATCAGCGTAGTGCCCAACCCCCAGGAGACGTACGGGTTTGTCATTGGCTCTCGAAAAAACCCAGCTCTGTAATTGGTCAGTACCTTCCGACCGATATTCGGCGTACTTCACTCTTATCATTGCCGCCTCTTTCAAATTTCAATGTCATATCAACTTTGCATAAAACTTGACAACAAATAAGTACGTATAACGCAATTACTACTTTAAGTAAACCGTAAGTACGAATTTGTTTGTTTACAATTTCTATTAGTTTTTAAAAATACATTTATGTAATATCCAATGTAAAGTGTTTTGATCGATTTCAGCGCCAAAAAGATGTTGTTTTCTCCAGCGGAAAAGGAGCTGCTGGTGGCTCTGATTAAAGAAAAACCTGTAATAGAAGATAAAATAACAGATCGAAGAAATCGTTGGCTTTGCAACCCTCAATGAGCAACGGCAAAACTGTATACAGAACGACGCATTTTTTCAATCAAAAACGTCTTCTAAATTCTTCCTCTTCGTAATACGTAAATGGGTCTTTACAGTCTCTGATATATTTTCTTGGGACACTATTTTTGAACAAAACAATGTTATTATTCTCGTTGAAGTCAACTGTATCGAAAGAATTCATTATTTTATGTTAATAATTCACAACCAAACAAAAAATGTGCTGATGAAATGCGGCGGAATATTTTGACAGTTCATCTGTCATTGAAGTATGGTCCTAGACCATACCGGAGAACAAACCCAATTCTGATGGTCAAGCAATGTAAATGAACTCGTCAAAACAATGTTAATACACTTGTAAAAATCATGTTTATAGTAAGAATTCATTTTTTCATGTAAATTCACAATCAAACAAAAAATGTGATAACAATGAAATATGACGGAATATTTTGACAGCGCTTAAGCGTTGGTTAATATACGTGTCGACCTTACTTACCTGAGTGCTAGTTTTTGGAGCGCTTAAGCGCTAATTTTACCTTAAGTATTGTTCTTGAAATGAATTTCCCCAATCTAAGCGCTGGTTTGCCCTTAAGGAAGTGCCAGTTTTGATCGTGAATACGGGGGTAAGCCCCGCGTTATCCACTTTCTGTGTCGCATACTAAACAGTAGCAGAGCCTTGCGGATCCTGGGAGGTTGGGTCGCTCCTAGAAACCAAAATCCCAAGAAATTTCAAGCGGAAATAATGATTTTTATATTACCAAATTATTGTTTTAGAGGTGATATATCTTATTTTTAGAGACAGATTTTACAAAAATTGGGCTCATTTTTTTGTGTGAAAAAAAAAAAAAAAATACACTTCATACTTTTTAGCGACCTGAATGCGGTCAGAAGTCATGCTTGAAACATGTATAAAAAATATTCTTAAAAAAAAGGGAAACACAAGTTATTTGTAAAATTTCATTCAGTTCCACAACAATATAATTATAAGAAACAACGCCCCTAGTCCAGGAGTTGGCAACCTTTTGAGTCTGAAAGCCAAAAATTACAATTTACAAATTTCAAAGTGTGTGAAGCCACAAATGTTTTCTTGCCAAAAGTAAATTGCACCGACTTGGGGAAAGCGAGTAAAAGGGGCTGAGAGATAGAATCGGTGCCTAAAACTCGTAGAACGATTTTTGTGTGTTTTCGAGTAGAAGTGTTTTTTTAAATATTTTTTTAATATTTGTGTTTGGACTAAAGAGTTGCAACTTCACACCCAAAGAGCCGCATGTGGCTCGCGAGCCGCAAGTTGCCGACCCCTGTCTAAAAAAAGTCTACAAAAGGTCGAAGTTATTGTCTATAGGACACGGTGCAGGCGGGGTTCAAACCTATCGCAATAACGCAACGCCTTACCCCCTCTACCCATACATTTTCGATTTACGCAATCGAGGTGAGATGTACGTAATATTTTACACTCGGGGTACAATTTACCCAAACGGTCCAAGACCATAATCTCTAATATCAGTATGTAAGCCTTCTTCGTTGTAGCCGTAAGCCCAGCACAAGACCCTAAGCCAAGGTCACTGGAACTTTCAATACTTAGGGTCGCAGTTGGGGTAGGGTTGTCTCCTAGGGTTTAGGATCTCCCTCAGGGACAAGGCTTAATTGTATCGGTTACGCCTAATAGTGTAAGAGATACGCACCAGTGGGTACGTCTATCTCATACATCTTATCACACGAGGAAGGATTGAGGGGCGAATGACTCAAGGACGCCGATGTATATTTTGTCTGTACCCTTAGTGCGAGTTGCAAAACTTGAGTAAAGGAAAGTAAAAACGGAATGTATTAAAGAGTGATTTTCCCCAAAATCGGCAGTTTTTGTTTCTTACACTCAATGGTCTTAGCAAAAGAGTTACAGTGATGAAGAAAATCAAGTTCAAACAAACAAAAACGGCAGATTTTGGGGAAAACCACTCTTTAAAACATTCCGTAAACTTTACTTTACTCAAGTTTTGCAACTCGTACTCAGGGTACTGGTGAACATACTGTTATGCTTTCGAGGTTTTCTAGGATTGTACAGCATGCCTGTATCTGTCAAAGAATTCGGCATGTTGTAAAATAATAAAAAACTGCAAATTATATTTATTTGTTGATTAACAATCACCGACATCACGTCCTTAAACACTGCTAGACTTCCGACCCGGCACCGGATAGAAAACAACCATGGACAAAGCGGGCAGAATAAGGGCCTGTTGCACCAAACTCCAATCAGACAAAAATCTAAATTATGTGTCATTTCTCCCGTCAAATAAAAACAATAGTTGCATATGCGTACATCAGCTGATGTACACCATCTTTTTTGTTTAAGTTCCATCAGATTATTGCTCACTTGCAAAAATATTGAACCGAGGTCCTTACCAGAATTTAACAATCAAATTTGATGTGTCAATAAAATATTGATTGGAGGTTATTGCAACGGGCTCTAAGTCTTGTGAGAAAAAACACTTACAGCTTTATTCATAAGATTAGTTCAACCAATATTCAGGTTAAGCATACTTTTCTGTATGGAAAAATTGATTAAAAGCCGGATTTAAAATTAAACCGTTTTTTAAGAAAAATATGGTTATCGTCCTACATAAAATCTATAATCTTTAATCAATGTTGCAAATAAACATTATGTTTAAGATTCATATTAAATGCAGTGCCATAAGCAGACATGGATATTTTTTTAGTGTTAATCTATTTACACACTGCAAGTCCATTTTATAATTATTTAAATTCAAATGGATAAAACATAGTTTAAATTCAATTATTTATTCACTCATTATAAATAAGTGAATTAAAACTATGTTTTATCCATTTGAATTTTTAAATAATTGGACATGGATAAGTTTGCTCTGACACATGCCGAATTTGGAATTACAACATAAAAACCCAATCTACAATGATCATGAACCCTGCAATACTTGCCGATCTTCCCTGAAACAGGAGTGACATTGTCAAAGTAAATCATTTTTTTACAGTATAGGTGGTCAGCTTCATACCAACCTTTAAGTCAATGATTATTCCATTCATTTTATCTTATTTCAGGGCAGTATTTATAGTATTTCAACATTTTTTTTATTTGCTAATTTCATCCACATTTTAAAGTAAATAATCTACTTAAACGTAATTAAAGACTATCTCACGTCTACAGTTACACAAATCCATGATCTAAGATTTGAAATATTACCGCCATTCCCCGGACAAACCAAAACTCCATTTAATAATTTGTGGGCCCGGCAATCCATTATAAGCCGAGATTAAGTACACCGCTCTCTCTTATTACTTTGGTCCAAGTTGCCCCAAGTTTTTGGGGCTCTGTTGGAGAAAGAAGGGCGGAGGCTGAAGCTGATCAATCGACGTCCAAAGTTTACCAACTAATGACAAAGTTTCCAGACCTCTCAGATCTTTTATGCCATCAGGAGATACGGTTCCATGTTAGAACGACACAGTGACAAAACGACTCATGTCATAATGACACATGACATAAGGAAACTGTTATTGTAAAATAATAACATTCTAATCTAACCTAAGTTGCAAAGATATGTAACACTGGGAATTCACATTATATGCATTCTCACAAGCAGACACGCACAAGTTCGCGCTTGCACTTGCCGCATGTGAACCTACAACAAAAAACCCAAATTTCAATTGGACGTACACCCTGCAACTCTTGCTGACCTTCCCTAAAACAGCGGTGACATTGGCAAAGTGAACTATTTTTTACAGCATGCGTAGTCAGCCGCATGCCATCCTGTAAGTCAAAGAATGATAACATTAATAATTAAAAAGATATTGCGAGTGATGGTCGTTAGCTGACGGGCGAGCCGAAGGACTGTGGTAGTAGTCGTATTTTTTCGGCATAGCCCGAAGTCTGAGTCGGACACACCAGTCTGAGGCGAGATGTGATAAAAGGCAGACTTGTGCTGCGGGGTGCAGCGCGGAAAGAGGGTGTCACTGTCAACGTGGCACGTGGCTGTGGCATGAAGATAGAATAACAATGGAGCTTCCACCTCTTCTCGTGGGTTTCCTGCCATCAAAGGCACCCGCCTTATCTACCGGAGCCTGGTGCAGAGGAGCTTCCCCCCTGGGGCTCTACCTGTGCCCTGGTGCGTTAGCCTCGTGGACTACCGCTTTCGGGGCCGGAGCTCCCAGCCATGATCATTGTCTCCCGAGCTTTGCGTAAGCTCGTCTCGTCGTCATGATCATGGCGAGACTACAATCAACGAAATAGTTGTTTGTGGAAGTGTTTTTTTTAGTGAAAAAGGGCAGGTCTAGCTATTTTCCCATGTTATGTAATTCAACTCTCTTTTTTTTCATATTAAATCATATTTTAATTTATGAAATCTTTCCCAAAATAGAGTAATCGATACCAATAGAAAATAATTCCCACGCCCTGAGTGATGATGATGAGAGCTAGCCGGAAGTAAGCACTGTTATGTACCATTATGTCATGTGTCGTTTGGTCACTGCCCCGTTCTATCCTGTCACCAGGAGATACACGTAGGTACCTGAGGGTCGGCACATTCAACGTCTTTGATCTGGGATAGTAGCATTTTCCTCGTATTGGAAAATGGGAGGGTGTTATGTATAATTATATACGAGTAATATGTTTCTACGAGCGGGAGGCTCCCCAATTCTTAAAAGTCTTGGGGTTCTATGTCTATGCTTGAGTTCTTGGTTCTGTCGTAAGGCGCTGCAAGGACTTTATATGTCTATAATCTTAGTTTCAAAGATAGCGTTGCGAACGAGTGATTAAGTGCTTTGTTTGTATTTGTGAATGTGTAAAGTCTCTAGATGTTGGGTACCTGTAAGATTTTACTTGCATTTGTTCGATATTGTGTGAGAGTTTCCTCGAATATTTTAAGAAGGAGTCTATGAAGTCTCTAAATAAAGGTACTTAAATAATTATTTGAACTGATTGAGTTCGCTCGAGTATTTAAGTTCTCAGTGATTCGAGAACCATCCTTATGCCTGCTATAAAAAAATTTAAAGCTCTATGTATGTAGCGAGAAGCTTGTAATTGAGCCCTCGAATTAAACAGTTCAAAAGAAACTCAGTATTCGGACCAAATGTGAACCGTATCTACAATAAATTGTGCAAAATAAATAACCACAGTTTTTTATTAAAAAAACTCGCGTAAAATATAACAATATGTTTCTATTTCATTATTAAACTTGGCAATAAAAAAATACATTTTTTTTTAAATTTAGATGTTTATTTGTCCATATATAATCTAAGTGGCAAAGAAACATTAACATTTAAAATGTTAATTTAATGACCATAGCTTCGCCCTATAAAATTGTCCCCGTAATTAACTTTTGTAATTTTTAGATTTGTTAGTTCTTCGTTTGATAACGATGTGGCACAGAAAGCGCGCGAGGAAATAAACCAACTACTGAAAAGAAACTATTTTTGAATCATTAATTCAAAATAATTAAGCATCAAATATTTAATAAGTCTATACGCAAATCTCTAAGGTCTGTTTCTAATCTAACTTTGAAAACATGGATTTCTATTTTAACCAACTTGGCTTATTGTAAGACCAGCCAATCTTATAACATTGGATCGAGTTTAATACAAACCATTTATCTTAAGACCGTAACCGTTACTGTAACTGTAACTCTGTCGCCATTCCGCTAGGGGTGTCCAGAGCCTCTTCAGAGCTGCCTCCATTTCTTCCTATCCTTACATACCTCTTTCAATTTATTCATACCCATTTCCTTTTTCATGCACTTTCTTCTTTTACGCTCACTTTGTACATCCCATTCTTTCACAATCTCCTCAATCTGATCACTCCATACTTTTCTTGGTCGACATTTACCTCTTTTTACTTTCACACTTCCTCTGTAAATATACTATCATTAAGAGATATGAAAATAAAAGTGTGAGTTCGCTTTTGCAAACGCTGCATGTGTAAAAAAATACGTAAAAATGGTAGAGACGAAAACGGCTTACAACATTCTTTCGATGTAGGAAACACGTATTGTTACCATTTATAAATAGAATTAATAAATGATTAATTAACAATAGCCTTGTATTATCAAGGTTACCGAAGGGAAAACTTCTTTTTCTGCTGGATTAATAATTAATCGCGTTAATCGTGATTGGCGTTAATATTAACGCGTCAAGTCGAGAGGTGGATTAATTGTTGGAGCGCTCTGATACTGATTTCTTGTGTCTGCGAGTTAAACAGATCCCCATATAAATTAACAAAGTATAAGAAGCCAGCCGGGTTACTAAGGAATTCACTAAGGAGTGCTGTCGTAGCAAAAACTTAAATCCTTTAAAACTCATATAAGGTCACACAGCATTTTTTTGTTTTTAAATAGATTAGTTTTCCTTGACTTATAAGTTGGTATGAGGCTGACCACCCATACTGTAAAAAATTATTCACTTTGCCAATGTCACCCCTGTTTCAGGGAAGGTCAGCAAAAGTTGTGGGGCTTATGTTCATTTGAGGTTTGGATTTTATTTGTAAGTACACATTCAGCATTTGTAAGCGCGAACTACACTTGTTGGTTTGTGGGCATACATCTGAGAGCTTTAAATGAATGTATCCTTGCAACTTAGATTATAGATTATAGTGAAGAAAAATGCAAGGTAGGTACCTATGTATTTAGCCTGACGAGTAACAGGTATTAAATTCTAATATATAAAATCAAACGAGCACTATGTATGATTGTACTGTATGGACTCCTAAACTGCTCAACAGATTGCAATGAAAATTACATGACTTATTGTGTAGATGCCAACTTAGGCTTCTGTTTAAAAAAACTGGAGCAATAAAGGAAATGAGACCAGAAATATGTTTGAATTATTTTCACATTATCATAGGGATTTTTTTTAAATTAAATGAAGTGTGAAAAACCACAACACAGTAGAGACACATCTGTAGAGATACTGGTAACCTTTAACAGAATGGCGGTACGACAAGTAAGACGATCTATCACAAGGAGAGTCAGGGTACAGCTTCATCGTTATTAATGAATAATTCATTATCTAATATTTTAATGAATCATTTTTACTAACTACCCAATGACGGGGTTTGAACTTGCGCTTCTTTCAATAACGCAAAGACGAGTGCCAACGCCTTAGTGCTTGTTTGTCTAATGTCCGTCGAAAGTAATTTCACATGAGCAATTTTTGTATGTGTACTTAACCAATGTGTCTTATGAAAACTGGAAACATATTTTTGAAATATTTAAAACAACATTCAAATTATTGTCTGGTACGTTTTTTCATAATTCAGATTGTGTAAAATGTGATTCTTTAGACAATTTCATTGAAACGTCAGCTTTGAATTGAATGGTCGATAAGCCAAACAAGCACTGGAGAGACGAAATGTGAATTATCGGAAATATGAATGTATTTTTGCAACTGAGGTTTACTTTGCCAACGTCACCCCTGTTTCAGGCAAGTTCGGCAAGAGTTGCAGGACTTATGTTCATTTGAGATTGGGTTTTTTGCGGCATGTGTAAGCGCAAACTTCTACGTGTCTAATCTAATCTACATAATCTAAGTTGCAAAGATATGTTACATTGGAGATTCACATTACATGCATTCCCACAACCAGACACGTACAAGTTCGCACTTGTACATGCCTCATGTGAACCAACAACATAAAAACCAAATCTCAAATGGACATACACCCTGCAACTCTTGCCGTCCTTCCCTGAAAAAGGGTTGACTTTGGCAAAGTGAACCATTTTTACAGCATGTGTGGTCAGCCGCTGGTGTCTGCTCGTGGGAATGCATTCAATATGAATTTCAAATGATATTATATCTTTGCAACTTAGATTATATATTATTACTGGCTATTTTTGACGCTGATCAAAAGCTTTTTAAAAATCAGTAAAGGATGTTCTGAAAAATCAAGATACAATTTTAAACAAGATTTTGTAAAGGCTCCCGCAAGTTGCAGATGTGATGTCCTCCACCGGTCCCTTGTTAATTTCTCAGGCCGTCACTCGCCTGATGGGATTACTTCTAATTGTTGACGACGCGAGCGCTTTTTCCCGCCCAATCACCGGCGAGGGAAATTAAAAGAAGTAGAAGAAGACGAGATGGGAAAAGACACGAGAAGGGGAAATCACTTTAACGCGTGGCAGCTTAATGCCTCATTTCAATCACATCAGTTCCACAATCACAGAGCTGTATTTGTACTGCTTCTCGTGGAAAGGATACTTTTTACTGACGTAGATAGATATGTGATAGATATGTAGAGAATTTGCTGTACAAAAAATTGATGATCAGCTAAGGAGATTTTTTTTGTGAACGTGTATCGATCATAACAAGTTAAATTCGGTTTTTCAGATAAATGTACCTTTTTTCTGAGTAGAAAAAACACAAAAAGTGTACTTTTTTTTATAAAAATATATTTGTAACCATTTTGCTTCTTAAGATGCCTCATTAGGCGAAAATGTTTGAGCACAAAAAAAGTAATAAATAAGTGAATTAAAACTCTGTTTTATACATTTGAATTTTTAAATATCCTGTTGTTTTAGAGGTTTTTCATGAACTTTTGACTTGATTCCTTGACCTTTAGGCTAGTATGAGGCTGGCCATCCATACTGTAAAAAATTGTTCACCTTGCCAATGCCACCCCTGTTTCAGGGAAGGTTAGCAAAAGTTGTTGGATTTGTGTTCATTTGAGGTTTGGATTTTTATTTGAAAGTACACGTGCAGCATATGTAAGGAATAACTTTCGCGTGTCTGTTTGTGGGCATGCATTTAATATAAACTTTCAATGTTTATATATCTTTACAAAATTTTATTATGTTATAAGTTTGAGATGTATATAAAATAATAAAAAATAACAAAGCATGGAAACCGAGAAATTCTTTCATCTTATAATGTCATTAAATCTCATAGTTTTTTGAAAAAGCATGTATGAAGAACGAGGTAAGCCATTGTGATAAAAGGTCTTTGAAAGTGACATTTTTTGGGTCAAAACTACTATAATTTCCACTTGACAATGAACGCTCCAAGCTGTAGAGCTTTCTAAGAGAGAGAGCTTTCGGTATTACTTGGGCATTTGTTGGCAAATGAATTGACGACAATTTTTCTAAAACGCTTTGTCGAACCTTCGAAGCTTCCAGCGTGCTACAGAAAAGCTTCTGTTAGTTTTCTCCAATAAATGACGGGCATTTCTCCGGCCTTTCAAGAAAAGTCCTTCAGTGTATCCTAAAACTAGGAAACACTGAAGGAAGCTTTTCGAGACATATTGAGTTTTACGAAGCTTCAATTTAAATTTTTTTGGGTCAAAACTACTATAATTTCCACTTGACAATGAACGCTCCAAGCTGTAGAGCTTTCTAAGAGAGAGAGCTTTCGGTATTACTTGGGCATTTGTTGGCAAATGAATTGACGACAATTTTTCTAAAACGCTTTGTCGAACCTTCGAAGCTTCCAGCGTGCTACAGAAAAGCTTCTGTTAGTTTTCTCCAATAAATGACGGGCATTTCTCCGGCCTTTCAAGAAAAGTCCTTCAGTGTATCCTAAAACTAGGAAACACTGAAGGAAGCTTTTCGAGACATATTGAGTTTTACGAAGCTTCAATTTAAATTTCTATATACCTTTCAAAAAATCTACTTTGTTATTGCCTACGTAATCTCCGAAGGAATCGCATGTGGCGATTCGGGACCTATTTTTTTAGGGTAAGGAGCTAGCCTTACACCAACTACTTCATTTGAAATGAGAGTTTCCGAGCTCCCGAAGGGGCTGGCACTTATTTCTTGTGAAGGCTGAGTAAAAGTTGCCGGCATAAACTTGTTGGGTTTGAAATAAGCACCAAAACGGAAACTCATTTCTAACACCCTCGGTGAGGATCGAACCCGCGCTCTCGGCATGGATTGCCAGCATTCTACCAACTGTGTCTACCGCAGAGGTGTTTACGAGCTTGGTCGTCGCTACAAAGCGCCAATTTACAAGCAAGACCCAGTTGATGTAAGGCTGGATGGATAGGTCACAGCTAGGTAATTAAGATTTTCAGCTATTAGACGACTGAGGATGAACTGAGTCGTCGTGAAGATGAGGTGCTTCCTGAAAACGTTGGCTACATCACCAACGAAACATCGAGAATTGTGAAAAGTTGAGTGAAAAACATCACCAATGAAACGGCGAGAAAAGTGAAAAGTTCTCCTATAACCGTTCGTTTAATATCCGAAATGTTTAATTACTGAATGAATTAAAATTTATAAAATGTCAGACGACAAAACGTTTGGGTTTGTAAGCTATTAAAAAATAAGTTGAAGTCTGTTTTTAAATAAATATAATTGATTAACTAATTTGTTAAAGAAAATCAATCCTAATGCAAAATTTTAGGTAACTAAACTTTCACTGTTTAAAATTTCAGCAATTTTACAAAAATGTATGTACCTTTAATGCATTTTTTCAAGCAACAAGAGTATCAAGATACCATTCTATTTTGAGAACATGTTCTTTCAGGTGTCTTTTTATTCTCAAAGTGAGAAAAAAATGAAAAGGTGACTGGGACTGGGAAAAGGTGACAGGTTAGAACGGAACACTGACAAAAACAGTAGGTACACGAAACGGTTTTGTAAAATGGTTTTTGGTCATAGTGATGTATTTTCTGTGTTGTTTTGTAAAAGTGATATTATGGTCTTCTATGTCAGATTAATTTTCGCATACCAAGAAGTGCATCCCGTTCGTTACAAATATTTTTTCTGCCCAAATGTCGAACAAACTCAGGTCAAAGAGCTCCTATGTATAGAATGTGCAGTGACTATAATATATATTTTAGTGAATTAGACATATTTAATAAAGGGAAGTACTCCTTTAGATCTGACCTATAAAAGAGTATTTATAAAATGTCCTTGCCATCCATTGTATCTTGATTGGTTTTTTATCTTGATTGGTTTTTTTATTTTTATAAAGGTAGGTATTTTTTGTTTATTTTTAGTTTCTCTTTTCTCTTTTTTTTCTTCTTTCCTCTTATTTTTACTTTTATTTCTGTTATTAATTTGATTTACTTTTTACTTCTTCGATTTATTTTTTGTCAGCTACTTTAAATTTTTTACATATTTGTGGGAATTCTTTAGGATTAAGGCACTCTTATGTTTACATTTTTCTTGTCTTTGTTATTGTGTCTGTATCTGTTTTTTCTCCTTAATAAAATAAATAAATAAATAAATTATGTCATGTGATGTACTATCGTTGTGATGTTCTGTCATGTGTCGATCCATCATGTATCGTTCTGTCATGTGTCGTTCTGTAATGTGTCGATCCATCATGTATCGTTCTGTCATGTGACGTTCTATCACGTGTCGTTCTGTCATGTGTCGTTTTGTCATGTGTCGTTCTGTCATGTGCCGTTCTGTCATGTGTCGTTCTGTCACTGCGTCGTTCTGTCATGTGTCGATCCATCATGTGTCGTTCTGTCATGTATCGTTATGTCATGTGTCATTCTGTCATGTGTCGTTGTTCTGTCATATTGTGTCGTTCTGTGATGTGTCGTTCTGTCACTGTGTCGTTCTGTCATGTGTCATTCTACTATGAAACCGACTGGGATAGAGCACATAATGTCGGAATAAATTGATACAGACACTTCGATTTACGACAAAGGAGAACCCTTAACACGCCCCTAGTGAGAGAAAATCGTACTTTAAAAGCTGAAAAAGTAAAATTAAAAAAATCAAGTCAAAGAATTCTAACGGTGATATTTTTGTACAGCAAAGCCACGGCTCATCCAAAGGTTACGGTGATTTTTCTTTACAAAAACGATGCCCAGCCAAGGATAAAATGTTTTGTGAATAACCCTGTAGCTCGATTCCTTAAAGGAAAAAGTGAATAAGTGACATATTTAGCTAGCACGGGTTTCTCAGGTAAATATACCTTTTTTTCTATTTTCTACGATAAAAAACACAAAAGAGTGTGAATCTATTGTACATAGTTTAGAGTTGTCACCCTTGTTTCAAAGCAGGTCAGCAAAAGTTGCAGGATTTATATTCATTTGAAATTTGGATTTTAATTTGTAAGTCGGTACACATGCAGCATTTGTATGCGAGAAATTACACGTGTCTGTTTGTGAGCATGCACTTAATGTGAATCTTAAATGTTAACATATCTTTGCAACTTTGATTAAAAATTATATGTTTATTATTTTATACTTCCTTTTAATTAGTACATTTACTTTGAGAAGTTGCACCTAATCAAATGTTTTATCCACTAATTTCTCATATTTGTGAGTGCGGACTTATTCAGTTTTTCCTTTTAAGCGGGCGATATGTAAAGTTTACACGGTGATAGGGAGGGGGCTAGTTTTTTTGGTTACTTACTTTTTGTTCAACATTTCGTACATTGAACTCTGAATCTGCCGTTTATCGAGAACTAAAAAAAAACGTGTCTGTTTTGAAAACAATAAATTATTTTGAATTGTTTGAGAGTGCAAAAAAACATAGTGTATTTACATTTACAATTGGAATATTATAGCTTTTGAAGATATAAGAATAAATCCTACGTTTTGTTTTGGCCGATAAACGTAACGTTGTTTGTTTAAGCATACAATAATGTTTTTCAGAAGGGACAGAGCTCCGAAGAAGTTACACACAGGGTTGGCAAAACGTTATTTGAAGTCTTCAAGAAATCTCAAGAAGAACAAAAAGGAAAAAGAAGAACAATACTATGAACCAAGGTGAAAGCCAGGAAAGACAGAATCAAGCATCTGAATCCAACCGTGAAAGCCTAAAAACATTGAATAATGATTATTTTGGTTAATAATAATAAACTCAATATTCATATTGGAGTTTTGTGATACATCAGTGCAAGTGCACTATTCAACTGTAATATTTCTGAAACAAACATGTCATCAATCCCGATTTCAACGTACTAGAACTCTCTACAGCTCTAAGCTCATGGAGTAGGGCATTCCACAACACAGGGCCGGTCATGCAAAAGTCACGATTCAAGTATTTGAACAATCAATTTATTCACAGCAGTAGGTACTATTTGCAAGTCTTGGTGCCAGATGTTTACCCTCGACTTGTGTCCTTTTGTTTATTTTTTAAAATAATGCATCGTGTATCTTTTTGAAGAATATTTTTTATAATTTTTCATAAAGTTTCACAAAAGGATTATAAACATATTTTGTAAATTATGAACGTGTTGCTCTTTTTCAGATAAGATTTTGAATAATTAAAAAGTTATTAGTACTGGAGCATCAAATTCTTCTATTATTTAGACATTTTCAGTTTAACCCTTTTATGTGACGCAAAGGATTTTTCTTTTTCAAATCATCAAATATATTCTAGGACCCTGTTTTTGACGGTACATGATTTTATCATTATATTGTTACTATTTACACAGGAAATCAATTTAATAAAACTTCAGAAAACGGAAAGCCAGCAGGACGTTTTTTTTCATGAGAAGTTTGCTTTTTTTTTTATGTACACATACGGTAAGTCTAAGTGCGACATGTACTGCATGCTCGTGGGCTAAAATGTCGATATATCTTTGCAAATTATAAATATCAGATATCGTATTAATTTACGAAGTAGCTCATCTGATAAAACTTTTTTCCCGTGATACTGAAAATATACGTTCAAATAAAATCCAATTATAAGGTTTGCACATGAATTGCCACAGAAAAAAAATGATTAAGTCATGCGATCGGGTTGCCACGGAAAACGCCAACAAAGATATTGTTAAAGGTTCGGTCGATAGCTCAGTTAGTAGAGTGCTTCCATTCCATGCTGAGAGCATAGGTTCAAATCCTAATGAGGGTGTCAGAAATGATTTCCCTTTTTCGGTATTAATTTTGAACTCAAAATGAAAACCGGCAAGGTTTACTCAGCCTTCTCAAGAAGTGAGTACCAGCCCCCTGACGAGCTTCATCTGAATTGGTTAGCGTAAGGCCGGTTTCTTTACGTGTAAAAAAAAGGTTTCCAATCACCATGCAACCCCATCGTAGTAAAAAGTTACACTTTATGTGTAACTTAGTAGCGTGTCCTCTTAAAAAACGACGCACGTCAAGAAGTCGAAAATACTAGAGTTAAAATAAATACTGAACTTGTGAAAATAAAACTATGTGTTTTCAATTTTTTAATAATTTATCATACAAATGAATTTTTACTGTGTGAATACACAAACTCTTAAAAGTTGAATTCAAAATTGTTTGAGTTTTGTAAAATTTAGTCCGTTCACGTAAGATTTTGGTTGCGTAAGGGTTAACATACACAAAACATCAAATCTTCTCTTGGAATTCTGACATGGCATCGTTGGCTTTCTCTATAAGGCTTTATATGAAGAAAAAACACAGCCTGTGATACCGTCATCTCAGTGCTTGCTTGCCTTATGTCCATCAGAGTTAATTTCACCTGAGCAATGTTTGTATGTGTACTGGACCAACGTGTCTTACGAAAACTGGAAATTGATACAAAAATATTTTAGACGACTCTCCCATTATTGCGTATTACATTTTTTTCTTACCTCAGATTGTGTAGAATGTGATTTTTTAGACAAAGTTAATTGAAAGGTCATCTTTGAATCGAAACGCAACTATGCAACTAAGCTACACATATAGTGTAACTCCTTGCCGCGAATTGAACTTATTTATACCAACCACTTATTTATAGTCAACCACTTCAGTTGAAGCCGTGGTTTTCCAGCTCTGGAGGGGCTGGTTTTCCTTCTTCTGAAAGTTGAGTATGCCTTGTCAGTATTTTACTTTGAGTTTTTAAAATAAACACCGAAACGGAAATCATTTCTACAACCCTTGGTGGGATTGGAACCCGAGCTCTTGGCATGGAATCTAAGCACTCTACCAACTGAGCTATCGTCAATCAAACGGTAGATAAACCAAACAAGCACTGGAGAGACGATACGTCAAACATTATGAGCTGTATACCAAAATAACTCCCCATAGGGGTCGGTCGCCCTTAAGTTCGTTCCTCACTATACGTATAATATCTTGCTAGGGTTGGTGCGCCCAAATTGTTCTTCATATAGCAGAAAAGTGGTCTACAGGGAGCTGTAAATGCTCTCAGAGGTTTATTTGGTAAAATAAGCATTTTGGTAAAGATGAATTTTCAGTAAAATGAAAAGACAAAATATATAAATTAAGGTATAATGGTCTGGGAATAATATTATGGGAGTTTTATTTATAATCAGATAACTTAGACGCTATATAAAGAGCCGAAATATATACAGAGCCAGATTAGATTAGATAGATATATAGATAGATAGATAGATAAATAGATAGATTAATTTACACACATTATTATACATTACAGGTTAAACCTAATACATACAAGAATTATAAACAATCACATTGCATTATATGACATAAAATAAAAATAAAATCAAAGATAAGAAATAACCGAAATCAGCTTAGGAGAAACGTAAGCCTCTGCCTAAGTTGATTCTCACTCAGGTAGAAGATATCAACCGAAGAGGAGATCTCATTGAGCATAGCCATTGCCCTCCCCACAGTCATAACCCTAGGTAGGTTAGTCCTGCATCTTGGGAGTAGAAATAGTCTATTCTCACGTTGCCTACAATAATAATTGTCAGGAACATACAGACCAATTTGTCTCAGAACAGCGGGATTACAAATCTCACCACGAATCAAGCGGATAAAATGAACTATCAAAAATTCATTCAGATGTGATCAGCTACATCAAAGTGGGGCGTTTGAGATGGGCTGGTCACATAATCAGAATGGACGACAACAAGCCTACAAAACGCTTTACACTCTCAGTACCACAGGGACGTAGAAGACCCAAAATGCGATGTATGGACAACGTCGACGCAGATACGTCTGTGATGGAAGTGAGGAATTGGAGAACGAAGGCAACAAACCGACAAGAATGGAATAAACTTCTGGATTCAGCCAAGACCCTCCCTTTATTATGACTTGATAATTTGTTAATATATTTTTTGATAAATTATGAAGGGCCTGTTGCACCAACCTCAAATCAATATTTGATTGACACATAAAATTTCTTTGCTTATAGTAAGGACCTCGGCCAAATATTTCTCGGAAGTCTGTAATAATATGATGGACAATATGATGTACATCAGCTGACTTACGTAAGTGCAACCAAATTTTTGATTTGAAAGTGAGAAATCACACTTAATTTTGATTTTTGTCTGATTGGAGTTTTGTGCAACAGGCCCTATGAATCATAATTTAAATACCATTACCCTTAGTACGAGTTGCACAACTTGAGTAATGTAAAGTTCACGGCAATTATTAAAGAGTGATTTTCCCCAAAATCTGCCGTTTTTGTTTGTTTGAAGTTAATTTTCTTCATCACTGTAACTCTTTTGCTAAGACCATAAAGTGTAAGAAACAAAACCGGCAGATTTTGGGAGAAATCACTCTTTAATATTTTCCGTAAACTTTACTTTTCCCAAGTTTTGCAACTCGTACTAAGGGTACTTTTCTAGCCAATCAAAAATATGTTGGCGAATTGCCTTCCTCTTCAAGACAACAAAACCGAAAATAACAATCTGATATATATGAAGGTACCTTTTATTTGTAAATTGTTCAGCTAGGAAAATGTAAATTTTTATACGTAAAAAACAAAAAATAAAATAAAAACAAATAAAGGCTGCGTCTATTGTCGCTTCTAATTTGAATTTGGTTTTATTTTGTATGGAGCCCTCATCCCGAGTCTCTGATACGAGAGCATGGCCAATATTTGCTCTACCTCGTCCACTCGACAGAACAGACTAAGTGAAGAGTGCAGAGTCCAAAACAGGCAGTTGAATTCTACAACACTCAAAATAAGAGGAAACTTTTTCATTTGCTTAGAATAAATCCTTGACTTATAGGTTGGTATAAGGATGACCAACCATACTGTAAAAAAATGTTCACTCTGCCAATGTCACCCCTGTTTCAGGGAAGGTCGGCAAAAGTTGCAGGGTTTGTGTTCATTTGAGGTTTGGTTTTATTTTTTAAGTACACATTCAGCGTTTCGCTGCCTTATTTCTTGTTTGCCGTATGCCAATGTTTGCATGTGTACTGGACCAATGTGTCTTATGAAAACAGGAAATTGATTAAAAAAATATTTATAACAACTCTCACATTATCGAGTTTTAGGTTTTTTCTTAGCTCAGATTGTGTAGAATTTGATTCTTAAGACAACTGCATTAAAAAGTCATATTTGACAAAATTGGTCTATACGGCAAACAAGAACTGGGAGAGCGATTTGTGCGCGAACTTACATACACGTGCCTGCTCGTGGGCACGCATTTAACATTAATCTTAAATGTTAGTATATCCCTTGCAATTATAATAGCGTAAGGATCAAATATTGATTAAAAACATAATATTTTTTTCAACAGTTTTTTAGCAAATTTTAAACTAAATATCACTGTCTCACAAAAATGGCATTTGCCAATTTTTGGCACTCGCTCATCCTCTCAGATGTTTTGTCATTGTTTGCGAGACATGCAGTACACAGATGTCTCTTAAAGGTGTGCTCAGCCTTCAGAAGGCAAAGGTCGTAGCCTCGTAGAGACACTTCACGTACAAAACTCTACGTTTACAATCAACCGTAGCGTTAACGAAAATATATATACGAAAAACAAAAAGACCTCAAGATTCGTTGTTATAGTTCACATGTATTATTCAATAAACGCTGTGGCTAAGTAAAGAAGCAACGTTTTATACTTGGGGTAAGCTCTACGGGCGTGTAGCTTTTTTGCCTCCACTTGACTTTCAGAGCAAATCTTTTGCGACAGTTTATTGTGGATGAATTGTTTTGAGTGTTTGAAAAAGTACACAATGTTCTTTTGAAGGCTTTGATAATGTCTCAATTTTATGTTTTACAATCCTAAGCTCGCAATTCAATTTAAGAGACAATGACATGTGGAAAAAATGATAAATAAGTATTATAATTTACCTTTTAAAGGTAAAACGGATTAAGTGCTGATTCACTGATTTGAGAAATCGTGGATAAAACATTTTATTGCGTGTAACTTCTCATAATATGAAATACCTAAGCAAACTAGTGTTTATGAAAAACTTCTAAGCTACAGGATTTTAATTTTTTTAGGGTTCACTCTTGTATAAAATAGGACAAAGGACAAAGGTTCAATAATCGGAGAAAGCGATATTAGATTAATATACTGTCACCTATTCAGTTTTAACTTTAACGTATCAATATTATTGGTTACAAACATAGAGTGGTTACGGTTACAAACGATTTTTTGGGCCATTTGAATGTTTTGTATTTTGCTGTCGACATAATATTTGGATATTGTCCTTTTTTGTAGGTACCTATACGAGTACGTTGTATTCTGATTTTAATTTTGACTTGCACACAATCCAAGACTTTTTTTGTGGCAAAGACCGATAGAAATGGAGGTCGATTGTGCAATATTGGCGGTTAGCACATTTTTTATTTTTGTAATGTTTTGTTAATTCGTTTTTTTTTTTATTATTTCGCTTTTTACATGAATTGCCACAGAAAAAAATTAAAACGTCAATTTCTGGTTGTATAAAAAACATTAGATTGCCATGTTGATTCTATACGTCTCAATATATTTTTGTTGCTTTTCAATAATAGCGGCATCTAGGAAAAATCTGTTAAAACATTTTCTAAAATTATCAGGCTTCATTAAAAGTTTACAACTAGCAAAACCCCGAACCATTGTTCAGCAAAGACTCAAACCATATTTTTGTAATCTTTTTTATGACCTTTACTCAAAAAACAACAGATGTCAGTAACACTTTGCTTCATATTTATTGTTCATTTTCGTCTTTATTACAATTCAAAATTTGGCTGGATAACTGAATTATTTTGAAATAAAAAGTTATTATATAATGTCTTGTATAAATCTAATTAAAATTACCTCGCATATCTGTTGGGATATTAAGAACCACGGACCTTTGATATAGGAGTAGGTACACATTTTATTAGACTTTTTAAAGTTTGTGTATTCACACAGTGAAAATTCATTTTTATAAATCTGTGCCTCCTGTGAAAAGTGATACAACTCAAAAATCATCATTTTACAGGAGAGCAAAAACAAGATTTAAAAAATTCTAATTCATGAACTAATTGGGCTAGGTTACACATAAGTACCTTATTTTGTAGATAAAAACATTCACTTTCACTGTGCATTCTAATTTTTATGGTTACTATTATAGTTTACAAATAATTTATTAAACTCTGTCAGTTGTACCTTTTTTTTGCCTGTACTTGTATCATTTATTACGTGATAAATGATACAAGTCGAGTTATATTATATTGCACCTATAAGTTGTCTTTGAGTAAAGTGATACACAAAAAGCTTAATATTTTTTAAATTTAATAACTCATAAGATAATGGTCCAGGCAGAATGTTGCTCAAACTAATTATAAAAATACTACCCCAAAGACACAATTGTTGTACTTAAAATAGTAGTATTTTCATAATTTACCTGAATCGTATAACTTGGCTAAAATTCCAGTCAAAAATTGGTGTAAAGTGATATAAGTCGAGATGTATCAATATTCACGATAGATTTGTAAAAAACAATGTGTGGATCAATTACTAAAAGGGATACAACTTGACTTATATCACTTTTCACGTTTTTTTGCCTAAATCCTGCCAGTTATATTTCCTAAACTATAGCAGATAGAAGAATGTGAGTAAGACCAAAAAATCGCTATTTTTTTTCTGATTATTTCTATGTAAAAATCTCAAAAAGGGTATAACTCGAGTTGTATCACTTTTCACAGGAGGCACAGAAATAATTTTAAAAAATTATAAAAAACACAGAGTTTTATTTTCACAAATTGAGTATTTATTTCCACCTCAAGTACTTTCGACTTATTTACGTCATTATCAAGAAAAAATGGTTCACTTTGCCAATGTCACCCCTGTTTCAGGGAATGTCGGCAAGAGTTGCAGGGCTTATGTTCATTTGAGGTTTGGATTTTATTTGTAAGTACACAATCAGCATTTGTAAGCGCGAACTACACGTGTTTGTTTGTGGGCATACATCTGAGAGCTTTGAATGAATATATCCTTGCAACTTAGATTATAGATTATAGATCAAGAGTATCCTCTTGATAATGACGTAAATAAGTCGAAAGTACTTGAGGTGGAAATAAATACTCAATTTGTGAAAATAAAACTCTGTGTTTTTCATAATTTTTTATAATTATTTGTACACATTTTATCATTATTCTCTTGACTACTGAACTACCAATCACATAGGTAGGTACTTGACATTTCAGATTCGTATCAAATACATGCCCACAAACAGTCAGCTCGAAGATAACGCTGACACTCGCCACATGTGCATTAATAACATGAAATCACAGATTTCAAGCCCAGAAACTTTTGTCGACCTTTCCTGAAAAAATGTGAGCATTGGCAAAAGCGCACTAATTTGTACAAAACATAGCAACTAATTTACTCATGACCTACAACGGAGCCATATATAAATAAATGAAGATTGCATTTCATAATTATTTTAGGAGTAAATGTAATCTAACAACAGTGTTTCCCAACCGTTTTTTCGCTCATCGCCCTCTTATGCCTAAATGAAAATCATTGACGGGAGGAAGGGGGAGGGGGGTGGGGTACAATCGCCTTTCCAGAAAAAAAATGTCGCAAAAAATGACCTTCGATGGGGGGATGAGGGTAGACACAGGGAACTGTCGCCCTCCTATCGCTCCATCGCCCCCACGTTTGGAACCACTAATCTATAATATAAGTTGCAAATATATCTTGACATTTTAAGGCTTACACTCAATCCACAAACAGATGTATTAGTTCACTCTTACAAGTGTTAGTTCACTCTTGTACACGCTGCATGTGCAGTTACAAAAAAAATACCTACATTAACATAAACCTCGCAACTCCTGTCGTCTTTCCCTAAAACCGGAGTGGCATTGACAAAAGTGAACCGAGTTCGTACAGCATGGAGGTCATACTAAATTAGATTGAAGAAGATGAAAGAAATGATTAAGAAACCTGCGCGAAATGGATCTGGAGAGCACGTTTAGAAAGGGGTTGAAGACCCACCTGTTCGCGCGCTCATATGAGCAAACGCCTTTGGGATGACCAAGAGTCATGAAAAGGCGCTATAAAAATATTGTATTATTAATAAGTATGTAAGGAATGCAGGGGTGGAAGTCTCGTCGGTAGATCTAACCGCACCTATTTGAAGAGAGGACGAAATAAAACATGGCGGCGTATCAACAGCTGATCCATTTCATATGAAACCACGATCAACTGTTCAAGTTTTACCATGTTTAATTCCGTCCTATCTTCAAAAAAATACGGTAGATAAGATCTATCGACGATCGTCGAGACTTCCACCCCTGAGCTGGAAGTCTCATCACCACGGTTATTCTAACCTACCGAATATCGGTAATATTTGTATGAAGACCTGTCAATCCAAGATGGGCGCAAGTGAATAGCTGATTAGTCTTCATACAAAGATTACCGATATTCGGTAGGTAAGAATTACCGTGGTGATGAGACTTCCAGCTCTGGTACCACTGCGATAATTAGAAACAGGAGATAGTTTGCAGTGCGGAAAGTTAAAAAATATGTATTTGCGAGAGTCGCTTCTGAAGTAATTTGCGATCCTCTTGAGTGAGACTGCAGGCTGCAGGTAGGAAGAGAGAAGACGCTGCGCTGGTGTGGGAGCGTGCAATGTGCATCTAACAAGAATAAGTGCACCAAGATGGAGAAACGGCGTAGGTACACAGGGACGTGGGGAGCAGAGCCGGAGACACATTAATGAAAATAATATTTATAGTATATCGAACTTATGAGCCCGATTGCGTGGCTTGCTTGTGTGTGTCCGTCTGTGTGAGTTTGAATGTGTGCATGTGCCCAGGCACGTAGTTGTTGGTATGCGTAACTAGAATTTTTTATTTGCATTTTAATAAAATAGATTTGTGGAAAGGAATGCAATGCACCAACCTATTATGCCTGGCCAGTTGTCTTCATGCGAAAGCAGAAGCTTGTGTGCATGCAACGGCATCTATTGAACCAGAGTCGAAGTTATGCTCAAGTGGGCTAGACGCAAGATTCGTACCAACGTTATCCGGTTCCAAATACCGCGCCTCTACCCTCTCGGCCATAATACCGAAATAGTATGGAACAATACAGAGGTGTGAGAAGAGGTTCACTATAGAAGGGTCTGGAATATGCGAGAGGCGTCCGTTTAGATGCTATATATTTGGGCCGCAATTCTGTGAGAGATAGAGTCGATTGAAAGATTGAGCCGTGAAGTCGATAAGCCAAGAGCTAGAAATCAGTACATTGTAAGCCGAAATTGTTTACAATAAATCTTGAAAAAATAATTGCAGTTTGATTAAGAACCCAATAACAATCATAGCAATAGTCTTATGAATGGATGAGTTTATGACTGTGTATGTTTACTTATGATTGTGTATCTATGTGTTTTTACTTACTTGTACTATGTGTGTGTCTAGATTTCAGTAATTGGATGGTTGTACCTACTCGTGTTTACTCGAAACTTCTGCTCGAGACGATTCTGGCATGGTCTGGTGTATGCTAGAATATCCTTCATGCCCCCCCCCCCCCCCCCAGTGTTACAAATATGACTTTTCAATGATATTGTCTTAAAAGAATCAAATTTTACGCAATCTGACCTAAGAAAAAAACGTTATACGCAATAATGTGAGAGTTGCTTTAAATATTTTTAAACTCTGTTTCCAGTTCTCATAAGACGCACTTGTCCAGTACCTACACATACAAACATTACTCGAATGTGAAATTATCTCTGATGGACATACAAGCACTAACGGGACGATTAATCAAAATAGTGGAGTTTTTCCAGTATTGCAAATTTAATGCAAAAAAGGTCCTTGGCAACCAAAAACAAAATATTTGTTATCTTTTACCTACCGACCGGTCCGTAGCTCAGTGGTAACACTGCGGACAATGAATGGGAAGGTTGTGGGTTCGATTCCCGGCGGAGCACAAAAAATATACCGTTTATATTTTCAAATTTGCTCTTCGCTGGGTTGAAAAATTCATAAACCTTTATCAAAGACCGGTCACCAAAGGTCCATCCAGCCTTACAGCAACTGGGTCTTGCTTGAGAATTGGCGCTTTGCAGCGACGACGATCAAGCTCGTAAAAAGGTCGATAGCTCCATTGGTAGAATGCTTGCATTCCATGCCGAGAGCAAGGGTTCGATCTCGAAGGCTTACTCAGCCTTCACAAGAAATGAGAACCAGCCTCCCCGGGAGCTGGGAAACCCCCCACTTCACTCAAGTGGTTAGCGTAAGGCCGGCCACTTACCTGTACAAATAAATAGGTCCCGAAGCGCCACATGCGAACCCTTCGGGGATAACGCAGGCAAGAAGTTACACTATATGTATAGCTTAGTTGCGTTTTTTTACCTACCAAGCCAGCCATGTGACATCACAATTTTGCCGAGACAATTAATGATAAGGGTCAAGGTAATAATAACTATAAAGCGTAGAAGCTTGAAATGAAATTCAATAAAAAAATATATATTAAAGTAAAATAGTACAAAAGTTTCCTCTCATAGGTATTTATTAATTAAAATTACTTCTTTTTAAATCTTGTATTGATGGAATGCAAAATGAATACCTTCGCTTATGCAAATGCCCCATCTCCCTACCACTGGTTACGCCTCTGCGCGATGGTAACCAATTTCTTTAAATAAACAGAATGCGCCCTGACTTGCCGTACTTTGCGGCAGCTTCTTTATGCCAGTGCGGTAACAACTCACTCGCACAGCTACTTCTGTCTCATCAGAAGGCGTGACTTGGTATCTCTTCAGAAATGTCTGTAAATATCTTCTTGCATTCTCAAAGATTCGCTAAAATAGAAAGTTGTGGATTCGTCCCCTTAGTGCTTGTTTGTCTTATGTCCGTCAGAGGTAATTTCACATGGGCAATGTTTGTATGTGTACTGGATCAATGTATCTTTTGAATGCTGGAAATTGATTTTGAAAATATCAAAAAAAAATCTTACACTATCGTGTTTTATGTTTTTTTCTTAGCTCAGATTTTGTAGAATGTGATTCTTAAGGTGATGTAATCTAAAGGTCATATTTGAATCGAATGAAAGCTACGCCAAACACGCACTAAAGGGACCGGTTGTAGATGGAATTGGGGCTTCATTGTGTACGTGTAGATGCAGAATGTGCTTGCGTTCACTTACTACTTACTCGTGCTTTTTGCATTGCCGGCCTGTGCTGTAGAATGCCCTACTCCATGAGCTTAGAACCGTAGAGGGCGCAAGTGCGTTCAGGTCAGGATTGAAGACATGTTTGTTTCGGAGATGTTACAGTTGAATAGTGCCCTTGCAGAGATTTATCACAAAATGACACGAAAACAAGCCTACCAAGGTTCTCAGAAACAGGGATGACATTGGAAAAAACAAAACAATTATACAGGATACCCGATCAGCCTTATACCAATCTATAATTCAAGAAACAAATATAAAACAATACGCTTATACTACGTAAGCTACACATATAATATGTAGTTTAACATCCTGCAAAGTTTTCTTCGAAGGGCTCGCATGTATCGAGTGGAACCTATTTATTTTTACAGGAAAGGGGGTCAGCCTGGTGCTCATTTCTTGTGAAGCCTTAGTAAACGATGCCGGTATTTTATTTTGAGCTTTAAATAAACACCGAAACGGTAAATCATTTCTGACACCCTCAGTGGGATTCGAACCTGAGCTCTCGGCAGGAATGCAAGCACTTTACCTGCTTGCATTCCATGCTGTGAGCCCGAGTTGAATCCCACCGTGGGTGTCAGAAATGATTTTCCGTTTCGGTGTTAATTTCAAGCCCCAAAAATAAAATAACAGCAAGACTTACTCAGCCTTCACGAGAAATGAGAACCAGCCTCCTCCGGAGCTGGGAAACCTCTACTTATACTCAAATGGTTTGCATAAGGCTGGCCCCCTTGCCTGTAAAAATAAAAAAAATACTCCATTCGCTATATGCGAAACTTTCCGGAGATAACGCGTCAATAAGTTACACTATATGTGCAGCTTAGCTGCGTTGCGTTTAATTATAATGCCTGTACAGGATTCCAAGGATGAGGTTACAATATCGATTCATCCATCTTGGTGTTTCTCATATGCTGGGGATTCTGGCTCTATTATGCTTCCAAGTAGTCTAGAATCTTCAGTGGTAGTTTCAAGTTAGAACAATTGCAGACAAAGACAGTTCCTGATGATGCAGCACTTTTATTATATAAGTTTAAAACGATAGTCTTGGTCTAATATTTGACCAGAACCTAGTATTTAAAAGAACCGTAGAGATTTCAACACGAAAATAACAAAATTGCAACTAGAATTTAGCTTAAATACCTACTTTCTAAAAATCAACCGACATAAGAAATGTGACATTACAAAATCAATGTTGTGGTTAACAAATTCAAATTCCCTAACTAAATAATTCTTGTACATACCATATTTAAATATTAAAACGTTGGAACCAAAAACGCACTGAGTTTTATTTTGCAACACCGTCGGCGTCACCATACACATCATTAATCCTTCGAGCCGTCTCTGCAGCACTGGTATTACGGTGGAACTCGTACTCGTAAACAACGCGATATTTCAAGTTTTCCATTTTGTAAAATGAGTGTCACAAAAGAAAACATTGAGGAACGAACAAATTAATTACAATTTTCGAAACACAAATATGTAAGTAAATAGCTGCATAAATTTTGATTTGGAATTCCTAACCAAAGAGGAAATATTTGAGATCAAAGGGGCCAGTGGGCACCTACGACAACACGCCAATTTCGTATATGTAAGGACCTAATATTTGATAGAACATTATTTTTTCTATTCTAAAATGCCACACAGTGCCTATTTCTTGAACACTCTGCTTTTAATCAACAAGAATTTTTAATTATGCGAAATGGCATAAGCAATCCGTGATTGGAGGGAAGTTACTTCTGCGCCACTGGTTTTGCATTCTCTTTGAATAAATAAAGTGGTTTGAAACGGCAAATAACTTCATCTCCCTCTGCATCCCTCCTCACCATACCCCCCTCGTTATAAGTACCTACTCTGAAATTAATTGCAATCCTCCCACTGAAGGAAATGAAGCCAGAGTTTTCTGATGACAGGGTGGAACGGCGCAGTGAAAAAACGACATTTTTTTTTTCATGGTGCTTTGGATTCCTTGACTTATAAGTTAGTATAAAGATGACCATACCATAAAAAATGATTCACTTTGCCAATGTCACCCCTGTTTCAGGGAAGGACGGTAAGAGTTGCAGGGTGTGTGTCCATTTAAGATTTGGGTTTTTCTGTTGTAGGTTCACATGCATCATGTGCAAGCGCGAACTTGTACGTGTCTGCTTGTAAGAATGCACGTAATGGGAATTTCCAATCTAACGTATCGTTGCAACTTAGATTAGATTAAATTAGTGCACAACAGGTTACCCTAATTACAGTGCACCCTCTCAGCCATCAACAAGCTGGGAGGAACTCTTTCACCATGGATTTAAAGGTGTCTAAATTATATTGAAACATTTCAATCCTTGATTCGTTATTGAGTTTAACACTCCGAGATAAAGGATGTTGCGCCAAGACGTCAGATACATGACTGAGTATCACTATGACAGGACATCACAGGAAAGTACATCACAATGACAAAACATCGCAAGATAAGCTGATGTTTGTAATGTTTTGACATGTTATATTTTTCATGTCCTATTTATGGTATTTTCTGTTTTAGGTATGTGAGGTTTTGTCCATGTGTTGTTTTGTCATAGTAATGTATTTTCTGTGTTGTTTTGTCATTCTGATGTTCTGACGTGTATTTTTTTGTCATGTGTCTTTGTATCATTTTTCGTTATGTCATTTGTCGTTTTATCATGTGTTGTCCTGTTATGTGCTGTATTCTCATTGTGTCGTTATGTCATGTATCGTTTTGTCACGTGTCGTTCTGTCATGTGTTTTTCTGTCACTGTGTCGTTATATCATGGAACTGAGTATTCTAAAGCCTGCATTTGTTCAAAGCGAGATGATTAATTATTATACAGTTTTAAGTTAATGAATGAAAAACAAAAAAATATACAGTTTCATTCCTCTATTGGTGTATATCTCAACTGATGCAGAAATAATTTAAAACTAGGATGGTCGAGCATTTTCGTTATTGAAACAAGCGCAAGTTTGAGTCCCGTTATGCCCTCGATGGTTACTTCTACCCTAGTTCAACACAAATATTATTGAATAGATATTATTTATAGTAATAAAATTTTATCTCTACTGAATTTTGTTGAAACAAAACCATTCTACTAAAGTACTGTTTTATTTTAAGTCAATTTATTCATTACATTTGAATTTATATTCACGAACGTTTTCGATCTATCGATCATCTTCAGGTACAATAATTCTTGGACCGGCCCGTAGTCCAGTGGCAACACTTCGGACTCGTAAATGGAAGGTTGTGGATTCGGATCCCGGCGGAGCACAAAAAATATAACATTTATATTTCCAAATATGCTCTTCGCTGGGTTGAAAAAATTCATAAAATCTTTCCCAAAGACCGTCGTCACCAAAGGTCCATCCAGCCTTACAGCAACTGGGTCTTGCTTGAGTATTGGCGCTTTGTAGCGACGACCAAGCTCGTACACCTATGCGGCACTACAACAAGTGATATAGACCCCTAGAGTCTCTAGAATCTAGGGAGTCTCCCGCACAGGATTTCTTAAAAAAATAAACATCTCGATTAAAGATGATCAAGAGATCAAAAACGTTCGTGTATATTAATTCAAATAAAACAGTATTTTAGTAAAACTATTGTGGTTCTACAAAAAAAAGTAGAGATCAAATTTAAATTTCTACAGTGTTTCCACACAAACCATACTTAGTTTAATGAAACTTTAATTGATGTTGTTAATTTATGTTTCTGGCCAGGCAAAATAGGTTGGTGAATTGCAACCCTCTTCACAAATCTATACAATAAAATACTGAAAACAACCACTTATTTTCGCAGCACTTAGATTTCTCCATTGTTCACTACACCAAATCATATCTTGCATCTTTAATCTAAGCTGCAAAGGATACATATAATCTAAATGCATGCTCACAGACAGGCACATGTAGATTCACGTCTACATATTCTGCATGTGTGCCTACAAATAAACAAAACCTCACATGAACAAAACCTTGCAACTCCTGCCGCCTTTTCCTGAAACCGGGGGGGCATTGGAAAAAGTGAATCATTTTTTACAGCATGGGTGGTCAGCCGCATACTAACCTATAAGTCAAGGAACATACACAACAAATTACATTTTTGAAATAAACAAATAATACCATGCATACCTACACATTAAAAACAAGTACAAAATATAAAATTATTGTTATTAATATTTTTCAGGGTTTGGTGGTTTACACAGTGAAAGTCCATTGTATAATCAATCAAGTAAATATACTGTTTTAATTCACTTTTTTATTATTTTATTTTAAATATGTCAAACAGTTTTCGCCTAAAAAGGCATCCTCAGGACAATGACAATGACAAATCAAAATTATTGATTTGAATTTTGAATGAATTGACAAGAATTTTGATTTGTCATTGTCATTGTCCTGAGGATGCCTTTTTAGGCGAAAACTGTTTGACATATTTAAAATAAAATAATAAAAAAGTGAATTAAAACAGTATATTTATTTGATTGATTATTATTATTAATTTAAATGAATTAGAAAAACCCTAGACCTAGCCGCCAACCACCCGCCAACATTACAGATCAAACATCATTTCTTTTTGTCCTTACATACTTCTAAATAACAGAATAAATTGATGCTCCAGTACTAATAACCTTTTAATTATTCTTTATCGAATTGAATCCAAGCAAATCGTCACAATAGTTTTTTATTTTCTGTAATAATGAGTCGTATAACTGCAAGGGCCGTCATCTCCAAATTTTATGATTTTTGAGATAATTATTGAATTTGATTCTGCGTAGTGTAACCAATCATTTGCTGTGTGCAATGTGATGAAAACCTCACTTAACCCTTCGTAATTTTAATTGAAAAAGTATGATTTCGTGCAAACGCCGTCATCTCCAACTGGTTCCAAATTGCGTTCAAAACACAATTTTATTTTTCTCAAAATCATCGCGTAAGGAGTTGACGGCGTTTGCATTTATACGACTCGTATATTCTTCATACAACGTTTCAACATTTCTCTTCTAAGTTTGTGCCACATCATTTCCTCGGTTAATCACATTACGCATGTACAAACATGTGTAATCCTCGTATGACAAATGGAGCTGTTCACGTCGCGCGCGCGTTTTAAATAACTTGCCTACACACAATGGCGAACTTCGCCCTTGTTTCTGTTGTTTGTTTTGCAGAGTCTAGGATTACAGACCCTCACCGCGAACCAGCTCAGCTTTGTATTGTCTAATTTAAACTTGGATTAATTACTTGTGTTCTCTTGCCTTGATGCCGATTTCATGTGTCTTGCTCCAGAGAAGAGTGTAAGAATTGTAAAAAAAATCAATGATTGTTTCTTTTATACATGTTTAAAAAAAGAAATAAATGGCGGTTGATCTGTTATGTTGGCGGCTAGGGTTTTTTTCAAATAAGAATTGGTTTTCTGTTAGTTTTTGATGTCCATACATATTATAATTTGTTGATTTTAAGAATGTAATTTGTTGTGTATGTTCCTTGACTTGTAGGTTGGTATGCACTGACCACCCATGCTGTAGAAAATGGTTCACTTGGCCAATGTCACCCCTGTTTCAGGGAAGCTCGGCAGGAGTTGCAGTGTGTATGTTTATTTGAGATACGGGTTTTTATATTGTAGGACCACATGCGGCATATTTAAGCGCGAACTTGTGCATGTCTGTTTGTGAAAGTGCATATAATGTTTATCTTTAATGTTACCTTAATATTTTGTAACTGAGATTAGATTAGATTTAAGGGTATGTCTGTTAACACAGTGAAACTCCGTTGTATTTTTTTATAAATTCAATAAGAAAAACAAAGTTTTAATTCATTTTTATTTATTTTAATTCTCAAAAGTTTTCGCATGATAAGGCATCTTCAGGAGCATAATTGTTACCCTAATGTTGCAATGATTTTTAGGTTACTTTGCACGAATAGATGGATGACGTGGTCAAGGAAGACCGAGAAAGGTGTGGATGGATCAAATTTCTGAAAAAGCGAATGAATGGGATATCCAGAGTCATAATAAATGGATGAAATGAAATAAGGACAGAAAAAAATGGCGGTTAATCTGTAATGTTGATTTGTAAAGTTGACCTATTGTTATCTCATTAGCTACGATGTATGTGAGACTTTCATGACTCATTCTGTAGATATGATATTTCCAAATTCGCTGCATTACTCTACTCCATCTAACTGTGTCCTCTGCTATCTATAATCTTAGCTGCAAATAGATATTGTAACATTTCTAGTTCATATTAAATGCATGCTCCCAAACATACACGTGTAAGTTCGCGCTTAAACATGCCGCACGTGAATTTACAATATAAAAACTCAATCTCAAATGAAAATATACACTAAAACTCTTACCGACCTTCCCTGAAACAGGAGGGACATTGGCAAAGTGAACCATTTTTTTACAGCATGGGTGGTCAGCTTGATACCAACCTATAAGTCAAGGAACTCATAATAAAATAAATATTAGGCTGATTTATTTGGTGAGCGCTGTTTTTGTGTGTAACACAACTCAAGAGCCCTCTGCCAGTTTGGTTGTCACTGAAGAAAGCGCCAATTCTCAAGCAAAATGCAGTTGGTGTGAGGCTGGATGGACCTATGGTGACCAGTCTTGGGTAAAAGCAGATTAATTTTTCAATTCAGTGAAGAGAAAATTTGAAAAATTAAATATTGTGTCCGGGATTCGAACCCACCACCTTACAATCACGAGTCAAAAATGTTAACCACCAGACTACGGACCGGTCTATACCAACCTACAAGTCATTTATCTCGTATAAATTACGTCAATTAAATGTTTTAATACGTCTTTTGAACCTTTCGGTGTCCTCTAAGTCTTTGAGATGATTCGTGCATCATCGGGTTCAGTGCTTCGTAAACGATCGGCTTCTCTCTTAATGGCTGGTCATTCATGGACAGTCAGAACCATTCTGACAATACGCCACCTTAATGCTTGTTTCGCTTATATCCATCAGAGGTAATTTCACACATCGACGGTTAAAAGGCAGTAGGGAATAAGTAACATAAACTAAATTGTTCAGGAGAGCCGTTTAAAGTTTGGGATTGCAGAGAATGGAAAAAGTTTTTTATTTTTTATCATATCGTTAAAATCAAAACAGCTTGATATACAAAAAAAATGAAGGCATTAATTGGAATTCCTATTAATGTGGTTTTACGATTTTTTATGTCACAAGCGCCTTTAGGACAAAAAATGTCAAAATCTTGTCGGTTACACCAAAACAATACTTCAAAAACGCAGTTGTTGGCTTGGGCATAAACAACACAAAAATCATCGTAGAGCTATGGGAGTTCGTGCATTAGCAAGAGCGGAAAATTTCAAGTACTTAGGATAGCATTCATGACTCATTTTTGACTAAAATGTCGCTTATGCCCTACTGCCTTTTAACCGTCGATATGCAATGTTTGTATATTGTGTACTAGGCCAATGTGTTTTATGAAAACTGGAAATGGATTAAAAAAATATTTAAGACAAGTCTCAAACTATTGTGTTTTACCTTTTTGTAATAAGTTCAGATTGTGCAGAATGTGATTCTTAAGACAATTTCATCGAAATGCCATCTTTGAATCAAATGGTAGATATGCCAAACAAACACTGGAGTGACGAATAATTGCTATGGCTGTGTTTAGACTGGCCAACAATAAAACAAAATATATAAGAGAACAATATTAAATTACAACCGAGTAAAGACATGGCGAATCTTTCTTGAAAATTTATACGGTTTTGTGCCTTTCAGTGGTCGACAACAATTCAAATATTTTGTATTTATTTTTAACAAATACGCTACCACACTGCTAAGTTAAACATAAAGTGTAACTTCTTGCCACGTTTTCCTGGAAGAGATCGCATGTCGAATGGAAACTACTTATTTTTATAGGTAAGGGGGCCGGCAAACTACTTCAGTTGACACTCTAAAGAAATTGTTTTTCTTTTTATTTTCATTACTTTAGTTATTGTTATTAATAGGTTGGTATGAGGCTGATCACCCATACTGTAAAAAAATGGGTCAGTTTGCCTGTTTTAGGGAAGGTTTTAGGAAGGTTTAGGGAAGGAAGATCATTGCAACTTAGATTACACATAGATAGCCCTTAAGTTATTAATTCAAAGATTTGAAAAATCCTGAGGCGTAGTTGTACAAATTAATTAAAATAAAAAACATTTTTCCGCATGGCTCAAAAGCTGGGGCGTTCATCCCATACAGGCACATGCGCCTAATATGTAGGCAATATATGGTAAAAAACGCATTTAAGATTGATATTGAGATTTAAAATTCATAATCTATGTTTGATTGGAGCCACTTCAGTCAATTTCAAATGAGTTATTTTAAAGGAATGGGAGAATATATTTATTCCGAATGTATTTGCCTATACCCTATGCACGCGCCTGTAATTAAAAGGTTCATGAACCGCCGGTTGATGACGTCTGATCCAGACTGAAATATTTGTCTTTTTTAACGGACAATAACTCTACAAAGAAGTTGTCCAACGGTCAAGCATGGCTCTCACAGCTGATAAGTACGAAAACTTGCAATCACATACTTTATTGTTACTACGTGAGTAAAATAATAAAGATCACTAACGTTTGAACTCTGAAATAAGAAATAAGATAAAAGTTTGAAAGCATTTTCCCACTTTTTTCCAACGAAATGAAAAATAATATAGGGTGCTAAGATAAATTAATATTTAAAATTCATATTTAATGCATTTCCACAAACAGACGCTTACAAATAAAATAAATAAAAACCACACCTTAAATGAACATAAGCCCAGCAACTTTTGCCGATCTTCCCTGTATCAGGGGTAGCATTGGCAAAGTGGACCACTTTTTACAGCATGGGTGGTCAATAAGGTGGATCGCTGTATGTATGAAAAAAATTAAAAATCATTTTTTCGTAATTGCGTTATGCAGAACAGTTGCTCTCTGGGGTGAGTCTCTGATATAAAAAAAAATCTTATCAAAATATTAATTTATTATACTGCCCCAAGTCATCAGAAAAATTACAAAAATACATAAAACTACTCATTTTTACCCCTGTGTTTAAGAATCAAGTATTAGATAAAATCAAACGAAATTTACTTTTGTTTCTTTAAAATGAATGAAATAGTTATCATTACGTGTTTGGTATCTTGTAATTTGAGAGGGGTGGGTGGATGCACCCCCTAACTTTGTTACTCCGCGCAGACGCGCGTCACCAATTCGGTGCTCTCAGAGATGTAACTATAGTTGTACGCTACTCATATTTTTTGCACATACAAATTTACGAGAGATCTTAAGTGTATTTTTTATATATCAGCGTGTTAATGCAACAGATTGGCTTCATTTAACTATGCAAAACATCTTAAAGTACCGATAACTGAAAACTATTCTGATTGATCAAAGAACCAAAAGATAAATGATCATAAGGAGTGTTGATTTGAAAACTGCTGCGTGAAATTAAAAAAAAGCTGAACCGGAAACAGAAATATTAACCATACAAAGAAAAAGCTACAAGTTCATTGCCAAATCTGTCTGACCTATTAACTGATGTCTCTCAACAACCAGTCTCAACAGTAATAGAAAAACTTGCACTTCAGAGAACGCTACCTCTAACTTCGTATTCATATTCATTAAAAAATATTGTGTTTGGCATACTGGAAAAACCTGTGGATAAATTTGGCATTTCCATTAAGGCTGAAGCTGCTCTTGTTTTGGCAACTAAGCGTTGGTATTATTTCAGACAACAATCCATCCTAAGTTTTCGATCAAAATAAAATTAGAAGAGCCCGTGAAAAGCAGAGAACTAAGTTCAGCGGTGTGACCATTGATTCTGTTTACTAAAATTTGGGTTTATACTTTGATGGACGTAAAAATAAAACCTTTAATATGGTGGATCATAAGAGAAATATAATTAAAGAGGAGCATATTTGTTTACTTAAGGACGCATTGGTCATATTTCTTTAAGCACTGAAAAAGCAGCAATAATAACAAGAAAAATTATGGATATTTTAATCAGTAAAGATATCAATGTCATCCTTTTTTATGTAATCGGACGTGATAGAACTATTGTTAATACAGATGGAATTGGTAAATTTATTCCAAAAAAATTAAAATATCTAGTAAAACCGCTGCAGTGGTGTATTTGTCAACTCCATGCCAACGAACTGCCGCGCCAATTATTTTAATATATTGATGGTTGTACAAGTGGACCAAGAAGTTACTCTGAACCCATAGAAAAGGTATAAAAAAGTTAGGAAGAGCTTCCAATAGTCTCGTTTATAACTATCCAATGTGATCTACCTATTGGACGGAGAATAACTATAAAGTCTGGATATTGTTCTCAAAGCTTATTAAAAAGAAACCCTGGAAAATTAATGCATTCAAGATGGCTCACAGAATACTACGGCTTTATGTTCTTTTTTTTTAAACATCTGACAAGCAGTAAATATTATCAATTATATAATGAAAGTGGATGCTCTTATGTGGTCTTACATCAAAACTAACCACATTGCGTTAATGGTGCTAGACACTTACACAAGATAATCTAGCTGTCGCGATATTTGACAGATAATTTAAAGCAGATACTACATCCTATTATACAGAGAAATGGATATTTCAATCATCCAAAAAACATCTTACTTGCTTTGCCTTTTTATGAGTTCTAGCTTTGTGAAATATTGAAACGCGACAGGAAACAATTTTGAGAATTCGAACTACGATCGGCCAAAACTTGGTTTTGATGCAAACAATTATAAAAAACCTTATAAACTGGCACGAATAATGTGACCAAGCCCCCTGTTACAAAATTTATGAACGGTGAATTAACATCACGTTGTTAAGAAAATCCACTGCTTGTTGACGAACTAATCTCAAGCCATTTCCATTTTTCTTGCTACACGTTAGCCACTGAAAGATTAGTAAAAATTGTAACAGAAACTTCAGCTGGTGTTTGCGGTCTTATCAGAAGAGATGGATTTATTAAAACAAACCTGGAATCACGACAAATAATGCCTTTTATCAATTTAAAGAAAGATTACCAATTCTCTTAAAATCACTTTTTTCCAGACTTCTGTTGATTGCCATTTTTTCATTTTTTTTGCCATAAAAGGGTATTTTTTCTATCATTTATAGAAAATCATGCTTTGTGCTTAAATTTGAACTTCATTATACTTCAATTATTTTTTTCTTAATAAACAAAAAAAAAAGTTAAGTATATAGCAGTTTTTATGATTTTTATTAACTTTTCGAGTCTTTGGGGCAGTATAAGATCAAATATTTCGACCTTATGGTAGTACAATTTATTGTTTGTATTGATATAGAGCAGCTTTTGGTAATAACGCGAAATCGAAATTCCCAAAAAAACGATTTCGATCCACCTTAGTGGTCAACCTCATACCAACCTATAAGTAAAGGAATATCATAAGCTAAAAACATTTTAAGCAAATGTAGAAATATTTTCAAACGTACAATTTTACGGAATACAAACCTGATTTCTGAACATTCTTGACAAATTTATCTTTTACTGTTCGTCGCCCCAGTGCTTGTTTGGCGTATCTACCGTATGATTTAAAGATGAACTTTAAATGGAATTGTCTTAGGAATAACATTTTCCAGAATCTGAGCTGAGACAAAAATGTAGAACACGATTATGTGAGAGTTGATTTATTTTTAAAATCAATTTTCAGTTTTCATAAGACACATCTACATAGGTCAAGTACACAAACAAAAATTGTTCATGTGAAATTACCTCTGATGGACATAAGACAAACAAGTACTCACGGGATGAATTCTTAAATTTTAACAATTCAGATGACATCTCATTGAACTATCAAAATTGACGTATTACAAGAAGTTGGCTTTAGTTCTGATTTTAGCCACGTTCATTTGAAGCCGTATAGGTCTATCTATCTATCTTTGACCGGCTCATAGTATGCTGGTAACGCTTCGGACTCGTAAATTGAAGGTCGTGGGTTCGAATCCCGTTGGAGCACAACAAAATATATCATCAATATTTTCAAATACCTATGCTCTTCGCTGGGTTGAAAAAATCATATACTTTTACCAAAGGTCCATCCAGCCTTACAGCAACCGGGTCTTGCTTGAGAACTGTAGCTTTCTATAACGATGACCAAGTTTGCACAGGGCTCTTGAGATGGGTTTCACGCAAAACAGCGCTCACCCAATAAATCATCCTAATGTTATTAATATTATCTTTACAGTTTGTCTTTTATCATGGTTTGATATTTATCCACATAGATTCTATTGTATTTTCAGCAGGAAGAGTAAAGGGAGTCACATCAACAGTTACAGGCAAGGGTTGAATTATGAGGGCTGTTGTTGCAACCGACAAAAAGCTACAAACGCCGGCAAAATTGCCGCAAAACAAGAGTTTAGGGACATAACTCATAGTCTTACCGCTACTGTAGGGGTGCAAAGAAAAGAGAATGGTATTTGATATAGTATACCTAATATTAGCTTCAGCAGTCTATCACAAATAGGTGAGATTGCGAAAGAATGGAATCTGCAGAGTGAGAATAAGAGAAGAGTATGTATGAAAAAGGTGATGAATATTGAGGAAATGAAAGTGGTTTGTAAGGACAGAAAAAAGTGGAGGCGCATCTGCGGAGGTACCGGCCACCCCTAGTGGAACGGCGGCAGGATACAGTACAGTACAGTCTGGTGGGTCAACGCTTCGGACTCGTGATTGGAAGGTAGTGGGTTCGTAAAATTCAATAACATTCATAAAAACTGAATTAGTGCTGATTAACTGATTTGAGAAATCGTGGATAAACCATTATATTGAGAGTAACTATTTAAAGTAAGTGAACTAATTATAAGGAAGGGCTTATAACATACTTCTAAACAACATAACTTCATAATTTTTTAGGGATTTCTCTCGTAAGAAATAGGATAAACTTTATTTATTTGAATAACCCATGTTAGTTGACTACGTCACTTGTTCAGTTTTACCTTTACGGTATCCATAAGCTCTTAGCTGAATTTAAAAAGTAATCTATCTTAATTCTATAAAATACCAGACACCTACAGGTTCTTCCAGTATCATAGCAACTGGGTATTACTTGTATAATTGGCACTGTTTATAGCGCTGGACAAGTTTGCAGAGGGCTCTTGAGGTGTGATTAACACAAAAACGGCGCCCACCAAATGATATCAATTCTATAATTGTTATTAATAATAATTATACCAAAACTTAGTTTAATTATAAACGCTTCGGACTTATAATCCGAAAGTCGTAGGTTCGATTCCAGGCGGAGCCGCGATATCAACCAGATCTTCTTATACTATAGGACCATCAGAAAGTATTTCATCTGTAATCTACAATCTAAGTTGCAAAGATGTTTAACATTTAAATTCATATTAAATGCATTCTCACAAGCAGACACGCGTAAGTTCTCGCTTACAAATGCTGCATGTGTACTAAGAAATCAAAATCCAAACCTCAAATGAACATATGCCTTGGAACTTTTGCAGACCTTCCCTGAAACAGGGGTGACATTGGCAAAGTGAACGATTGTGAACCATAAAATTCAACAATAATAAATTAGATACACACATTCAATACAAGCGCACATCTCTAAAAATATTTACTCAAGTCGCATCTTTCATCTCTTTCACGCCGTACAACTATTTCAACGCAGAGAAAGAGACAGCGTGTCGACGTTAAACAATTGAAGTGGAGGCTCAGTATCACACAATCATAACTCGTAAATAATTATAATGTTGTATTTGTACGTATTAAGTGTTAATGAGAGTTTATTTCTGACTTGGGAGGCTTTTCCTCTAGGCGCCTACAAAAAATTAAGAAAGAAAAAACGGTAATAGTTGCAAAGTTTCAGTTTTCCATGATTTTAATTTTACTTTAACAATAAGTTGCCCTTCTGGTAGTTATTTTACATCCAAAATAAAATAACGACATGTTTCACTCAAAAAATGAGTAATAGCCACATCGGAAAAACTGGGAATCCCCCACTTCAACTAAAGTGATTGGAGTAAGGCTGGCCCACTAACCTGTAAAAATAAGTAGGTTCCGGAGTGATGCTTTCCGGGATCTGTTGCCGTGGTCTGTGGGAGCTGGAGCTTCCGGAAGTTTCACCCATTTCTACGATGGGCTTCTTCAGCGTGAAGTATGATGATGATGATGATCTTGATGAGAACTGTGACCATCACAGTTCCCATCAAGATCATCATCATCACACTAAAGCGTCACTCTAGCATCAGCCGGCCGTGTAAGCCCAAAACTCTTATTTAAGTAGGTTCCATTCACCGCCTGTGATCTTATTGGAGAAAATTCGGCATGGTTACCCTATATGTGTAGCTTAGTGGCGTAATATTTTTTTAAGAGTGGGAAGCTCCAGTTCACAAAGACCACGGCAATAGATCCAGGAGAGCCACTCTCTGGCATCAATTTTAAATGTTATATATCTTTGCAACCTAGATTACAGATCCTAAGTTACAGGACATTTAAACTCTGGTCTAAATTTGATTCTGAATAATGGTTCTGGCGCTGGGCGTGATTAAATTGGTTCAATTTCCCGAAAACAACTCGGCGGTCCAATCCTAGACCTCCTACATGTAATGGAGAGGTCCGTTCCGTTAAACGTATCGATATATAAGTCACTAGATAGGCTAAGACAGCAATGCCTCAATTCACATATATTGCGCTAACGCGTGCATTTTGAAGACTCTAATTAATTGAGTCAATCGGTAACCTTCTTCCCGTCAATTCAACAAAAATCCATGGAAAGTGCTAAGCAGGTTATTTTCTTAACGTGCCAACAGAAGTACCAACTACAATTTATTATAAAATTTGGAGTAATATTTCATCTCAAAATACTTCGTTACATGATTATTCTCATAAAATTTATTTTTCGTTTGCCGAAATATTTCACTCACACAAACCTGACTGTCATGTCTATGACTAGAGATGTTCAAGTACATATGTAAGTATTCATGCTCGCGGTAATAGATACTCGTAAAAAATACCTCTTACACAAATTATGTACTCGTATCATGAAAATCAGATCTGTCTATAAAAGCAATGATCTATAATCTATAATCTATAATCTAAATTGCAAGGATATAGTCATTCAAAGCTCTCAGATGTATGCCCACAAACAAACACGTGTAGTTCGCGCTTACAAATGCTGATTGTGTACTTACAAATAAAATCCAAACCTAAAATGAACATAAGCCCTGCAACTCTTGCCGACATTCCCTGAAACAGGGGTGACATTGGCAAAGTGAACCATTTTTTACAGTATGGGTGGTCAGCCTCATACCAACCTATAAGTCAAGGAATATAATGATAAGTATTATAAATTGTTTTACACTGACAACACTAAAGTTGTGCATTGTAACCATGATAACAATGGTTGCTATAGTAATGAAACAATTACTTCAACAATTGGAGCTTCATGTCGTCTGGACCTTTAATCAAATACTTAGCAGCTCCATGTGATTGCTAACTCCATGGTTAAACGAGATTCGTTTTATAACGCCTCGGCCGTTAGAGGGCTGTAACGAACGCAACGACCAGACGAGGCTTTCAAACTAAACGAATTTCATATTATTTCAGCACTACCTTTTGATCAACGGCTGAAAAAAATCGATAAAAAAGAGGAAACGTTGGACACATCACAAATAAAGTCTAATCGAACGCTACGAAGCTACATACATAGTGTAATTTCTTGCCGCGTTTCCCCTGAAAGGGTCAGATGTACAATTACAGTGTGTTGTTTGGAGTCCAAGATTTGAACCGATTTCTTTTTAATATCAAATCACAAACATTTACCATTCGTCTACGAACGGCCATTACTGTGGAGGTACACTACAAATGTAAGAACACACGTATCACTCTACTAAGCTACACATATAATGCAACTTTTGTCCAAAAAGGGTCGCATGTGGCGAGTGGAACCGTTTTTTATTATTACAGGTAAGGAAACCGGCTTTCGTACGCCTACCACTTCGGACCGGACTATCCTATTTATTTATTTCTACAGGTTAGGGGGCTGGCTCTAAGTCAACCACTTCAAGTAGGGGTGCCACAGCTCCCGAGAGGGCCGGTACCCATATATTGTGAAGATTAAGCAAACTTGTATAAAATGTGATTCTTAAGACAATTTCATTGAAAATTAAGCTTTCAATGAAATGATAGATAAGCCAAACAAGCACTGGAGGGACGTGCTGTCTTTCCCTGAAACAAGCAATTGACAGAAGTAGGTAAAACTTTTTTTTACTGCATAGGAGGTCATTCGCATACCAACAACAAGTCAAGAAAAAAGTCCACTCGTAACATGGTAATCTGTTTCTTTCTCGAAAATTTCAATGTTTGAGTTTAATTAATATTTTAATGCATTAGCAAAATTCATGTTAACAAATGTATTCAAGCATAATTTGGTCAACAATTTCAATTGTTAATTAAAATTAAACGACAAATTTTAATTTTCATTTTATGTTAACGATGCGATCCTGAACAACGAGTATGAAATATTGCCTAAACTCACATATTTTATGATTGCGTTAATACAATTAATGTATGAAAACTCATTCACTCCCTACGAGTGCTGTCGTAAACTCGATACGTTTTCGATTTACGCAATCGAGGTTTTTTTTATGCAATGTGTTGAATTTATAATAATCTGATAAACTGAATGTATTAGTTCGGTTGATAGCTCAGTTGATAGAGTGTTTGCATTCCATGCCGAGAGCTCGGGTTCGAATCGCACCGAGGGCGAGGTTGTCACAAAAGATTTCCCTTTTCGGTATTTATTTCAAACCCAAATATAAAATATATCGACCAGGCTTACTCAGTCTTCACAAGAAATGAGTACTAGTCCTCTTGGGAGCTAGAAATTACCCGCTTCAACTGAAGTGATTGGCGTAAGGTCGGTAAAAATAAATAGGTTCCACTCACCACGTACGGCTCCTTTGGGGATAACGTGGCAAAAAGTAACACTGTTTGTGTGTAGCTTATTAGCGTTGTTTTAGCGTTAAATCATCGCCACAGTGCTTGTTTGGCTTATCCACCATTTGATTCAAAGATGACCTTTCAATAAAATTGTTTTAAGAATCACATTCGACACAATCTGAGCTAAGAAAAAAATGTAAAACACGAAATAAATTACCAGTTTTCAAACATTTCTCATGTGAATTTACCTCTGATGGACATAAGACAAACAAGCACTTACGGGACGAAATTTGAATCCACAACCTTTCAATCACGAGTCCGTAGCGTTACCACTAGACTACGGACCGGTCAATACGATAGAACAGTGAAACATCAACAGAATCAATATTGAATATTTGTTAAAATTATGATCACAAGGATAACGGGGTGGAATTGAATTTCCGCTCTTATTCCCCGGGTGCATAAAGATGATTTTACTTTAATCCCCGCTGGACACATTACACGCTTTCCAACTGTGATTGTTTCCCTCCAATAGGACAAACTTTCCTTTCACCATTTCCGCAAAGTTGGAAACAGAAAATGTATCGACTTTTCATTGAATGCAATGTTTTATATTTGTAATTATATATTTCGTTTCAATTATTTTCATACAAATACTTACCATTGAAAATAAACATAACATTACAATTTGACCGGTCCATAGTTTAGTGATAATGCTTCGGGCTCGTAAATGGAAGGTTGTGAGTTCCAATCCCTGCGGAGCTCAAAAATTTACCATTTATATTTTTATACTATGCCTTTCGCTGAGTTGAAAAATTCATATACCTGTACCAAAGACCGGTCACCACTCAACCTTAGAGCAACTCTCACATTATCGTTTTTTAAATTCTTGTCTTGATGATGATGATGATTTCTTTATCAGCGCCGTTTCGTAACTCAATGTCACTCCAAGGGCGCTTAGTAGCTTACTGGGTGAAAAAGTGTGTCTTCATCCTCCTCTTTAGCTCCTCAATCGTCCTAGACCTCCGGATTTCTGGTGCCAGTTGATTCCAGGTCGCAGGGCCGGCTACCGCAAAAGCACGGTCTCCGAAAACAGTGATATAGTATTAGTTCAGATTGTAAAGAATGTGAATCTCAATACAATTTTATTGAAAGGTTTTATTTGAATCAAATGGTATATAAGCCAAAAAAGCACTGGAGGACGATTTCACTGTTTGGAATCCACTCAAAAATATATAATTGTCCACATTTTACTTTGATATTAAATTAAGGCCGTAATTTCTTCAATATATTCTGTAAGTGAGAATCCAAATTACATAGTACTCTATCTCTTGGGTACGCTGAGACTCCCATTTTCATATTTTGTGGTACAATGGGTCACGCTAGGTTTGGGCATAACAATATTCTCGGCGTGCGGCTTTGTAAATAAGGACAATGAGGGATCCTTCAAAGACCCGCCTGTGTTCTAGGATCCCAAGTATCCAAAATTTCGTATCAACTCAAGCACAGCGTTTTGAACAAACGCGCAGGCGATTTTTCGCGCCTATCTGTATGGAAGTGAATTAATGTATGAAAATGAAGTCTAGACGGTGAATGAAAGTGAAATTAGTATAATCGTTACTGTTGAAATAGACTTTCTAAGAAGTATGATTGGAAAAAAACGGAGTGATAGGGTGAGGAATGATCTTGTAAGAGAAGAATGTGGTGATTGATGGAAGATTAAAAGAAGTTTACTTAGATGGTTTGGACATATGGAGAGAATTAATGATGAAAGACTGACGAAGAAAGTATATGTTGCAAGAATTGATGGATGTCATGATAGAGGAAGACTGAGAAAGGTATGGATGCACTAAATTCCTGAAAAAGCGAATGAATGAGATATCCGGTGTGATAATAAAATGAGAGCTTGTATAAAAAGGTTATGACTCTGGATGAAATGAAAGAAGTATTTAAGTACCGAAGAAAATGGCGGTTAAGAATAAGGCTTTACTACTAAGGCAAAATTTTCATTCTCCTTTTTTAAATAGAATATGTTTTGTAGATTTAAATTTTATTGTTTAGTGATTGTTTGTTTTATATCCTAAACTGTAATTTATTGTTTGTATTCCTTGACTTATAGGTTGGTATGAGGCTGACCACCCATATTGTAAAAAATGGTTCACTTTGTCAATGTCACTCCTGTTTTAGGGAAGGTTCGTTTGAGATTGGGTTTTATATTGTAGGTTCACATGCGGCCTAAAGCATGCCTGCTTGTGGAAGTTCATTTAAAATAAATCTCAAATGTAATTTATCTTTTCAACTTAGATTATAGACACCTCAATTCTGCGAACGGATTTCATATATGAATTTCTATATATTTAATTAAATAAAACTATCCTGGAGAAACAATAACATGAAAGTACATAAAGTTTTATTACATCTCAGTAACTTTTCCGCAAAGTAAAAGGTGGCAGAGACATTAAGGAAAAACTATGGCAAAAGTTTCCCAGAGATATGGAAGACTTTGAAAAATCACATTACTTGAAGGCTAGATTCTTTCGCGTGTCACGATAAAATGCCTATTGATAGAATGTCCACCGACACAATGTCCATTGACAGAATGTCCACCGACACAATGTCCATTGACAGAATGTCCACCGACACAATGTCCATTGACAGAATGTCCACCGACACAATGTCCATTGACAGAATGTCCACCGACACAATGTCCATTGACAGAATGTCCACCGACACAATGTCCATTGACAGAATGTCCACCGACACAATGTCCATTGACAGAATGTCCACCGACACAATGTCCATTGACAGAATGTCCACCGACACAATGTCCATTGACAGAATGCCCACCGACACAATGTACATTGAAAAATGTCTACGCGACATTGTGGAATGGTCGGTGGGTATAAGATTTTGTCGGTGTACAGTATGTCGCAGGACATTTTGTCGATGGACATATTGTCGGGTGGACATTTTGTCGCGTAGGCATTATGTCGGTGGACATTTTGTTGGTGGACATTTTGTCGCGTGGATATTTTGTCGGTGGAAATTTTGTCAATGGAATTGTTTTCGTGGTGCCATTCTTTCGATAGTTGAGCCCTGAAAGCAAAAATAAATATTGTTTTTTAACGTTTCACGTACGAAAATTTTATCTTTATTGTTAACTTTCAGACCCGGTATTTTCAATGTTAATAATAATATACGATAATTTATTTGGTTAGTGCTCTTTTTGTGCACCTCTGCGAGGTTGGTCGTCGCTAAAGAAAGCGCCAATATTCAAGCAAGACCCAGTTGCTGTAAGGCTGGATAGACCTTTGATATATTTCACTCCATTCAATTTGACACGCATGATTAAAAATATTATATCTTTGATACTTAATTTACATACAATGAGTGTCAGTGTATGAAACCTTATTTAATTGAATATTAAAGATTTTAAATTATGATTACGGTCGTTAGACATTTTAAAGAATGAAAAAAAACGGATTTTACTGACCGTGCAAAAGAGAAGAACGATTTCCTCTACGTTTCATCGGAGTCATATCCGACGTCTTCAGGAGACGTGTGTCCTCTTAAACAGAAATGACAGCTACAAACTTTCCAGTATATGGAGGCCAGTACTAACTTTAATGATCCACCCTTTCATTAATCGGACGATTTCACAAGAAGACATAATATCGTCCTTCTGTACAACTGGAGCTATAGCGACAACTATGGATGTATCACCGAAGGTTAATAAAAATACCTACAACCTTCGGCCTCGAACAAACAACAATAATTCAACAGTTCGTGGTTCATAATTGAATATATTTAAATAAATATATTTTAAATTAATTTTAATTTTCTATGGAACAAGCGCTCATAATTTTCGCTTTATTTATTCATACAAAACTTTCTACAAACTTTCCTATGCAATGTCATATAATTCATCCTCTATTGGGAATATATAAGTGCATCCCGTGAACTGGTACTTTGGTAGTAATGGGAACAGTTTTAGTACTGCATGCTTTAATTGCTGCAATTTGAATATTCCCCGTTCTCTTTGGGAGACTCTGTCTCAAGCCTAACCTGCTGTTAACCAGGTTGTCAATATATTGTTAAGAGTCTACCGGGTTCTTTGTTTTAATTAATAAAAATTGCGGTTAATTATTTTGCAAAATTTATTTCAGATTCGGTTCACATATAGAGTCACATTGCACCTGCACACTACAACGGTAAATTTATTTCTTAAGCTACAGAGAGTTTTGGGCCTTATTTTATAGTAAGACTAAAGATAATTCTCGAATTATTGAGAACTGTAATATGCTAGACTTTACTACGTATGGAACCTCAAACACTCGAGCAATCTCGAATAAGACAAATAATAAGAGTACCTAACAGCTAGAGACTTCACAGATTTGTTTTAAATAAAAAAATCCAATTGCCATAAGGCACATTAATCCAGTATTCATACACATATGAGTTTACATCTCATGAACATAAAACAAACAAGCACTAAGGGGTCGTGCTGCAGGTTTTTCAGCCGCAAAAAGCCAAAACTGAGTCATTCATGAAATTAAATTCAAAAACATTTGTGAGCAATTTTGAGAAATTTCTCTTGCAGGGTATGACCCAGGGGTCCAACGTGGATTCAATGCATTTCATTTAAAATGCAAACGATCATCCGCGCTTCGTCCTTGGCCTAAAGAAAATCTTGAACACGGACGGCTTAACACAAAAGAGCCCGTCGCTCATCTCTCTCTAGTTTCCATATAAAGCCTTACGTGTAAACTCATGTAGACTATTTTGCGAAAATTGCTGACAAGATAGAACAGCACATGACATCACGACACATGACATAACACCACAATGACAAAATATAACTTTGAAAAAACAACACAAGATCGAAACATCACATACATAAAACATAACATAACAAAAACAACACATGAAAAAACATCACATGACAAAACATCACAGACAACACAAACATTTATTTTGCTTCCACACGCCAACAAACAAGCCATATGCGGCTCCTTCGGGAATAACGCAGTAAAGAGTTTCTCTTTACGTGCAGCGTAGTTCGTTTTTTTTTATCTTACCATGGAAATTGGGGACGTTAATTTTTTTTTTAGCTTTACTGAATAATATACGCATGAGTTCCATTTTCTCATATCTCTCATGTCTAATTTGTTTATGGTGTTTATGGTGTTTTCTGTTTTGCGATGTTTTGTCAAGTGATGTTTTTTCATGTGTCATTTATGGTGTGTTCTGTTTAAGGTATGTGATGTTTTGTCTTTTGATATTTTGTCATTGTGATGTACTTTCTTGTGAAGTTTTGTCATGTATTATTCTGTCAAGTGTCGTCATATCATGTGCTGTTTTGTCAATGTATCATTCTATCATGGGATCGCAAAAAATAATTAGGAAAACTTACACGTTCACTTGAGGCGCAATCTCAATTTCATACATATTTTGGGAGACACTTTTAGTTGAGTTGAATGTTAATGTTTTGTGCTGAAAGAAGTGAAAAACCTTCCGGGTATATTCAAAGGAAAAAGAGATGGAGAATAAAACTTGCTGTTTACAGACAGTTTTATTTCTATTTTTGAAATTTAGGTTTGAAAATGGAATGGTAAGTGGTATGTATGCCAAAATGGAAACCAGCCTTGGAAAAACTTTGGTTCTATAAAGAGTTTTTCCAACTTAGTCGTAAGTAGTCTATGACCCGGTATTTTCAACGTTAGTTTATAACCCCCTAAGTGCTTATTTGTCTTATGCACATCGAAAGTAATTTCACATGAGCAATGTTTGTATGTGAACTAGACCAATGTGTCTTATAAGTACTGAAATTTGATATTAAAATATTAAAAACAACTCTCCCATTATCATGTTCAAGTTTTTATTCTAAGCTCAAATTATGTAGACTTCATTTAAGGGTCATCTTTGACAAAAATGGCAGATAAGCTAAACAAGACAAGCTATCGGGGATGTTATGTGGCTAGGGTCCGTAAACTAGTGGTAACGCTTGTAAAGATCTGACTCCATCTATATTCGTTTATACATCCAAAATTTTATACAAAGTATTATATATCTTTCTATGGCACTTAAAAACTTGGAACAAAAAAAGGTACCCTCATAAAAAAAACCTTGAGCTGTCCTTTGACGCATTGCTGGGCTGTATTCAGTTTCGATCTGTTTCCTGGAGGTGACGCGTCTCTTCTAGATAAAATCTGAAAATTGCTGTTTAATATTTGATTTGTGGGTGTTTGTGTGAGGATGGAGCTGAAAATGGACCTGAGATGCTGCCGGGAGAAAATAATTAGGCTGATTGCATTAAAAATAACTAATGTCGCGACATTAATACAAACTTAAAACCAGTGGCGTGTTCCTGTCCGTGAGTAAAGCGGTTTGCACAATTATTTTTCTACCATTCGAATTTCGATTGGTTAAGGCATTATTTATGGGGATGTGGAAAGGTCTTTCGTAATCTGTACTTCGGGTCTTCCACCCATATCGGGAATTCCCGATATTGAGGTGCACCAGGAACAGGTTATGGAGTAGATATTTCCACAAATATTGTTTTGCCAGGTTTTCTTTATTTTGGCATCTGTCTCGGGTCTACTTGGCCGGACTTGCTGAGCATCAGACGGTGCCATGGTATTGCGAATTTTGGTAGAATGATGGGGTAAATTAGAAGCTGTCTTCTCTAACAAAAGCAGCTTGGAATACAGTATGGAGTAGGCGCGCGTTAAGTTTTGGTAACGGGAATGCTGAAATATCCGACCCAGTGGGGTAACACTTAGTCGAAGCTGGTGACAAGACTTCCTTTCCTTTTGCCAGGAATTAGCGTGCTAAAGTCCTGTGACGATTCTTTGATAGAAGAGAGAGAGCGTCAAGCTTGTAAACCGATCGGTTAATCTCACTTCGGGGTCGCAAGTCCCCGACTTCTCCATTGGAGCTAGCAGGCAGATTTTCTACTTAGAGGTGGGATTTTAATGAATGTAATTATGGGGTGGGTGGAGGTAGATTTTGCATATTTATATGAATATATAATACGTAATACATTTAGGCACTATGTAATTTATTCATATTGTTATTATATTATTATTCTGTAAATTTATGTAATCTGTCAAATAAAAAGACTAACAAAATTAACACATCAAGTAACCTTTCGCGATTTGCGTCCCCCTTTTTTACTTGTTCCCCATTTTGTATACGCCTTTGAATACGTTGACTGCCATGTTTTTTTCTATACGCCGTGACCTTACCAGAGCGGGTTCTAGTAACTTCACAGAATCCCATTAAAAATTAAAGTCATTTGTTTTAAAATCGGTTTTAATATTATATAGTCATTTTGCATTACACGTAACTTAAATCTCGTAAGTTTTTTTTTATTATAATTTTGAATTTACAATTTAGTTAGAAAATGCGTATGTTCCACACCAAACGATAACGAATTTGGGTTTGCCACTAAAGTAGATTTTGAAACGGTAAAACAAAAAAGAACACAACGTTCTGTTTCATTATCTTCCACACGACGAGGAGTCCTACCCTTAGCTAGACGATCACACAAATGGCCAAAACTACGACGACGATCTACGAGGAGGCAACGAGGGAATACCAGCACCAGCATTTTCAGTTCCAGTACGAGCAGTACCAGCATCTACCAGCGTTCCAAGATCTCTGATCTACCTTCACCTTCATCATGGACCAAGGAAAGGTCTTCAACAATCTCTCTGAGAGGGAAGATCTCACCAATTGGAATCATCTGGAGAACCTTGGATGCAGGAGCACGGCCTTTGGCTCGCCTGTACCACCAATAATACAGTGTCCGGTCTTCTCCCCATTTCTATTTCTTTTTCACCAGGGGGGGAACTCTACAATTGGTATCCGTGACCAAGGATCGTTTGGTTAGACAAGTGGAACATGCGTATTTTGTTAAAAATTCAATAGTAAATCAGTAAAATCCCTTTTAAATATCTTAAATCGAAAATGTCACGGTTACTGAATTAATTTTTGATAAAAATTTAATAATAAATTGTAAAATCGAGTATTAACTTCTTAAAGCGAAAATTTAACTAGTAAAAGAATAACGTATTTTAAATGTTTAACGTATCTAAAAAACTCAATAACAGTTTAGTAAAATCGCGTTTAAATTTCTTTAATTGAAAACTTCACGAGTAAAATGTTAACGTATCTTTCTTAAAAATTTAATAAGTTGATTGGTAAAGTCGCATTTAATTTTATTAAATCTAAAACTTCGCGAGTAAAAAAGAGTGTATTTTAAATTTGGTTAAAATCGCCTAGGGCTGCTTTTTTACGCGCGCGGCCCTGATCTTGCTGCGACACATGTGTCGATTTTTTTGTGTGATTTTAGAATTTTGGTCTAGGGTCGAGGCATGGGTTTTTTTGGCTCATATATCCACTTTGGAAATAATGTATTGCCTTCATTCTTTTAAAAAAAAAGACTTTTGAACTTGTTCGAAACAAGGATTTGTTATTTTAGGAATATTATTATTGCCTACATTCAATATTTAAATGAATGCAAGATGTGTTTCGACGCGTAAGAAAAAAACCCTTAGTTTAAATAATATTATCGTTTTTTGCTTAAAAACCATAAATTCCGAGCCCTAGTGATAAAATTTTATAACTTGCGTCATTTCAAGTGAGAGTTATAGTTTATTTTTTTTGCTTTCGTGTGAGTGATATAGGTTTTCATGTGAACAAAATATATTTTAAGTGTTGAGTGTTTTTATATTTTGAGTGAAGTGATATACGTGCGTTTTAGTTATTAGAAATAATATATACTTGAGTGACTTGCATATAATGATAAGGGAGGGGCAGTTTTGTTTTCGATTACTCACGTAATCGAAGACGGAGCTGTTTTTCCTTTATCATTAATGATGAACGATTACAAAGTTAATGCCTCTACAATCAATAGACTTGCATATATCTTATTTAGTTCAAAAAACGAACGTCATAAGTGATTGTATTTACTTTGTGTGTTTTGAGGTGCAACAGAATTTGTCGTAATTTGGAAGCTTTTGGAAGACATTTTTTTGAAAATAAATGGAAAAACAGATGGATCCGATTCTTCCATTGAAAATTGTGAGACCGATATTCGCGGGGGTTTGACGAATACCCTTTACGTTTATAAGAAGAATTGGTAACATTTATAAGACGTGAGATGGAGGTTGTTCACGGATGTTTGATTGGAAATGCACGGCTATGGGTGGATATTTATCGTTTGAAATGGACATGTTTTGCAGAATTGAAGAAAGACTATTTGAAACGATGTTGGATACATTATCCAGGCGATGTATAGAGGATGTGGACTGTGACCGGAGAATCTACAGCCCATGAAGCGCTGAGTACCTGAGGATGATACAAAACATAGAAGAAGTCGCCAGAGCTAGAGTGAACTCAACCACAGAGGATTCCAGATGTTCTACACTTGAAGAGTCATGTTCACATAAGACGAATGCTGACCACACCAAGCGGAGACTGAGGACACAGTTACGTCGACGGGTAAAAGAAATGGAAAGTTGAAAATAATTTTGTCAGATTTTATTAATGACTATTGCCTTTAACTGATATAATACGTTGTGCCAATGCGATGATAATATGTTCTGATTTGGAAAAAAAACATTACTGATTTAGGAACACAAGTGCATACTCGTATTTCATTTTATTTAAAATTCTTACCTGCAGAAGTAACCACATAATATTATAGTGAGATGATCTACGGGGTGAAACTCTTAGGGGGGAGAAGAGCGAGGGGAGTGGGGACTGACGCAACCCTAAACGCTTTCAGATGTGTGTGAGATATTGGAGAGAGGAATGCAGCGGGGTGAGGCGAACGACAAGACAAAGCAGTGCGGTAACCAAAGCATGGAAATCCAGTGATGAAAAATAAAAATATATCGACTGTTCTACAAATTCGTTCGAAGCTAAAACATAAATGAAGTAAAATGATACAAATATTTGTGCGCGAGCTCAATTCGGAAATAATATTGATGCATTAATTATTTTTTTCATATCTTTAACTAAAGAATTTTCTGAAAACTTTTCCATTCGTAAACTCTTGAAAACCTTCCATAAAATTAGGGGGGAATGTAAAGATCTGACTCCATCTATATTCGTTTATACATCCAAAATTTTATACAAAGTATTATATATCTTTCTATGGCACTTAAAAACTTGGAACAAAAAAAGGTACCCTCATAAAAAAAACCTTGAGCTGTCCTTTGACGCATTGCTGGGCTGTATTCAGTTTCGATCTGTTTCCTGGAGGTGACGCGTCTCTTCTAGATAAAATCTGAAAATTGCTGTTTAATATTTGATTTGTGGGTGTTTGTGTGAGGATGGAGCTGAAAATGGACCTGAGATGCTGCCGGGAGAAAATAATTAGGCTGATTGCATTAAAAATAACTAATGTCGCGACATTAATACAAACTTAAAACCAGTGGCGTGTTCCTGTCCGTGAGTAAAGCGGTTTGCACAATTATTTTTCTACCATTCGAATTTCGATTGGTTAAGGCATTATTTATGGGGATGTGGAAAGGTCTTTCGTAATCTGTACTTCGGGTCTTCCACCCATATCGGGAATTCCCGATATTGAGGTGCACCAGGAACAGGTTATGGAGTAGATATTTCCACAAATATTGTTTTGCCAGGTTTTCTTTATTTTGGCATCTGTCTCGGGTCTACTTGGCCGGACTTGCTGAGCATCAGACGGTGCCATGGTATTGCGAATTTTGGTAGAATGATGGGGTAAATTAGAAGCTGTCTTCTCTAACAAAAGCAGCTTGGAATACAGTATGGAGTAGGCGCGCGTTAAGTTTTGGTAACGGGAATGCTGAAATATCCGACCCAGTGGGGTAACACTTAGTCGAAGCTGGTGACAAGACTTCCTTTCCTTTTGCCAGGAATTAGCGTGCTAAAGTCCTGTGACGATTCTTTGATAGAAGAGAGAGAGCGTCAAGCTTGTAAACCGATCGGTTAATCTCACTTCGGGGTCGCAAGTCCCCGACTTCTCCATTGGAGCTAGCAGGCAGATTTTCTACTTAGAGGTGGGATTTTAATGAATGTAATTATGGGGTGGGTGGAGGTAGATTTTGCATATTTATATGAATATATAATACGTAATACATTTAGGCACTATGTAATTTATTCATATTGTTATTATATTATTATTCTGTAAATTTATGTAATCTGTCAAATAAAAAGACTAACAAAATTAACACATCAAGTAACCTTTCGCGATTTGCGTCCCCCTTTTTTACTTGTTCCCCATTTTGTATACGCCTTTGAATACGTTGACTGCCATGTTTTTTTCTATACGCCGTGACCTTACCAGAGCGGGTTCTAGTAACTTCACAGAATCCCATTAAAAATTAAAGTCATTTGTTTTAAAATCGGTTTTAATATTATATAGTCATTTTGCATTACACGTAACTTAAATCTCGTAAGTTTTTTTTTATTATAATTTTGAATTTACAATTTAGTTAGAAAATGCGTATGTTCCACACCAAACGATAACGAATTTGGGTTTGCCACTAAAGTAGATTTTGAAACGGTAAAACAAAAAAGAACACAACGTTCTGTTTCATTATCTTCCACACGACGAGGAGTCCTACCCTTAGCTAGACGATCACACAAATGGCCAAAACTACGACGATCACCTGAGGAGCCAGCGAGGGAACCTTTCACCTTCCAAGATCTCTGATCTTTCTTCGTCAACGAAGGAGTACCAGTATCTACCAGCGTTCCTAGATCTCTGATTGACCTTCACCTTCATCATGGACCAAGGAAGGGTCTTCAACAGTCTCTCTGAGAGGGAAGATCTCACCATTTGGAGAACTATGGAGACCTCATCATTTAAATGTTATGGAGGCAGGAGCACGGCCTTTGGCTCGCCTGTACCACCATACCATAACACCATTTCCAGAATACCCAAGATGGACCACTCGTCCACTACTCCATCTTTTCATCAGGGGGGGAACTCTACACGCTTCAGACTCGTAAATGGATAATCGTGGGTTGGAATCTCGGCGGAGCACAACAAAGATTATGCTCTTCGCTCCGTTGAAAAATTCAGTTAACTTTTTTGTGTGATTCACACAAAAACAGCGCTGTTCAAATATGTAAGTGTAAATCATCCTAATACTATTTAAATGGGACAATATCACTCCTGCTTCAAGGAAGGTCGGTAAGAGTTGCAGGGCTTATGCTCATTTGAGATTGGGTTTTTATGTTGTAGATCCATATGCTGCACTAGTAGATACGATCTTATACATGCTTGCTTATGTGAATTAATGTAATATGAATCTTAAATGTATTACCTACATCTTTGCATCTTAGGTTATAGATTACAGATACATTTTATACGGATTATTAATTAGACAAAAAAAAACTGCTAATACGATTGGCATAATAATATGTTCGTATTTTTCATTTAATATGAACCACCGATCACAGGGTCTCTGATATTCAATCTGGCTTTATGCCAGGACGAGGTTGTGTGGACCAAATCTTTACTCTCAGACAGATTGTTGAAAAACATCTGGCTGTGGGGAGGGTGGTCTACGCAGCATTCGTAGATCTTGAGAGGGCCTTTGACTCGGTGGACAGATGTATGCTGTGGAATGTTCTCAGGAAGTACGGTGTGAATGATAATCTTCTGAATGTGATACGTGCCATCTATGAAAATAGTTCGGCATGTGTAAGAGTGGATGGGAGATATAGTGACTGGTTTGATGTATATAAGGGAGTGAGGCAAGGCTGCGTGATGAGTCCATGGTTGTTTAATATAATCATGGACAGTTGCATAAAAGAAGCTGGAATATCAGAGAGCGGAGTGAAAGTGGGTGAAACAAGAGTTGGAGTACTTCTTTATGCTGATGATGCTATAGTTTTAGCTGACTCGGCGGAGGAACTCCAAACGATGTTAACCAAACTAAATGATGCATTTTGTAAGAATAGCTTGAAAGTAAATGCGAATAAGACAAAAGTATTAGTTTTTGACAGGAATGAAGTATGTGAGGAACTTACAATTAAATTGAATGGAATAAAAGTTGAAGTAGTGAATGAGTTTGACTATTTAGGAAGTAAGTTTGAGGCGAATGGTAAGATGACGAAAGAATTAGAGAAGCGTGCCAGCAAAGGAAGATGCGTGATAGGAGCGTTTGGTAGAATAGCGAAGAATAAAAGGATACCAAAGAAAATGAAAATGGCGGTACACAATTGTATTTTGTTGCCGACCCTGATGTATGGAAGCGAGTCATGGACGTTGAATGAAAGAGAAGTAAATAAGGTATGCACCGTAGAAATGGCCCATCTGAGAAGTATGACAGGAAAAACACTGAAAGATAGAGTGAGAAACGAATGGGTTCTAAATGAATGCGGAGTAAAAGAAAGCGTGAAAGTGAAAGTTCAAAGAAGTGTGATGCGATGGTTTGGACATATTGAAAGGATGAATGAAGACCGACTGACAAAAAGAGTGTATAAAGGGAATGTAACAGGTAAGCGTGGAAGGGGAAGACCTAGGAAACAATGGATTGATCAGATAAATGAGATTGCGAATGAATGGAATCTACAGAGTGGAAACAAGAGAAGAGCATGCATGAAAAGAGTGATGAAATTAGATGAGATGAAGGAGGTATGCAAGGACAGAGTCAAGTGGAGGCACTTGTGTGGAGGTACTGGCCACCCCTAGAGGAAAGGCGGCAGGATACAAGACAAGACAATGAATTTTCTATGCAAACAAGATGAAAAAAAACAAAAAAACGATTTTACATGATAATTAAATATTATTTTATTATTATTAATATGATGTTGTGTTTTACAAGTCTGGCCGACAGTTGAGTCTTACATTATACCTCGATGATTCGTACTATCTGATTATGTGATCTCCATCTTCCAGTTGGAAGGAGTATATTGTTTTTCAAATTACGTACAGTGCACCACACAGAGTCAGAGATGAGGTCGGCCGTGAAAGCTAAGTAAATTATCGTCCGTCCGATACGTTTACCGTCAGACGTGGAGAGAGAAACATCTCGGGGCGCTGTACAGTGTACAGTACATTTAATGCGGAGTACAGAATTATAATATAAGTATGGGTGATACATATATTATTTGTGTGTCTGTGTGTTAGAGTATAGGTATTATACTTAGATTATAGTGTTATGATTTAACAGTGTTCAATTTCACAAAAATTGCGGTCATTTATTTTGCAAAAATATTTTAAGATACTGTGCACATCGCACCTTGAGAATGAAAGTGACCTATTCCAAAATTTTGGTAAAATGAGTTACATACATAGAATGACTCAAAAAGGTACACTCTATTACACCTATATTTAAAAACAGATTATTTATGGTCAAAGAGTGATAGAGGCATACTTCGATCTCTTTGTCTTTTAATAAAAGTGCAATAGATTGTACCTTTTTGAGTCATTCTATGTATGTAAGTCATTTTACAATTTTTTTAAAATAGGTCACTTTCATTCTCAGGGTGCGACATGTTGAACTGTACTGTTCGACAGCTTAGACACAAGTCTTACGCTACAGACAGCTAAGGCCTTTTTTATATCGGGCATAAGGATTATTCTTGAAACATTTGGAACTGGAACAGGCGAGATTTGGCCAGAATATTTTTTTAATTTTTTATTTTTATTTAAAAAAATAGATTTGTGGAAAGGAATGCAATCCACTAACCTATTTTAGCTGGCCATCCGGTTCCAAATAACCTGTCTTGATCCCCGCGGCTATAACACCGACAATATTTTTATTTAGAATATTCGAGCAACTACTCATACAATAATGTACAAATACAAGTAGGTACAATTATTTAAGCACTGTTCAAATATCAAGAGACTTCACAGACCTACACAGACACACTCACACTAACTCATATAAAAAAATATACATTCGTAGCAATATTATAATTATCATATCTTTTCGAAGAAAATGAGGAAAAAAACTGCACGCAAAAACCTTATCCCTGCATCAATGCAAAGATCAAACTGCCTCACTTTGAATTCAAGTGTTTCGTCTAGTGCCTGCACGAGCCTCATCCGCGCTGGAAAATCTGAAAGCTGTCCAAATGTTTGCTCTCCACCGAGTATTTGCGAGCTTTGCCGCCGCGAGAGCCTCACGGAAGTCCGCGGGGGTAAACACAACGGTAACAGCCTAGAACGGCACAGTGACAAAACCACACATGAAAAAACGACACATGACAGAACGACACATGACAGAATGACACACCGCTGAACAACACGTGACAAAATGACATACGAGAGAACGAACAGTGACAAAACCACACATGACAAAACGACTCAGTGAAATAACAACACGTGCCAGAATGACACATGAGAGAACGAGACAGTGACAAAACGCCACATGTCAGAACGATACAGTGACACAACGACACATGACAGAACAACACATGACAGAACGACAGATAATAGACGACACATGAGAGAACAAAACGTGACAAAACAACACATGACAGAACATTACTTGATAAAACATCATTATGACGAAACAACATAAAAAATAAATCACTAAGGCAAAACAACACTATGACAAAACATCACATGACAAAACAAAACATACCGAAAACAGAACATGCCATAAACGGCACATAAAAAAAACATCACCTGGCAGAAGCAATTTCTTGTAATGCTTTATCATGTCATTATGATGTTCTGTCATGTGTCGTTCTCTCATGTTCCGTTCTCTCATGTGTCGTTCTGTCTGGTGTCATCCTATCATGTGTTGTTCTCTCGGTTGCCGCTTTGTCACTGTGCCGTTCTGTCATGCGTCGTTCTGTCATGTGTCGTTTTGTCACTGTGTCGTTCTTACGTATGTTGTTTTGTCACTGTGTCGTTCAATCATAGTACCAAACAAAACAGCCTGAAGGGTGTGTGATGGGTAGGCCGGAGACTGGAAGATCCTGAAATATCACTTCCCATATATTCCGGAGCTTAAAAGCTCTGTTTAAAGGCATCACTTTGCAGGGAATTTATTTCAGCGTTGTTTGTTTTAAGAAATGGTCAAATTAACTCGGCTGAACAACAGAAAAACACTCGATTTTTCGGTGAGTTTTTTTGTTGTATTTGTAGTTTGTAAAATTCATAGCATAAAATTATTATTTTGTCAAGATTTAAAAAAAAAAAAAACAGTAACTTTTTTTGCAGCCATAATTGTTTTTTTTTTGTTTATGTAAAAAAACGCTGCAAATTTTATATTATCAAATAATGGGAGAAGTGATGATTGAAACAAAATGATTTTTGTATTTTTTTTTCTTTTGTATAAATTCAATAGGAAAAACAAAGTTGTAGTTCACTTTTATTTATTGTTTTGCTCAAACGTTTTCGCCTAATAAGGCATCTTCAGGAGCATAATTGTTACAATGTTTTAGTGAAGTAAAACACTGCAGTTTTACTTCAACAGAACTTGCGTAAACACATAACGGTGTCAAACTTACCGTTTCTGTCTAAGGTACTGGAGCGCATTGTCTCTGATCGGCTGGTATCTTATCTGAGTGCTAACGATCTGATGCCTAAGAGGCAATCAGCCTATCGAAAATATCATTCGACTGAAACTGGCTTACTGACGGTGGTCTCAGATCTGATATCGGCAGTGGATTGCGGAGATCTTGCTCTCTTAGCGCTTCTGGACATGAGTGCGGCGTTTGACACCGTATGTCATGATATTCTGATAAGGAGGTTGGAGGGTTCGTACGGCTTGAGGGATAAGGCGCTGGCGTGGTTCTCCTCCTACTTGGCGGATCGCAAGCAGGTAGTGCGTACTTGTGACTGTGTCTCACCTTCCTATTCGCTGATCTCCGGGGTGCCGCAGGGGTCTGTACTGGGACCGATCCTGTTTATTTTATACACTGCTGACATTGAGAGTATAGTTGAGAAATGGGGCCTCATTACACATGCATATGCAGATGACTGGCAAATTTACTCTCAGTGTCAGCCACATATGGCACAAACTCTCAGTAACAGGGTGGCAGCTTGCATTGCGGAGATTGGTGAATGGATGACAAGCAATGGCCTAATCCTTAACATGGGTAAGACAGAAGTGATGTGGGCGGCTACAACCAGGCGTGATCATCTTTTGACAACTCGAGTACCACTCTCCATTGGGGGAGAGCTGATTCAGCCCTCCGACTCAGTCAGACTTCTAGGAGTCACACTGGATCGGAACCTCACAATGGGAGAGCAATTGAACTCGACTGTATCTTCCTCATTTTTTGAACTTCGCCAGATAAAGGCGATCAGGAGATTTTTACCGTCGGGAGCAGTCAAGACCCTGGTGAATGCCTTTGTGATGTCACGAGTTGACTATTGCTCAACGCTGTACATAGGTCAGCCGAAAAAGCAGTTCAACCGTCTTCAGTCTGTGCTGAATTCAGCGGCAAGACTCATATTCGGGATGTCTAAATTTACTCGCATTACTCCATTGTTAGGGAAACTGCATTGGCTTCGTTTTCCGGAGAGGGTGGTCTACCGTGTTTGTCTGATGGTGTATAAGGCTGTAAATGGTACAGCTCCTTCATATTTGGCTGACATGTTTACACCCGTTGAGAGGGATTTGAGGCGCCAAACGCTCAGATCTGCAGGGGATGGCGTGGTGGACTTGGTTCAGCCACACCGTCAGACACGCACTAATTTTGGGGACCGTGCTTTCCGGTTTGCGGGACCAATGGAGTGGAACAGACTGCCACCTAATGTGAGGAAGGCAAAGAATGTTGGTGTCTTTAAAGGAGCACTAAAGACACATCTTTACAAGAAATCTTATCCGTGATTTGAGAGGGCCCTTGAGGTGTGACACACACAAAAACGGCGCTCTTTAATTATGTGTACATTAAAATAAATTATCCTTATATATATATATATAAATATAACATAACATACAGGGTAAGATTGAGGGGAGGCACTCTCCCACCACCTCCCACCCAGTTCATACAACTCATGCGGAGTTGCTTCACTCGGTGAACAACATTACAATATTTTTTCAAGTGGCTGAGGACCTTCCCGATGAAGTTAATCAGCTAGTGTAACTCTATTCGTTTCAAAGAAAAGAAAGTCCTCCAGATCAGAGGCTATTGCATGACTCTAAGGAACCCCCCTCCCCCGAATTTCAAAAAACTCAGGGACGCCAAAGGACATCGTGGCTGAAAAACCTTCCGCAACGGTTCAACAAAAGCACCAAGCACCTGTTGCGAGCCGCCGCATCTAAGATAAAAATAGCCTCGATGATCTTCAATAAAAAGAGCACCAAAAAGATAAAGAAAAAGAAGTCATTCTTCTTCTTTTAGTGCCACTTCTATCGAAGATCGGCAATCATCATGGCTATTTTGAGCTTGGATGTTGCGGCTCGAAACAGGGACTAGTATGCTCAAACCCTCCTCATGTTCGTCCTGTATGTATGTGTCAGATGGACCCGCAGCACATGGACGCTCATGCAAAGCTGTTTTCTTAAGTGGCGGAAGGCCTTCCCTTGAATTAAAAGCAAAAAACGACAAAACAAGAACTTTTAGGTCATACGTGTGCCAATGACGCTAAAAGAAAGTGGTTCGATGTTACTGAATCTAGTAGCATACCTCATATCTTTTGTAGTTGTTTTAATTGTAGAATGAATACGTCTAGATTTCTCGGACATAATGATTTAATTAACTAATAGTAACGTCGCCCATTAATAGTTCACTCGAGACCTAGATTGAGTGAATGGATGGGCGACGAGACGCGGCAAGCAAAGGCGGCAATTTGTCATTGGAAAGCGAGCTCAATCACACCGTGGGACAAAGTAGGCCAGTAATTACATTTGCCGATCACAAAAGAAGACGGAGAAAAGCTCGGATGGAGTAGAGCTTTTTCAGCTTGCAAAGAAAATGATATCGTGATTGAGTAATTGATTTGTAAGACTGTATGATTTTTGTTCCTTGACTTATAGGTTGTTATAAGGCTGACCACCCATAATGTAAAAAAAAAATCACATTGTCAATGCCATATCTGTTTCAGGGTGTTTTCGGTTCAGAGTTACATTTGCAAAGTGTGGTACAACGCTTCAAGGGATTTTGCTCTTATTTATAATAAAAAAAAGATCGTTTTCGAAACATTGAGAATCGTTACATGCTGAATTTTGCCAGAACATTCGATTCTAATTACTACACAGAAATTATTATTATCAAAAACAAATTGTATCACAAATTACCTACCTAAGCGTCTATTTTTTTTTAGAGGGAACTATTTCCACACTGTAACTGTAACTCCTGGGTCATTACACTAGGGGTAGCTAGAGCCTCTGTAAAGCTGCTTCCATTTCTTTTCAGCCTTTACATACCTCTTTCAATTCATTCATATCGATCAGCTTTTTCTTACATTTTCTTCTTTTACAATCACTTTGTACGAGTATATCCCATTCTTTCACTTATTATCAAACTAACACAGACACATATTGTAATACAATACACAATTTGTAATCATATTTTTGCAACGTAGATTATAGATAATTGATTCGATAAAGATGTTAATTCAGTAACAAATTCCCTTTCGGATTTTCCTGTAACTGACAAAACGCCACCTATAAACGTCTTCTCTTGTTCGCGGTAATCATAAAAATGCTTTCTCCGCCAGCCAAGTGACGTAAAGCTTTGAGTGCCTTTCCATATAATTGGGAGGAATTTGCATCGAGATTGCTTTTCTTCGGTTCCAGCGCAAACTGATGGAGTTAGGGATGATTTACATTCTGTACCAAAGACGATGTTAAATTAGCCAACAGGAATATTTTAATAGACTTGAGTTTCACTTTAATAGACACATCGATAATATGAAAGTTTATAGTTTTATATTGTTACGAACTTGGGGTAACTACGTGCGTCTGTACATGGATACTAATCGAATCTAATCTAATCTAAGCTGCAAAGATATATATCATTTAAGATTTATATTAAATGCATTCCCACAAGCAGATATGTATAATTTCGCGCTAACACATGCCGCATGTGGACCTACAATATAAAAACCCAATCTCAAATGAACATAAGCCTTGCAACTCTTGCCGTCCTTCCCTGAAACAGGGGTGACATTGGCAAAGTGAACCAATTTTTTATATTATGGGTGGTCAGCCGCATAACAACCTATAAGTCAAGGTGAATAGTGTGAAAAACAATCTTGCTATAGTATGGTGGTGTAGTGTTACGAACTATCAAGTTTAAGTACCTACGTGTGCCTGTACAGGTACAATAGTGAGTGTAGAACAGTCCAGTATGATCCATGATGGCAGCAGTAAGGTACATAGAACGGCGGTCTGGTATGAGCGAGAGATCGAATGATCTGGAATATGCAAGAAAGATCTCTTTTATACCTATATGTAGGGACTGCAATGGTGAGGAGAGCGATTAGTCGCTCCAAGCATTTTGCTGGGAAGATAAATAAGCAGGAATTATTGTTGTAAATTGTGAACCAAACTCCGTAAAATACAATCTGCTAAAATAAATAATTGTAGTTTAATTAAAAGAGAACCCCAGTGAAATCATAACAATATTGTATTCATCTTTTTTTCTATATTAATGACGTTAATTGTCACTTTAGTGCTTTTTTGGCTTATTTTAAACAAAGAAAATTTGATATGAGGAATGTGCAGTAGACCGATGTTTCATATGAATGCTGGAAATTTTATAAAAGTGCAGCTTATTAGAGACGTAAGTTTCGATCTCAGTTGATTCTCACTCAGGTAGATGATTTCAATCAAAGAGGAGATCTCATTGAGCATAGCCATTGCCCTCCCCACAGTCATAACCTTAGGTAGGTTAGTTGTGCATTTTGGAGCAACAATAGTTTTAACTTTTAAAAGCTTCTAGTGTTCTCGTGATTCTAAACAATTATCCAGCAATTGATCTCTTAGTTTTGATTTTAAATATCTCCAAAGATACAAAACATTTCTCGTATCCATTTTTTATCTCAAAATACAGTGAAATAAAGTTTTTTTAGTGCATAATTTAGTAAAACGTATTTAACAGACCTATTTAAATAGACTATCTAATCTATTCCTTGACTTATAGGTTGGTATGAGGCTGACAACCCACACTGTAAAAAATGGTTCACTTTGCCAATGTCACCTCTGTTTCAGGGAAGGCCGGTGAGAGTTGCAGGGCTTATGTTCATTTGAGATTAGGGTATTTATACTGTAGGTACTGTAATGTTCCTTTCCATTTTTTGTTTGCATAAAATCTTAGCAACAGTGACATCACTTCGTGTCCAAAAAAAGGCAACTATACCATGCAAATAATCAGATTTTAGATGAAGCAATAAAATTTGCTGTCTTGACATTATCTAGACTTTCAGCAGTAACTTCGTGAAAGTTCATTTTAATAGATTAAAATAAAAATTGTTTTGTTTTAATTCACATGAGTTTATTACACTGAAATCATCAATTTCAGAGATACATTACTTAGCTTTGCAACCTATCTAAGGAGCCGCTACCACCCCAAAATTACATACCCTTATATTAATTAACTTTTGTGGTAAGCGCTGTTTTAGTGTGTTTACACACCTCAAGAGCTTAGTGAGTCTAAAATTTAAGGCAGAGTGAATTTACCTCACAATACACATAATATGATATCTCACAAAGGTTTAATATTGCGCAAAGTGCAATAACCTGTTTCACATAATAACAATTTATCATCTCATCACAAGATGTAGAAAATTCAAATGTTCAAAATAAAATTAAATCGGAAAGAGGAAAACTTCATTTCAAGTCCTAATATAGGGTGAAATATAAAATAGCATTAGAAAGCAAGAGGCACGTAAAACATGTGTAAGGTAACAAAGACGACGCGCACAATATTACTTCAAGGTTTATTTTTATTTTATTTGAAAGTGTATTAAGCGGACTAAACTTTGCTTTATTATTATCCGGCGGTATGTTTACTTTTAGTTTACGTAAGTTACTTGAGTTAAAGTTTCTTTATTCTTTAACAAAAAATTACTGATTTTAAAATTTACACAAATTATTAAACGCAATAAATGTATGAGAGATACTTGTATGACCTCCCATCCTGGTTCACTTGGCCCAATTATAATGTTCCCCCCCCTGCCAAAGAAGGGAGACGGAGGAACGTACGAAGAGACTCGAAGAGAATCACTCGAAAAAGAGGGATTTTTACCTCCTAAGTTAGAAGTGGAGCGATCGAATGTGCAGGAGAATACCCTGGAATCACCAGGATTCAAGTGCAACAAACCTTCTCTGAAGGAATAGCACTAGGTTGCTTCGATTCTTTCCCAACCTTCAGTTTCAGTTGTTGGAAGAGCAATCTACCCCAACCGAGGTAGTAATTATTTTTGGCCAATTATTATGTGATCGTCTAGCTAAGGATAGGACTCCTCGTCGTGTGGAAGATAATGAAACATGTGATGATCCAAGCTTTTCATCAAATATAAAATTAAATAATTGAAGCTCCTATGTATGTGGGCGTATCACATTTGCGTAGGAAGAGTTTTTCTTGTCCATACGTATTTTTTCCTATGGCCTGATTGCACCTCCTGGTGGGGGAATGCAAGTCAAACTGGGAGTGAGTCCTGGACCAGGAGAGAGGAATGGGGATTCGGGTCGAGACAGTCAATCGGGAAGCACGGGTTTATATGATCTTAAATCTGAGCTAAACAAATTCGAAACAAAATATTTTAATTAAAATCGGGTTTTAATTCGGAAGATAATTTAAATAGACTAAATAGATTTTTCTCTTAATAAAGACGCCGCGAATCGTTCGTTCGGAATTTAAGGGAGAATAAGTATTTACGTGGTTTTAATAATAATAAGATATCTGCCGACATAATATTCCGGGAGTGTATTTTTCATGTGTCTGTCTAAAACTAAAAGTATGCTAAATAAGTAATTCCGTAAATCGCAGTGATTCTCAAACTTTCGAACGTAAAAATAACTTTTCGATTGAATTTTGGATTAAATAAAATTAACCCAGTGGTTGCTGATCGGGAAGGCGCATTTAATTATTTAATAATAAAATCCATTAATTCGCGTAAACACATAGTTTGCTGAGCTGCTTCGCAGAAGGATGAGAGATTTCAAATTATTTTCTAACACACTAAACTAATCTAATTAACTTGCGTTCTAAAATGTATTCAATCTTCACATTTTGGAAATGATTTGTTGCCTATGTTTCAGTCCGAGAGACTGCTGTCGCCGAGTACTCCGATCTTGAAAATTACATTTTGTACTGTAAATAAAATGTTTGTCTTTCAGGTCAAAAGGGGTGAATTCAACATAGCTTTCAATCAAGGGGCGCAAATGTCCTGAAATGCTTATAAATTGTTGTCTTTTTCCACAGCCTTGCAGTTACTAACAAACACACCTTCTCTCTCACAGAACACCTGTGTCAGAAAGAATTGAACGCTGTTTGCTTAATATCTGAAATACCTGAACCTAACGGTTCTTTGCTGCTATGAAGGAGTTCGCATTGTGTTGGAAGTGAAAGCTTTCGGCTTCCAAAACTTTCCATCAAAACTATAAATCCAATGTTGACTGACAAGGAGCCATGCTCCGGAGCACGTCCTATGTTTCCTTTGGTTCATAGCTTGACCTCTCCTTCGGCCATGGTTATCTGCGTCCTCAACATCATCACTGAACGAGGGACGAGGTTACTACCAGACTTGTATCATGACTTGGATATAGCTTCCATTGTTCCTCTGTTATGGGCTGGAGTCAACTGACGTCATTCCAACATCACAACACCTAGTTCCTGCTGGATTCTGACACCAAAATACAGTGCGAGCCTCGACATGGCGTTCGAGTTTTAAAAAGTCTCCATTCATTGTTTTTGGCGTTCGGTTATTTCATGACGCGGAGTAAGGTTAGGGCCAGTCCCTTCTAAAATATCCTTCCCGTGGTCTGAAAGGACCAGGCCGTGGGGCCAACCTGTTAAATTCTTGGAGGAAAGAGGAAGATGAGCTTTCTTCGATTTTGGGTCTCTCTTGCTTATGAGCAAATGAGGAATCCCATTTACAAGGAAGCTGGGGTGAAGGGAGTCATCTTCTACTGGGCCGGTTTTGTCGTACCAGTTATTAAAATCAATCCCTTCCTAAAACACACTAATGAAATTCTTCCACAGCAAAGAGAATCCACGAAAGGTAAGTGATCTTGGGGCGAGAAATGTTTACAACCGCTGGTTGGAACTACGGCGCAGGGAGAGAGAAAGAAGCAGAAAAGATCAAACCATATTCTCTTTAATTTTGCTAAAACAATACTAACCAAATAACTATTATTCAATTGATGTTTGATTATTTCCTGTTTAATTGAGCTGTTATTATTGTACTTGTCTTTGAAATAAATTCATCTGCATTAACTGGCGTCAGATTTTAAATAAACGAATCTCGCGGAAATTTTGTCAGAAATAAAATCGAACACGCTACTACGCGAATGCAAAATCGTGCATAATTCGGCATTGTAACCTTTGGGCTAGTTAATTAAATTAATTAAAATATTATTAAGCTAGGCACATCTGTATTCATCCTCACCATCATTAAAGAATTTGGGTCCACTACAAAGGTAGGTTTTGAGACAGTAAAACAAAAAATGACACAACGTTCTGTTTCTACCTATCGCACATCGAGGGGTCATAGCCACTAAATAGACGATCACACAAATGCATAAAGATTATTGGCCATAATCTTATAATTTTCACCTAAGAGTGAATTGACCGGTTCACTCCAGTTGAACCGTGAAGAAGGATTATTCCGTCCTCCGAAGGGAGTTTTTCCATAGGTCGGTTTCATTTAAGCTGGGCCGTGACCATGGATCCTTTTATTTTCCTCTGGATTAAGTGGAAAGGTAGAATCTTTTCAGTGGTGCCGGTTGACCTGGGATGATGGTTATACAAGAGGTTGAAAACATGTGTGCGTTAAATTCAAAATAAAAATTGCTTTAACTTTCTATTTAAAAATGTAAAATAATGAATATTGCTCGCGTATTCTTTTAGACCGACTTAGAATCTCAAGTTCTATGAGTCGATTGTATTTTTTTAACACATCGAGTGTTTGGTTGAAAATAAACCATGAGACCTTTTAGATAAGACCTCTTAAAATTTTTAAACATTGAAGACTTAATTGCTTGACATAAATTTTGAGGGTTTGACAGAATGCGAAAAGCCATAAAATTTTACGACCTTTGAGCTTGCAGCCAGAGGCGGATCAAGACACTGGCCAGATTTCCAAAAAAATACGTTACTGTAACTCGGTTAATAAAATTTTGTGACAAATTCAATAACTTTAAAGAAATTAAATACAAAAGTAAATGAAATTAAAAGGGAAAGTTAAATGTTAAATGTGAAATGAACGTAAATAAATTACATTAAAATCAAAACACTCTATCAGTTAAAATGCAATAAAATACAACGCGTTATATTCAAATGTAACATCATTTTACATATAAATAAATATAATAATAATGTTAAAATAGACATAAAATCCTAAAATTGTGGTTTATAATTTCTACAAATGCTTAAAAATAAGAAAAATTAGATGAGACTAAAACGATTTTTTTTATAAAATATCGCGAAAGCATTTTAATATCAAATGAAACTTAAATTAAAATTCGAAATAAAATGAAATACAAACTTTAATATCAATTCATTTCGTAAAATGTGTTCTTGTACATGGGGCGCCACAACTCGAGACACGGTCCTGGTTGTTTCATATGGGGGATGTTTGTGTTATGGGTTTCGTCTTGGGATATGTTGTTTGTGTATTTAGTTTACTTAAGAAGAGTCATAATTTAGTGAAGTGATTGATTGGGGTTTGGGTTTTGTATTTGATGGGGAGGTGGACAAGAGGGGAAGAAGACGGCACTTATAATACGACAAAATGTAACGCCTGTAATAATAACATAATATTTTGTGTCTCTCTTGAAAGATTCTCTTGATTATCTTTAAAAAAATTGTTTACACTTTTATAAATCTAGAGAAAAGAGTAAACAAAATCTAAGAGGGGTTGTATTTTCAAATTGTTTTGTTTATAAGATATGATAATTTATTACGCTGGCCTAAACGAATTCTCAGTAGGGATAACATACACAGTTAATATAATATTATTTCAATATGACTTCATTATTTTCTTATTAACGTTGGTATAATGCGTTTATTATTTCCAGTTTGATAATCTGTTATTTATTTTGTATTTTTTATACATTTACAAAAAAAATATATACCTCCTTAAATCTTCTCCTTGCTTGGTTCTTCTTTTGCTCGATCTTCTTTTTCTAATTGCCATACGTACATTTTGTGATTTATAGGTTGGTGTGCGGCTGACCACCCATGCTGTGGAAGGTGTTTCGCTTTGTCAATGTCATCCCTGTTTCAGGGAAGGTCGGCAAGAGTGGCAGGGCTATGTTATGGGGGCAGAGTTATGTTCATTTGAGATTGGGGGTTTATATTGTAAATTCACATGCGGCATGTGTTAGCGCGAACTTATGCGTGTCTGCTTGGGGGAGTTCATTTGATGTGAATCTTAAATGATCGAATGACTCGGGAATGATCGTTACGAGGGGGGGCGCGGCGCGGGGTCTTGTCATGCGTCAACCACATGTGCGAGCTTTTGCGTGTCCTAATATTATGTGGAATGCACCCTCACTCGTCTTTTATTTACAAGTAAATTGTCCGGTGAACAGCTCACTTGGTAGAACGCTTGCGTGCCGTGCCGAGACTTTAGTTGATCCAATCGGGGGTGTCAAGATAAACTCTTGGTTAGGGTTTATTTCAAATCAAAACAACATACCGGCAATGTTCATTCGGTCTTCTCGAGGTATGAAAACCAACCCTCGGGAATCGGGAAACCTTACTTGAACTGGGGTTGGCGTAAGACCGTTCCCTTTCCTAGTAGAAATACACTCGTCACATACATTGGCGTGGCGAGAGGTTGCACAATTTATAATGTAACATTTATATAGCAACCTAATTTCCTTTTTTGTATTCTCTACCTTTAGTTCTTCTTCTTCTTTTGAGTTTTGTTGTTTCGGCAAGTTCGGTTCAAATGTAGTGGAATTTCTAAGTCCAGTTAGGTCGTTGGCAAAGAGCTGACCTCTTACCTGTGTGAGTAAATGGGTTCCACTCACAACCGATCTCTTCTGCACAAGAGGGAGGGGGTGAATTTTGGGATGTACGCAGTTTAATTGCGTAAAATACCTGTAGCTTGGGCTTTAAGGAAGTTGGTCGAGCATTAAATTAAATGCAGTAACTGTAACTCTGTCGCTATTCCGTTAGGGGTGGCCAGAGCCTCTGCAGGTCTGCCTCCATTATTTTCCTAGCCGAGCATGCCTCTTCTAATTAATTCACATCCATCACATATTTTTTTCATACATCTTCTTCCTTTACATTAGCTTTTACTCCTTTTATATTTCCTCTATATATACATTTTGTGGGACTTTTTCTTTCATCTTCTATTCTTCTTGCATGTCCGAACTATCTTATCACAATATTTTGTACCTACCTGTGCTTTCAAGTCATCTTTCAACTTGCAGTTGCCTTTCATACATTAATCTCTTCGGGGTTTTCCGGTAATATTCCATGAGTGGTTTATTCCATCGCTGGTCGCTTGGTTCTTGCAATTATTTATATCACACCTACCTCTTGCTTTCCGTTACACGCGCTATTCTCAATCTCTCTCGTCATTTTTCATTTCTTTCTCAAATGGGGGATCGAGTCATTAATTGAAATTATACCCAAATTTCAAGGTAAAATGAATGTACCTTGAGTTGCCCACCTCGGGTGTAAATTTGTCTATATGGAGAGGCCGTCTCTGGCGTTTTTTTTCGTGACACATGTGCGTGGCGTTGGGGCACTTGCTGGGCGGGCGTGTGTTTCTCCGATGTGCGAGGCGGGGGTGCGGCCGTCGGTATTATGTATTGAAGTCTCGTTTACACTAGTCAAATGCATTCCATAACTTTGCTCGTATTTCAAGTTGTTCGTATTTCAAAGCAATTTTTTCATCGATATTACTTCAATATCAATCCGTTCCAGTCCCCAAAAATAGTATCGCAAATTGGTCTTGGTTCTGTTTTCGAATAAGAAATTGGTTTTGACAAAATGTATAAAACCATAATAAAAAAAAGAGATGGTAAAGCAAAAGGTAACGGGTTGCCATAATATGTAAATACATATTTATATTTTGGTCACTTTCATGCGACTTGCACACACCTTAAACAGTACTGTGTGTTTTAAGAAACTCTGTGCGGGATACTCTCTGGATCCAAGAGGCTCGAGGAGTCTATGACACTTGTCATAATGCCGCAGAGATGTTGGTAATGTGGCAGTATGTGACTTTAATTTAGTCATTACTTTTATCTTCATTTGGTATTTGCCTTTTCCGTTGTATTAAAAGGGGAAGGGGGTCCGAGGAGTTTTGTTTCTTCCTCCCCGTCAGAGGGCTGCAAAAGTGAGGTGAACAGGTGTCGTCATGGGGTGATTCCGATGCACGACCGGTCATTACTTCTCCGTTCCATGCATCTCGAATGCCGCTCGTATTCCGAAGCAAAACTTCACTCGTTCTGTGTCTTAGATAATTCGTATATTGGGGCATTCGTGGGGTACCACCACTGTATTGTATACTAATTAATACGTACATATATCATATTTATGTTAACCTTCTAGTTTGTGTCATATATATATTTATCCCCGATTTATTTGAATTATAGAATCATAATATGTATTTGAAATGTATTATATGTATGTATGTATGAACTCGTTTTACTGTCGGAAATTAGTATCTGTGGATGTTTTCTTGCAAGAGGGGTTTGTTGAAAGGTTTTGCTAAAATAACGCTATCTTCATGGAATTAATTAAGTCAGGTGGTGTTGGGCCATCTTACATACATTCATGCCGATGGGTGGGAAAAGGGGGAGATGATAAAGATTATCGTCAAATAGATCTTTGTTCAGATATGCTTCACCGAATAATGATTTCTTTGCACTCTTTTCGGTTAGTGCATGTGCTTGGGTAAAAATCTGCGCGCCACGTAAATAGTTGCAAGTACCTACTTAGTTTTGCTTAGATTTTCTAGCCGCATGTTGCTTTGTTCTTTTAGGTAGAATCCGTAAAAGTTTGAGCATGAAGAAAGTGAATTATGTATGCATTAGAAATTGTGATATTGTGCTTTGTAGTGTTGCGGAATTTACGGCCTGAATGCAGAGCATGCATTGGGGTTTTTTTTGCAACGTGTGTGCATGCAAAGAGGGGTGGGGAAGTCGAGATGGATGGGGAAGCAAAGAGGGGTGGGGAAGCCAAGAGGGGTGGGGAAGCCAAGAGGGGTGGGGAAGCCAAGAGGGGTGGGGAAGCCAAGAGGGGTGGGGGAGCAAAGAGGGGTGGGGAAGCCAAGAGGGGTGGGGAAGCCAAGAGGGGTGGGGTGGCAAAGAGGGGTGAGGAAGCCAAGAGGGGAGAAGGGGGAGGGGAAACTGTTAACAGATGAGAAACAAATGTGATCTCAGATATCTGAGGCTCCGGAATGAGAAAAAAAAAACGGGGCGCAGAAAGGAACCATTTGCCGTAAGTGGCATCAATACCAGTGGTTCTAAACAAGTTGTGTGACTTGACCGAAGATGCCTATTGTCATCTTACAGTAAAGTCAAAGAGGGGAATGTGATGATCCAAGCTTTTCATCAAATATAAAATTAAATAATTGAAGCTCCTATGTATGTGGGCGTATCACATTTGCGTAGGAAGAGTTTTTCTTGTCCATACGTATTTTTTCCTATGGCCTGATTGCACCTCCTGGTGGGGGAATGCAAGTCAAACTGGGAGTGAGTCCTGGACCAGGAGAGAGGAATGGGGATTCGGGTCGAGACAGTCAATCGGGAAGCACGGGTTTATATGATCTTAAATCTGAGCTAAACAAATTCGAAACAAAATATTTTAATTAAAATCGGGTTTTAATTCGGAAGATAATTTAAATAGACTAAATAGATTTTTCTCTTAATAAAGACGCCGCGAATCGTTCGTTCGGAATTTAAGGGAGAATAAGTATTTACGTGGTTTTAATAATAATAAGATATCTGCCGACATAATATTCCGGGAGTGTATTTTTCATGTGTCTGTCTAAAACTAAAAGTATGCTAAATAAGTAATTCCGTAAATCGCAGTGATTCTCAAACTTTCGAACGTAAAAATAACTTTTCGATTGAATTTTGGATTAAATAAAATTAACCCAGTGGTTGCTGATCGGGAAGGCGCATTTAATTATTTAATAATAAAATCCATTAATTCGCGTAAACACATAGTTTGCTGAGCTGCTTCGCAGAAGGATGAGAGATTTCAAATTATTTTCTAACACACTAAACTAATCTAATTAACTTGCGTTCTAAAATGTATTCAATCTTCACATTTTGGAAATGATTTGTTGCCTATGTTTCAGTCCGAGAGACTGCTGTCGCCGAGTACTCCGATCTTGAAAATTACATTTTGTACTGTAAATAAAATGTTTGTCTTTCAGGTCAAAAGGGGTGAATTCAACATAGCTTTCAATCAAGGGGCGCAAATGTCCTGAAATGCTTATAAATTGTTGTCTTTTTCCACAGCCTTGCAGTTACTAACAAACACACCTTCTCTCTCACAGAACACCTGTGTCAGAAAGAATTGAACGCTGTTTGCTTAATATCTGAAATACCTGAACCTAACGGTTCTTTGCTGCTATGAAGGAGTTCGCATTGTGTTGGAAGTGAAAGCTTTCGGCTTCCAAAACTTTCCATCAAAACTATAAATCCAATGTTGACTGACAAGGAGCCATGCTCCGGAGCACGTCCTATGTTTCCTTTGGTTCATAGCTTGACCTCTCCTTCGGCCATGGTTATCTGCGTCCTCAACATCATCACTGAACGAGGGACGAGGTTACTACCAGACTTGTATCATGACTTGGATATAGCTTCCATTGTTCCTCTGTTATGGGCTGGAGTCAACTGACGTCATTCCAACATCACAACACCTAGTTCCTGCTGGATTCTGACACCAAAATACAGTGCGAGCCTCGACATGGCGTTCGAGTTTTAAAAAGTCTCCATTCATTGTTTTTGGCGTTCGGTTATTTCATGACGCGGAGTAAGGTTAGGGCCAGTCCCTTCTAAAATATCCTTCCCGTGGTCTGAAAGGACCAGGCCGTGGGGCCAACCTGTTAAATTCTTGGAGGAAAGAGGAAGATGAGCTTTCTTCGATTTTGGGTCTCTCTTGCTTATGAGCAAATGAGGAATCCCATTTACAAGGAAGCTGGGGTGAAGGGAGTCATCTTCTACTGGGCCGGTTTTGTCGTACCAGTTATTAAAATCAATCCCTTCCTAAAACACACTAATGAAATTCTTCCACAGCAAAGAGAATCCACGAAAGGTAAGTGATCTTGGGGCGAGAAATGTTTACAACCGCTGGTTGGAACTACGGCGCAGGGAGAGAGAAAGAAGCAGAAAAGATCAAACCATATTCTCTTTAATTTTGCTAAAACAATACTAACCAAATAACTATTATTCAATTGATGTTTGATTATTTCCTGTTTAATTGAGCTGTTATTATTGTACTTGTCTTTGAAATAAATTCATCTGCATTAACTGGCGTCAGATTTTAAATAAACGAATCTCGCGGAAATTTTGTCAGAAATAAAATCGAACACGCTACTACGCGAATGCAAAATCGTGCATAATTCGGCATTGTAACCTTTGGGCTAGTTAATTAAATTAATTAAAATATTATTAAGCTAGGCACATCTGTATTCATCCTCACCATCATTAAAGAATTTGGGTCCACTACAAAGGTAGGTTTTGAGACAGTAAAACAAAAAATGACACAACGTTCTGTTTCTACCTATCGCACATCGAGGGGTCATAGCCACTAAATAGACGATCACACAAATGCATAAAGATTATTGGCCATAATCTTATAATTTTCACCTAAGAGTGAATTGACCGGTTCACTCCAGTTGAACCGTGAAGAAGGATTATTCCGTCCTCCGAAGGGAGTTTTTCCATAGGTCGGTTTCATTTAAGCTGGGCCGTGACCATGGATCCCTTTATTTTCCTCTGGATTAAGTGAGGAGGCAGAATCATTTCAAACAGAACGTTGTGTAATTTTTTGTTTTACCGTTTCAAAATCTACTTTAGTGGCAAACCCAAGTACTTTTTGGGAGGTGTACCCCTCATACATTTTTACCTTTCTATAAGATTATAACGAGTATTGATTGTGCGTTTACGCGATCAAAGATGAGGTAGTATGAACCACAATTATTTTTAAGGCGACGAGATTTAAGCGTTATTAATTACGGAACGGTCTTAATGTGTGCAAGTTTAATTAATTGGAATATAAGGTAGTCGAAATTATTTTCAGATAAAACATAAATGACATAAAAATTGCGAGATGAAAGGCAGTTAGATTTTAGTTTGTTAGTGAAAGTAATTACATGCAAGGCGATCTCTTCTTTGTTGTAATTCTTACCTTTGCGCGTCCACCTGTAAATTAATAGGTTCATGGCTTTTACAGCATCTTTCTATGACCACCAGTCATTTGAAAGGCACTGCAAAATGGACCTTTATTAGTTATTTCAAGGAAAGGATTCGAATACACGCGGCGTGAATCTAAGATTTCGACACCCTCGTCGATTAAATGACTCTAATTAATCATGGCAAATGGCCCCAACGGCCTTTTGAATACCTCCTCCATCCCCTTGTATTCTACCCATCTTCTCCGTATGGTAATCTTTTGCTGAAAAAAACCACGGGACAGGAAGGTTAGTCTGGATTGTGTGTGTTCAGCTACCAGTTACTGCAATAATGTTGGCTCCAAGCAAACTCCAAGTATATATTATGATCAGAGATCATGGAACATTAATCCAGCTGAGTGAGCCCAGATCATTTCAGGAACTCTCGTTGCGATCAGAAGGTCAGGAACATATCCGGTTGTATTTGGCCAGAGGCCTGCTGCCAATTTTCAGGAACTTTGTTGTGATCGGGAACATATTATGACCAAGGTCACTCAGCGGTTTTCAAATTCAACTGCATTAAGTACATCTGCGTTATTCTTTGTGTATCTCGAAATGGGATTGCAGGCATTTCGGCTTCAGCACATACTGCAGAGTTGTTTGTTTATAATTTATTTATGAAATTTGTATTTTATTAGCTTGGCCAACCCCTAGTGTGATGGATGTGTAATGGTGTGTTTGGAATACATTTTCACCTTCAGATGGATTACTTTCATGCCTTACTTATAGGTAATTCATGCAGCATGCAAATCCTTCATAATCATTCTTTCATTCTCACCACCTCAAGGAGAGCAGCATTCCGTAATGTGTAAGAGTGATTAGTAATTCTGCATTGAATGTTATAGGTTTTCAGGAATTTTCCTGAAACTAGGGTCTTCCCGTGACTGTGGAACGTTCAACACCAGACCCACATTTATAAACTACGACAAAAGGTCCCATCATCTTGCAAACCTATGCGATACACTACCCACCGGGCAACTCGTACAACCGTTTTCCACAACAAGGGAAATTTCAGGAGGGACCATTCGGTAGGGAAATGACATTGGGAACGGCTGTCTTCAGGAATCAGTATATCTCGAATGCAAGCGAACCAAACATTTCTTAATTCAATATAACATTGCAGAATTCCGGCAAGAGAGAGAATCTAATTTAATGCAAAATGTCAATAGTGGTGTGTGTGTGTGTGTTGCGTTAGTACATAAATGACAGCGACAGTAAATAATTACTTTGTCGAAGATAAGAAGAAAACCTCCCTCCGCTTAGTTAAGTAGGTGAATCTCTGAAATAAACCTATAACTAACAATAAGGCATTGATAAGAAAATAAACAGGAAAATCTTTCCCCCGCACAGGTAAGTCGATGAATCCCTGAAAGTAAATATATTATAACCAAGTATACAGCGATAAGAAACTCTGAAAGAAAACACCAACATAAAAATGAAATAAAGTAATATGTTCAATGAAATTTAGTTTTAGTTTAGTAGATTTTTAGTTAATCTGTTAGTATAATCAAAGAAAACTCAGCCCAGGAAAACAGCTCAGGAACAACTCTGTATTATACGTAAATAGTTATTTTAATTTTAAATAATGAAAGGCCGGATCCCAATAAGAAATATAACCACTGCACTTTTCACTTCACAATAATAATGCAAAATTAAATCAAAAGAATTTCTGCGCTTAATAATTATAAAGTTATTATTTAAATTTCAAGTTCAATAGATGCGAATTCAAAGTTTTGTTGATAAATGTTTCTTTATTTATAAAATACTTTTATTATTTAGAAAATCGGAATGAATTTATTATTAAGCTTTGAAACAAAATACACCTGTATCGACCGCTAGCTGAAATCGAACTCCCGAATTCAATTTAATATTAAAGATACGAAGTATATATTTTTAGATTTTTTGAAGAGTAAGAAAAGAAAAACACATCTGTATCGATCGCCAGTCCAGATCGAAGTCCCGAGTTTATTCAAAAATTAGAAAATGAAATTAATTATTTTTAGTGTTTTGGAAACGAAAAACACATCTGTATCGACCGCTGTTCCAGATCGAAGTCCCGAGTTTATTAAAAAATTAGATAATCAAAATTTAATTATTTTTAGCGTTTAGAGAATCAAAACACATCCGTATCGATCGCCAGTCAAAATCCGAGTCCCCCATCCCTTGCAACGTCAGGGGTGCATATTATCCCTCCCCTCCCCTTGAGATACTTCCTCTCTTCCCCAAGATCTCAAAGTCAAAGCGATATAATTATTGGTTGAAAAACAGAGAACTCTACAGTACACATGCGGCATGTGTGAGCGCGAAATTATGCGTGTCTGCTTGAGGGAATGCATTTAATATGAATCTCAAATGATCTATATCTTTGCAGCTTAGATTTAGATTTAGATCTAACAATATTATGGTTACAAGAAAAAACATCGTGTTCTAAAAATATACATATCTCACTATTATGCATGATTACGTAGAGGAATAGGCGCATATATGCTACGGAACAATGACCTTTCTAATGAAAACTAAACAATTTCTTTGTTGTGCGTGTGTGAGTCATTTAATAATAAAAATATCGCCTTACAACTTGTCTTTTTTAAGGTCAACTACAAACGTATTCTTTCTAATATTCACAAACGAAAATTAATGCTTCGAGCTTGTTGCTGGGAAGTTTTATCCAAGAAGAGAATTCAAAAGATATTATGTAAACACTAAACAAAAATGAAATAAATCGCTAAGTACTCAGTATTCCAGTATCCCGGTTCCAGCATTCTGAAGTTGACGATATTTACGTTAGATTTTGTAGGGTTTGTGTATTTACACAGTGAAAATTCATTTTATTTAAAAACGTATTTAATAGACTATCTAACTTTGCCAATGTCACCCCTGTTTCAGGGAAGGTCGGCAAGAGTTGCAGGGCTTATGTTCATTTGAGATTAGGGTTTTACATTGAAGGTCCACATGCGGCATGTGTTACCGCAAAATTATACATGTCTGCTTGTGGGAATGCGTTTATTATGAATCTTGATAATGACCTGAGTATTGAGGGTCGAAAGTGCTCGAGGTATAAAATATTATTGTGAAAATAAAACTACATTTTAGAAAAAAAATTTTTTTTTTAGATATTTACGTTGTTTTGATATTTTTATATGAAAATCGATGAAATAGTAAAACTTGAAAGAACATCATAATTTTCATGATGTTGATTTTATTTCAGCAACACAGTCGTAAAGTATTCCAACTACCCTATGATGGTACCTATTGATGTGACGCAATATAAAGTGCAAACTGTCTCAGCCACATCTTCAATTCATCATAATATCGCTGGTGAAGATACTATTTATGGAAAAGCTAGTGATCGTAAAAAAAGCTTAAAGCATGTATCCACAAAACTAGTCCGTAGTCTAATAATAACGTTTCAGACTTGTAAATGGAAGGTCGTGGGCTCAAATCCCGAATATATAATTTATATTTTCAAATATGCTTTTCGTTGGGTTGTAAAATTCATACACTTTTACCAAAGACCGGTCACCAAAGGTCGATTTAGTCTCACAGAGATTAGGTCTTGCTTGAGAATTGGCGCTTTGTAGTGACGGCCAAGCTCGTACAAATTCCGATCGGTAACTCAGTTGTTAAGACAAAACTTACTCAGCCTTCACAAGAAATGAGTGCCAGCCCTCTCGGGAGCTGGGCTTCAAATCAAACCCCATTTTCCCCACTTCCGGCCTTCTTTCCTTTAAAATAAATAGGTTCCACTTGCCACATGCGGGGAAAACGTAGCAAGAAGTTACATTTAAATTGCAGCTTAGTAACGTTAACGTAAACATTTGTTCACTAACAAACCTGGGGCGGAATTCTTAATTTCCATCGAAAGATCCTACAGGATCTATTTGATGATAAGACGAAATAAAACATGGCGGCGTATCAACAACTGATCCATTATCTATGGAAAAACGATCAACTGTTCAGGAACCACCATGTTTTATTCCGTTCTATTTTCAAATAGGTACAGAAGGATCTTCCGACGGCCGATGAGACTTTCACCCCTGCAGGGAGATGTCGCAATTGTTCACTCTATTGAATTTGCGTGATTTGAAAAGCTCAACTCGAAACAACTTGAAAAGCTTTAAGCTCATATAATTATAATGGTTTTACAGTCCCATGTAATTAACAGCAATTGTAATTAACAATAGCACTCCATAACAAGAGCCTTATCTGTTTTATTACAGGCGTAACGACGCCAAAGGCTTTTGTTGTCGGGGTTGAAACAAAAGAGAGAAGCAGAGAGGGAAAGAGAGAGAGAGAGCTTTCGGCATGACGGAAAGCTCAATCTAACTTTTAAAAGTCAATAATAATTGATGAATTATATCCGTGAAATTCAAAGGAATCCAAGATGAACTTTGCTTTTCACTTGATTTCATCTCGAAATTAAAACAATCAAATAATGATTTTTGTTTATCAAAATTAAATAGGTTAATTATCATTGTCGGTGTCATGGCCGAGGAGTTAAGTTGCTATTCTTGACTAGCGTATTTGGAACGTTATAACGCAGGTTCGAATCACGCTTGGCCTTTTGACCATAAATTCGACTCTGGTTCAAAGGATGCCATTATTCTTCTTTTTTTTGTGCCACTTCTATCGAAGATCGGCGATCATCATCGCTATTTTGACTTAAGATGCTGCGGCTCGAAACAGGAACTTGGTGCTTCTGCCGAACCACTGTCGCAGGTTTTTCAGCCACGATGTTTTTCGAATCTTAGCCGGTTTTGAAGATGAAAAGACGGTACTTCTTATTCTTCAAAATGTGGTCAAAAGGATGTCATTGCATACATACAAGCTTCTCTTTTCGCATGAAGACAACTGGACAGGTAAAGTAGGTCGGTGAATTGCATTCTTCTTGAAAAAAAAAAAACATCTTGTAAAAGCAGTACCTTGTTGTGGCAGCCATCTCCGTTGATTGCTATCCTCTTTTATAGGCAGTGCCTTGTTATGAGAGAACTAACATCATTATCCACGTTTCAATTGCGACATAGCTAACGTCTTCAGGAGAGATTCCTTTTGCACAACGATTAAGGATAACTCAATCATATGTTTTGCATATACAAGAGTATGTTTAGGTGAACCCTGTGCAAGAGGCTCCCTAGATTTAAGAAACTCTAGGGGTCTATTATACTTTTTGTAGCGCCGTAGAGGTGTTAGTTATGTAGTTCATGCCCTGATCAAGTTGCAAAGCCGTTAGCTGCGCAGTGCAGTGGTGTGTGTTGCGTTGCGTTGTCTTTGTTTCGAGACACTGAAAGGAAATGGCGATTGATATTGGATTTGAATAGGGCAAGGTTAAATTGGGGTGGAAACACAGATACCGGTAACTCATTCCATAAGCGGACAGTCTGTCAAAGAAATGAGTCGTGAAAACACCAAGTTCTCATAGTGTTGGTATCGACAGCAAAGGGATGAATCTAAGCCGGTCTACGAGTTGCGTTTATTGTGACTATAGGAGGGGGTATAAGTGAGGATATTTCATGAGAACAGACGCCATTATAGTACCTATAGAAGAGACTGGTCGTTACAACTTTCCTTCTGTGCTCGAGAAGATGAAGGTTGGCTGTGAGAGTTGAATCATCTATCAGCTTCATTGTATATTTTGTATATTGGATATCAAAAATTAAAAAAAAAATCGCATACCTACAAACATTGTACATTGGATATCAGTAAATATAGATAACATTGCCGTTTTAAATATACATACATAGATTAAAATTATGTGTATTTCTCCTGTATTTTTTTTTGTAGGTACCTAATCTTTAATCTATAATCTAAGTTGCAAAGATATATTACATTTCCCATTCACATTAAATGAATTCCCACAAGCAGACACGTATAAGTTCGCGCTTACACATGCGTCATCTGGACTTACAATATAAAAACCAAATCTCAAATAAACATAAATGAAATGAAATGAAATAAAATTTATTCCTTAAAAAAAACAAATGTAATTAAGGAATTACACTGTCTCACTAGATCTGTGATCTGTTCTGAGACAGTGGAGATAAGCGCTGCAACTTTTGCCGACCTTCCTGAAAACAGGGATGACATTGGCAAAGTGAACCATTTGTACAATATGGGTGGTTAGCCTCAGACCAACCTATAGGTCAAAGAAATTCATAGCAACAAAATATTTTTACATATTCCTCACTTATCTATATCTATAAAGAAGGATGTATGTATGTATGTATGTATGTATGTATGTATGTATGTATGTATGTATGTATGTATGTATGTATGTATGTATGTATGTCCCCTATAGACTCATAAACCGCTCATCCGATTTTGACGAAATTTTCAGGAAACATGTAACATATTCTTAGAACGAATCCTGTGAAGTTTGATGGTGATCAAATAAACAATGGTTCTCAATTCTCAATATTTCAGCAACGAGGTCGGTAAATTTTGAAACCACCCAATAGAAGAAGACCATTATATTCAACTACAATACATAATCTTAGTTGCAAATATACATTTACATTAAAGATTCATATAAAATGCATGCTCACAAGTAGACACATGTAAGTTCACGCTTACAAATGCTGCATGTGCACTCACTCATAATTTAAAATCCAAATCTAAAATGAACAACCCAGTAACTTTTACTTTACGCCAACTTGAAATGGATGTTATTCAGCTCCTGAGTGGCTTGACACTCATTTCTTATGAAGGCTGAGTAAGCCTTGCCGGTATTTTATTTTGGGTTTAAAATAAACACTGAAACGGGAAATAATTTCTGACATATTCGGTGGGATTCTAACTCGAGATCTCGGCATGGAATGCAATCTATCTATCTATATCTATAAAGAAGGATGTGTGTATGTATGTATGTATGTATGTATGTATGTATGTATGTATGTTCCCTATACTCATAAACCGCTCATCCGATTTTGACGAAATTTTCAGGAAACATGTAACATATTTTTAGAATGAATCCTGTGAAGTTTGATGGTGATCAAATAAACAATGGTTCTCAATTCTCAATATTTCAGCAACGAGGTCGGTAAATTTTGAAACCACCCAATAGAAGAAGACCATTATATTCAACTACAATACATAATCTTAGTTGCAAATATACATTTACATTAAAGATTCATATAAAATGCATGCTCACAAGTAGACACATGTAAGTTCACGCTTACAAATGCTGCATGTGTACCTACTCATAATTTAAAATCCAAATCTAAAATGAACAACCCAGTAACTTTTACTTTACGCCAACTTGAAATGGATGTTATTCAGCTCCTGAGTGGCTTGACACTCATTTCTTATGAAGGCTGAGTAAGCCTTGCCGGTATTTTATTTTGGGTTAGAAATAAACACTGAAACGAGAAATAAATTCTGACAACTTCAGTGGGATTCTAACTCGAGATCTCGGCATGGAATGCAGTTACTCTACCAACTAAGCTATAGACCGGACTTTTTACAAATATGGTGGATCGATATCGGTTTGGTTAGGGGTAAGCAACCTGCGGCTCACCAGCCACATGCGGCTCTTTGGGTGTGAAGTTACGGCTCTTTAGCTTCATACGCAAATATAAAAAAAACACAGAATTATACTTCTGATCGAAAAAAACTAAATCGTTCTGAAACGATTAACGATCTCTCCGCTACTTGTACTCGCTTTTCACCCTCCCCTCGCCCCATCGACGCTATTTATTGTTGGCAAAAAAACATTTGTGGCTCTTTACAAATCCAAATCCAAAATAAGATATGTATCATTTGAGATTCACATCAAATGCATTCCCATAAGCAGACACGCATAATTTCGCGCTCACACATATCGCATGTGGAACTACAATATAAAAACCCAATCTTAAATGAACATAAGCCCTGCAACTCTTGCCGACCTTCCCTGAAACAGGGGCGACATTGGCAAAGTGAACCATTTTTTACAGTATGGGTGGTCAGCCTCATACCAACCTATAAGTCAAGGAAAAACTTTGAAATTTGTAAATTGTAATTTTTGGCTCTTCCGACTCAAAAGGTTGCCGACCCCTGGCCTAGACAAAAGTTCCAAATTAAAAAATGTTATTCAAGTATTCCAAGTTGAATTTTAGAAATGTAAGAAAGCTTTTATATCCCGCACTTATAAAAAATACGATAAACGAAAGTTCGTAGGTCACAACTAGAAGACCATATTGAAATATATTATTATTATTAAAACCTTTTATTGAAACATACTTTTAATTAAAATATACATAATATAGTTGTTTTTTCAAAAACCGCATTTCTGTAAAATTATATACTCACCACAAATTTAAAGATCGTTTTTTTCTCGGCGGTTAAACGTCTTTCTTCTATGTGACAATGGTCCAAACGCAAAAACGCAAACGCAACTAAGCTACACATATAGTGTAACTTCTTGCCGCGTTATCCCCGAAGGGGTCGCATGTGGCGAGTTGAACCTATTTATTTTTACAGGTAAGGGGGCCGGCCTTACGCCAACCACTTCGGTTGAAGTGGAGGTTTCCCAGCTCCCGAGAGTGCTGGTACTCATTTCTTGTGAAGGCTGAGTAAACCTTGCCGGTATTTTACTTTGGGGTTTGAAATAAACACCGAAACGGGAAATCATTTCTGACACCCTCGGTGGGATTCGAACCCGAGCTTTCGGCATGGAATGCAAGCACTCTACCAAGATAAACAAAATGTGTGCCTTTTACCTAACCCGGCCGTGCGACTTACAATTTTGTTGTCAATAGAAAATGTTCCGTGTGCACTACCTAAAACTTTCACTTATTGAAATAATGGATAGAGCACATTTTAAATGTGGGGAAAAAATGTGAATTCACTTGGCCGGGATAAAGACAGGACAGGGAGTCAAAAATTCAACATAAATTAAACACTTTTATGGAGATAGTTGAAAAAACACTTAAGTGCATCATATTGTATGAAGCATTTTCCCCAACTGCATACGTTTCACAGTGCGGTTACATTGAAAAATATTCCTGATTGTTTGGAATACATTTATTTCTTCACTTTGCTCAAAGAGTATAGTGAATTTTATAGATTAGTTCTTTAATTATATGATTATAAAATTTAATTTATTGTTTATATTCTTTTCTTGTATAGGTCAATATGCATCTGACCAACTATAAATAGAAAATGGTTCACTCTGCCAATGTCACCCCTGTTTCAGGGAAGGTCAGCAAAGAGTTGCAGGGTGTATGTTCATTTGAGATTTGGGTTTTTATGTTGTAGGTTCACACGCAGAATGTGCAAGTGTGAACTTATACGTGTCTGCTTGTGGGCATGCACTTAATGTGAATTCTAAATGTAACAATTATATCCATGCAACTTAGAATAGATTAGATGAGTGACGTTACATAGCCGATTTTTTTATCTTAAATATAAATGGAGCACCGCAATCGATTTTCCCTATGCTTGGCTCTGCTGCTTAACAGTTATACCTAGACCTTTTTTTTTAGAAAACGTGAAGATTAACCTAGAGATAAATTGTGTGAAGCTTGATTCCGATTAGCACACTTTTTTTTTTGATCCTGTTGTTTCCTCTTTTATCTGTAGAAAAAAAATGATACCACATGCCCAAATGGCGTAGTGAAACACGCCGGGTACTGCTAGTCTATTCTATAACTATAAAGAAGGATGTATGTATGTATGTATGTATGTATGTATGTCCCCTATAGACTCATAAACCGCTCATCCGATTTTGACGAAATTTTCAGGAAACATGTAACATATTCTTAGAACGAATCCTGTGAAGTTTGATGGTGATCAAATAAACAGTGGTTCTCAATTCTCGATATTTCAGCAACGAGGTCGGTAAATTTTGAAACCACCCAATAGAAGAAGACCATTATATTCAACTACAATACATAATCTTAGTTGCAAATATACATTTACATTAAAGATTCATATAAAATGCATGCTCACAAATAGACACATGTAAGTTCACGCTTACAAATGCTGCATGTGTACCTACTCATAATTTAAAATCCAAATCTAAAATGAACAACCCAGTAACTTTTACTTTACGCCAACTTGAAATGGATGTTATTCAGCTCCTGAGTGGCTTGACACTCATTTCTTATGAAGGCTGAGTAAGCCTTGCCGGTATTTTATTTTGGGTTTAAAATAAACACTGAAACGGGAAATAATTTCTGACAAGTTCGGTGGGATTCTAACTCGAGATCTCGGCATGGAATGCAATCTATCTATCTATATCTATAAAGAAGGATGTGTGTATGTATGTATGTATGTATGTATGTATGTATGTATGTATGTATGTATGTATGAATGTATGTTCCCTATAGACTCATAAACCGCTCATCCGATTTTGACGAAATTTTCAGGAAACATGTAACATATCTTTAGAATGAATCTTATGAAGGCTGAGTAAGCCTTGCCGGTATTTTATTTTGGGTTAGAAATAAACACTGAAACGAGAAATAATTTCTGACAACTTCAGTGGGATTCTAACTCGAGATCTCGGCATGGAATGCAGTTACTCTACCAACTAAGCTATAGACCGGACTTTTTACAAATATGGTGGATCGATATCGGTTTGGTTAGGGGTAAGCAACCTGCGGCTCACCAGCCACATGCGGCTCTTTGGATGTGAAGTTACGGCTCTTTAGCTTCATACGCAAATATAAAAAAAACACAGAATTATACTTCTGATCGAAAAAAACTAAATCGTTCTGAATCGATTAACGATCTCTCCGCTACTTGTACTCGCTTTTCACCCCCCACCCTCCCCCCGCCCCATCGACGCTATTTATTGTTGGCAAAAAAACATTTGTGGCTCTTTACAAATCCAAATCCAAAATAAGATATGTATCATTTGAGATTCACATCAAATGCATTCCCATAAGCAGACACGCATAATTTTGCGCTCACACATACCGCATGTGGAACTACAATATAAAAACCCAATCTTAAATGAACATAAGCCCTGCAACTCTTGCCGACCTTCCCTGAAACAGGGGCGACATTGGCAAAGTGAACCATTTTTTACAAAATGGGTGGTCAGCCTCATACCAACCTATAAGTCAAGGAAAAACTTTGAAATTTGTAAATTGTAATTTTTGGCTCTTCCGACTCAAAAGGTTGCCGACCCCTGGCCTAGACAAAAGTTCCAATTAAAAAATGTTATTCAAGTATTCCAAGTTGAATTTTAGAAATGTAAGAAAGCTTTTATATCCCGCACTTATAAAAAATACGATAAACGAAAGTTCGTAGGTCACAACTAGAAGACCATATTGAAATATATTATTATTATTAAAACCTTTTATTGAAACATACTTTTAATTAAAATATACATAATATAGTTGTTTTTTCAAAAAACGCATTTCTGTAAAATTATATACTCACCACAAATTTAAAGATAGTTTTTTTCTCGGCGGTTAAACGTCTTTCTTCTATGTGACAATGGTCCAAAGCAACCAAAATAAACAAAATGTTTGCCTTTTACCTAACCCGGCCGTGCGACTTACAATTTTGTTGTCAATAGAAAATGTTCCGTGTGCACTACCTAAAACTTTCACTTATTGAAATAATGGATAGAGCACATCTTAAATGTGGGGAAAAAATGTGAATTCACTTGGCCGGGATAAAGACAGGACAGGGAGTCAAAAATTCAACATAAATTAAACACTTTTATGGAGATAGTTGAAAAAACACTTAAGTGCATCATATTGTATGAAGCATTTTCCCCAACTGCATACGTTTCACAGTGCGGTTACATTGAAAAATATTCCTGATTGTTTGGAATACATTTATTTCTTCACTTTGCTCAAAGAGTATAGTGATTTTTATAGATTAGTTCTTTAATTGTATGATTATAAAATTTAATTTATTGTTTATATTATTTTCTTGTATAGGTCAATATGCATCTGACCAACTATAAATATAAAATGGTTCACTCTGCCAATGTCACCCCTGTTTCAGGGAAGGTCAGCAAAGAGTTGCAGGGTGTATGTTCATTTGAGATTTGGGTTTTTATGTTGTAGGTTCACACGCAGAATGTGCAAGTGTGAACTTATACGTGTCTGCTTGTGGGCATGCACTTAATGTGAATTCCAAATGTAACAATTATATCCATGCAACTTAGAATAGATTAGATGAGTGACGTTACATAGCCGATTTTTTTATCTTAAATATAAATGGAGCACCGCAATCGATTTTCCCTATGCTTGGCTCTGCTGCTTAACAGTTGTACCTAGACCTTTTTTTTTAGAAAACGTGAAGATTAACCTAGAGATAAATTGTGTGAAGCTTGATTCCGATTAGCACACTTTTTTTTTTATCCTGTTGTTTCCTCTTTTATCTGTAGAAAAAAATTGATACCACATGCCCAAATGGCGTAGTGAAACACGCCGGGTACTGCTAGTTTTAGTATAAAACGAGGATCACATTTTCACTTTTAAGTAATAAAAACCCTTTTTTGCGCTCAGTTGGCATGCAATTTTAACGACTCGATTCTGCAAGGAGTTGCCAGTCGATCGAAATATTTATTGGGTGGGAAATAGAATAAAGAATTCATCTAGACCGCTCCGAATTCAGTTAAACATTAACGTCTTTAAATTTCAACGTCTATTCCTTGACTTAAAGGTAAGTATGCGGCTGACCACCCATACTGTAAAAAATGGTTCACTCTGTCAATGTCACCCATGTTTCAGGGAAGGTCGGTTTCTGTCCATTTGAGGTTTGGATCGCAATTTGTAAGTACACATGCAGTATTCATACGCGCCATCTTCCACGTGCCTGTTTGTGGGCATGCATTCAATGTGAATTTTAAATGTGATTATATATTTGCAACTTCCGGTCAATAGCTCAGTTGGTAGAAATCTTACATTTCACGCCGAGTGTTCGAATCTCACCGAGGGTGTCAGAGATTATTTCCTGTTTAGCTGCTTATGTCAAAACCTAAAATAAAAAACAGGCAAGGTTTACTCAGCCTTCACAAAAATGAGTACCAGCCTCCTCGGGTGCTGGAAACTCCACACTTTAACTGAAGTGAATGGTGTATGGCCGGCCATCTTACCTGTAATCAGTAATGTAAGCATTTTACCAACCGAGCTATCGTCCTATCGTCCTATCGACCGGACTTTGTACGAGCTAGGTCGTCGCTACAAAGTGCCAATTCCCAAGCAATAACCAGTTGCTGTATGGCTGGATGAACCTTTGATGACGGGTCTTTGGTAAAAAAATAAACTTCTTAACCCAACGAAGAGCATATTTGAAAATAAAAATGATATATTTTTTTGCTCGACTGGGATTCGAGCCGACGGCCTTCTATTTTAACAAGCCCGAAGCGTTACCACTAGACTACGGACCGATTATAATGCTTAAATAAAATCTACATTTATTATATTCTTCACGCTAACCGTGATCTAGCAACAATCCCACAAGGAGTTCCACCCGAGGTATACTATTAGCTTCAGTAACATTGAACCACCTACTTTCCGAGTCATGGGCACGCTTTATTCCTAGAGATTCTTGTTTTGTCGTGCCTTTGCTTTTACGTCACGGCAAGGCTTCTGCCACTTGGAAAAACATTTAGCTTTGCATGAGCGTCCATGTGCTGTGAGTCCTTCTGACACATACATAACGGATATGAGGAGGATTTAAGCATACTGTGCTTTATACCTTCAAACATCGATATGTATGGTGTCAAAGACGGTGCATCATGTTGATTGGTACTTCTTCTTCTTCGTGTCAGCTTCACACCGTATTGGCCCAGTAACGAGCAATGTCTACAGCTCTTTGGTTTCCCGCAAAGAGATCATCCATGGAGCAGCTTGTCGGACAGGAGGGACAACACCGCAGGTGCTCCATAGTTTGCTGAGCTCCACACTCACATAGTGTAGAGTCCTCCCGTACCAGAAATCCCCAGGTCAACATGTTGGCCCGGGCTCTTCCAACATTGGTCCTCAATCTGTTCATAGATTTCCACACGGGACACTCGAGGTTCTTTCCTGGATTGGTACTAAATCACATGCATTACCCCTCCATTGAATACTTCCTCCTTGCCTTCAAATAGATACGGTGACATTATCCCAAAAAGAAAATTTCAAAACTTATACTTCTATACATAAATTTGACACAGTTTGAACGTTGCTCTTGCAGTACAAAAAACAGCCATCTAAAAAGTTCAGTAGCGCATCCCGTTGAATGCTTCAGACGGGGAGTTGGGGGGGGGGGGGGAGGGGAGGCAGTGTGTACAGTAGCGTATAAAAAGAGGGTCAAGTGCAACTTTTGCCGCCCGAACGGTCGAGTGTTTGCATGTGAGCTGCTGTGTGTGTTTTTCCCCTTGTTTCCTCCTTGCACTCTTTGCCCGGTATTCCCTTTCCAGAGTTTTATTGCTAAGTGGCTCGATCGATAGCTCAGTTGGTAGAGTGCTTGCATTCTACCCCGTGAGCTCGGGCTCGAATCCCACCGAGGAGGGTGTCAGTAATGATTTCCTATTTCGGTGCTTATTTCATACCCCATAATAAAAATACCGGCATGGTTTACTCAGCCTTTACAAGAAATGAGTAACAGCCCCCTCGGGAGCTAGGAAACCCCCACTTCAACTGAAGTGGTCGGCGTAAGGCCGGCCCCCTTACCTGTAAAAATAAATAGGTTCAACTCGCCCCATGCGACCCCTTCGGGGATAACGCGGCAAGAAGTTACACTATGTGTGTAGCTTAGTTGCGTTATTTGCGTTGAGTGGCTGGAAAATTATATTTTTTCTGTTTTTTTTAGTCTATTAATCGACCACCATGTGCTTATTTGGCTTTTCTACAATTTGATTCAAAGACAATATTTTAGGGCAGGTTAGATAGGGTTTTTATGTTGAAGTCCACATGCGGCATGTGTAAGAGCGAACTTAAAAGTGTCTGCTCATGGAATTGCATTTAATATGAATCTTTAATGCCATAAATATTTGTAACTTACATTATGGATTATTGATATATTATATATTGAGCATTTGTAAGCGCGAACTGCACGTGTTTGTTTGTGGGCATGCATTTGATATGAGCTTTAAATGTTAATATATCTTTGCTATTTAGTTAATAGATTATTATAGATATAATTTTTGTCTCTTATCTTTTTTTATCCTCTAAAAACAAATCAAGAAATTCCTGTAAGCACTCTACTTTTTAACATTTGAACGTTTCGAAAATATTTTTGTCAAAAAAAACTACTGAGAATCTCATGTCAGTTTTTTCTCAGAAAAACTCTCTTCAATCCCTAGACAGAATGTGAAAGAAAAACTGTGAAAACTGCGCTGAAAAAACTACCCGTTTTCTGGAAAACTTTCAACGTAGAAAAGTGATTCAGGGCTTGCGTCCCTGAATTCTGTGTGTACTTTTTAAAATTTATCCCTGAAAGCCTTCTGGAAAACATGTAGGGTTGTCAAAATTTTTTGGTAACCTTAAAAAACTATTTCGATTTTGGGAGTGTTTTTATAAAATGATTTAATTACTTGGACGAATTGATGTACAAAAAAATATAGACCGTGATTCAGAGGATTTCAGAGGCAGGCAAACATTGCGTTAAAACTAACAGTCGCTTAAATAAAAATAAGGTCATGTTAGTTACAACTTTCTAGATTGTGCACATACTGCCAATATAGAGCCAACAGACGGAGGATGTGCCAAAGAGCCCTTGAAAGGAGGATACTGGGAATCATCCTGAGAGAAAGGGTTCTAAACCAGGAGATACGTAGCCGCACTGGTGTCACTGATGTCATACAGCGAGTAACCTGCTTAAAGTGGCGCTAAGCTGGTCTCGTCATAAGGCAGGACCATGACAGGTGTGCCGAAAAGGATCGTCCAGTGGCGGCCCAGGATGTCCAAATGGTGAGTGGAGAGACGCCAACTGAGGTTGCTGGACGACATCAAGGGAACTGCACTCAGAGGATGGCTGAACAGCAGCGAATAGGCAGAAATAGAAAGGATTGGAGAAATCCTACGTCCAGGAGAGGACTGAGAAAGGCTGAGGAAAAAGAAGACTTTAGGTTGATAGCTCAGTTGGTAGAATGCCTGTTTTTAATGCCAGAGGGCTTGGGGTCAATCCTCACCAAAGGTGTCAGAAGTTCGTTTTGATGTTTATTTAAAACTCAACATCAAAATACGCGTAAGATCAACAGACCCTACACAAAAAAAAAACTTAACTCGGGCACGGAAATGTAACTCCTGCCGTCTTTCAGAGAAACCGGGGGTCATGAACAAAGTGAACTATTTATTACAGCATGATAGGTCAGCCTTATACCAACCAAGTCAGGATATCTTTAATCTAAGTTGCAAAAATATATTGACTTTCAAAACTCATATCAAATGCATGCCCACAAACAGACACGTGTAAGGTCACACTTAAAAATGCTGAATGTGTACTTATAAATTAAAATCCAAACCTTAAATGAACAAAAGCCCTGCAACTTTTGCCGACCTTCTCTGAAATCGAGGTGGCATTTTTAAAGTGAACTATTTTTAACAGTATGGGTGGTCAGCCTCATACCAACGTATAAGTCAAGGGATGAACTTCAATAATAAAAACATTAATAATAACAACAATACATTATTTGTTCCAGCCCAGTCACGCGGGAGGTGCAGTACGTGACCAGTCACTTAAAATCTACATGTGTACAATAATAATAACTACACAGTTAAAATTTATTAATCGGATATTAGACGAACCGTTATAATAGAACTTACATTATTCTCGACTAAAAAATCGACATGAATAGAAATCACAATAATAAAGAGGGGAAAAGGAAGGCAAAAATGAATGAAGAAAACAAATAGAGAACAAGAAATAATAAACAAAATTGAACCCTAAAAAATCTTCAGGGTGCATTCATAAAAAGTTTTAATGAAAAGAATGCATACATACATAGCAAGTACCTATGGACCTTTGAGTTTTGTCAAAGGCCCGTTAGTCGCAGTGCTTACATTATGAACTTCTGAGCGTCGAGAGAAACGCACAGACCTCACGAAGCTTTTTCCTGAAAGCATATTTCACTTTAAATATAATATTTTTAATCTTGTTTGCAATTAATGTGCAAAAAGGTGCATCTTTTAATGTACTCCTGACAATTTAATAACATTGAACGGTTGTTAATATGCGTACCTCTGGAGAGGTTCTAATATGCTTGCATACTCCCGGCTAGCTATCATCAACATCATCAACTTCTCTCAAGGCGTGTAATCTCATTCTCTGGCATTGCCATGTTCAATCTTGGTAAGGGTTGTAAATTAAAACATGATTTAATAGAAACAACAATAGGTGTAGAACCCTGCTCACCGTTTGCCCAAAACTGACTAGAGATAATCGACGGCCCGATGAGATCGCACGGCGCAGTTCGGCTGCTTCCGTGACCGTTCGGCTCTCTTCGGCCCACGAGATGTACTGCACACACTTCAGAAATGTCATTTCTATGTTATTTAGAAAAATAGCATAACACTGTTTGTAGTCTATTGGCTAACACTTTGGACTCATGATTGGTAGGTAGTGGGTTCGAATCTCGGTGGAGCACAAAGAATGATTTAATTTTTCAAATTGGCACTTTGTTCGGTTGAACAAATGAATCCGCCTTTACTAAAAGCCGGTCACCATAGTCATCAGCCTTGCAGTAAATGGGGCTTGCTTGAAAATTGGCGCTTTCTTCAGCGCAGAGGGCTCTTGAGGTGTGATTCACACAAAAACAGAGCTCACCATATAAATTATCCTATTATTATGATTATGTTTAACGCGGGTTCCATTGAATGAAAACTGCAGTGATTGATTTCAGATTCGATTCGGATACAAAGTCACTTCACACCTGTACAATAAAACGGTTGGTTGGTTTGTCCAGCTACAGAGAGCTTTGGTCCATATTTTATAGTAAAAATAAAAATAATTACTACTTGCTTGATTTTGCCACAACATGCTACCTAACAAGCAATATTAAAATAATTATTATTATTCTTACAAGTACCTCACATCTATTTATTTCTAGACAAACTTCACGCAACGCAAAAACGCAACGCAACTAAGCTACACATATAGTGTAACTTCTTGCCGCGTTATCCCCGAAGGGGTCGCATGTGGCGAGTTGAGCCTATTTATTTTTACAGGTAAGGGGGCCGGCCTTACGACAACCACTTCAGTTGAAGTGGAGGTTTCCCAGCTCCCGAGAGTGCTGGTACTCATTTCTTGTGAAGGCTGAGTAAACCTTGCCGGTATTTTATTTTGGGGTTTGAAATAAACACCGAAACGAGAAATCATTTCTGACATCCTCGGTGGGATTCGAACCCGAGCTTTCGGCATGGAATGCAAGCACTCTACCACCTGAGCTATCGACCGGACTTTATTATCTCACAGATTTTATTATCGACTCACACAGACAAACACAACACACAACGACATATTCGTAACAATATTTTAAAATGTTTTGAAAATAAGATAATTCTGTATTCCCGATCTTTTCAATCCGAACTTAATCGAATAAATGTTATTCCTTGGCTTATTGCTTGGTATGAGGCTGATCACCAATACTGTAAAAATGGTTAATTTTTTCATTGCTTCATACATTGATTTTACTGTAATCAAGTTTGATTTCAAAAAAAAAAAATCTAGGATGTTGTCAAAATCTCTTGAATTTTAAAAGCTTTGAAAAAATATTTTTTTTTCAGCTACAATATTCAATATGTTATCCTCCTTCTCAAAAGCATTTCCCAGTTTTCCTTTGAAAAATTTTTAAGAAAATTAAATCAAAAAAATAATCCATCTCAGGCAGCTTAAAAGTTTTTTTCTTCGATAAAGACAAGAGATTTACTCCTAATGATAGAATCACATACATCCGAGGAGCTTTGAGATGAACCATCTCCTGAAAAAAATCCTTGAAAGAATCCTGAAAAGAAGTCGTATTAGAATCCATTAAGCTTTCCTCTTTTTTGTAAAGCTGCCTTCGAATACAGTTTTACGCTTAGTACACTAAACTTAATGCTCAAACTCAATCGGGGCTATTCTTAGACATTTTAGTCGTTGGTTGAGCCCACGCTTTGACAAACTAATGGTGCCTGAGCTGGAAGTTTCATCAGCACGGTCATTCTTACCTACCGAATTTTGTAATATTTGTATGAAAACAAATCAGCTGTTCACTTGCAGTCATCTTGGATTGACAGGTCTTCATACAAATGCAACATTAGTTTGTCAAAACGTGGGCTCAACCGACGACTAAAATGTCTAAGAATAGCCCCAAATGGGTTCCATGATAAAACGTCACAGTGACATAGCAACACGTGACAGAGCATCTCAATGGCAGTACATCAGATAAAAAAACAATACATGCTGATTGACCGGTCCGAAGTCTAGTGGTTAACATTTCTGACTCGTAAATGGAAGGTTGTGGGTTCGAATCCCAGCAGAGCGCAAAAAAAAAATGAACCATTTATATTTTCGAATACGCTCTTCGCTAGGTACAAAATCATATTGCTTTATCAAAGACCTGTCACTAAAGGTCCATCCAGCCTTACAGCAACTGGGTTTTGCTTGAGAATGACGCTTTCTATAGCGACGACCAAGCTCGTTAACAACACCTCTGGCACTAAAACAAGTGTCATAGACCCCTAGAGTCTCTGAAACCTAGGGAGTCTCCCGCACAGAATTTCTTAAAAAAAAATACATGACAAGACATCACACACCTTAAACAGAACATACCATAAACGGTACCTACATGAAAAAAACATCACATCGTGTGTTTGTGCTGTTTTATCATGTGATGTATTTTATGTGTTGTTTTGTCATAGTTATGTTCTGTCATGTGTTGTTCTGTCAGGTGTCTTTATGTCATGTCTCGTTATGTCATGTGTCGCTTTGTCACTGTAACTAAATATAAATCAAAATCTAAGCTGCAAAGATATGTATCATTTGAGATTCGTATTAAATGCATTCCCACAAGCAGACATGCATAATTTCGCGCTTACACATGCTGCATGTGGACCTACAATATAAAAAACCCAATCTCAAATGAACATAAGCCCTGCAACTCTTGCCGACCTTCCCTGAAGCAGGGGTGACATTGGCAAAGTAAACCATTTTTTACAGTATGGGTGGTCAGCCGCATACCAACCTATCAGTCAAGGAATAATTTTCAAAAAGTTAATAAAAAAAAAAAAAAAATTCAATATAAATTATTACAAATTCCATAGTTTATGGATGAAACTTTATTACATTGATGAAAAATGATGATGCGATATTAAATTCCCGCCAAGTGGTTACTTAATTTACGGAAAGTTTGCTAAGTAGGTCGATAAATAATTCAGGCGCTCTCGTGGTGGAGTACAGCCTGAAAAGTAGCCGCCCAACGGACATAAGCTGTCTCAAACTTTTAGCAGCTTTTTTTTAGCTTTTTTGGTGCCTCGCAAAATTGACTTAAACAATCTTGATGCGTCGCAACAATAATTTTATTTTTAACTTTGTTACACTTCAGTTAAAAATTTTTTTTTTTAATTAATTAACAACACAATTATTTTTAAAATTAAAAATGTAAAAATACAACACAAAACTTTTCTTCACAAGTTGATTTATTTCCTCGAGCGCTTTCGATGTAAATAAATGAATCATCTCTTGAAGAAAAAAAATGTGTTGTATTTTTACATTAATAATTAAAAATTAATCTTAACAATGTCAATACACACACCCTTAAACTTTTTTTTTTGTATTGATTATTAATTCCGATCACTATCGGTCCTTCGACCACCTTCAGAGAAACGAAACATCCGGTTCGAAGGACCAAATTCTGATGAAATTAAACTTGACTTCGAATTCCTTGACTATAGGTTGGTAAGAGGCACACCAACCATGCCATAAAAAAATACTCTTGCCGCTCTTCCCTGAAGTAGGGGGAAATTGGAAAAGTGACCCTTTTTTAACAGTGCGACTGATCAGCCTCATATCAACCTATAAATCAAGAATTTATTGAATTGAAAAAATAAACCTAGAGCTAATATGTAAATAATTGCAGCTATTTTTGTCGCCTTTCCCTAAAGCAGAGGCTGTATTTTCGAAATCGCAACGAAGGGAAAATTATTTCGGAATACCCATGTAATGAAAATTTTCCAATTAAATTTTCTGAGAACATGGTTTATTAATGTATTGCTCGTCTCCCCAGTGCTTGTTTGGCTTATCTATTACTTGAAGATGAACTTTGAATAAAATAGTCTTAAAAATCACATTCTGTACAATCTGTGGTAAGAAAAAAACGTCAAACACGATAGTGTGAGAGTTGTTCTTGGCAACTAAGATTACAGATTATAGATATTTGCACCGAAATTTTTGTATATTTTGGAATACAGATATAAAGAAATAACATCCAAAGTTGGCGACGCTTTCCTGCGTTGAGTTGAATGCCAGCCAATTTGGGAAAATTTAACTTTGAGAATATTTATAAATTTGTTACATTCTACGAACTTCGTAAATGCGAAAATGGAAATAAAAAAAACATTTCCGAATTTCAGGATTTTTCGTTAATAACGGGAGATTTTGTTCGCCACCATTTTCTTGTTGTTGCTTTTTTTCTTGATTTAAATCGTTCCACCTGTAATTTATATCGGTTCATGGATCCTGAAACGAGGACGATCAGCTATCTTGAATCAATCTTTAATTCAAATAAATGCATGCACAAAGCAGACCCCCTTAAAATTTCAGCAGACACATGCTGCACGTGTTGGTACATACACTCACAAAATAAAAACGCAAACGATAAATGAACAAAAGCCTTGCGACTCTTGCTGACCTTCTGCAAAACAGTGGTGACATAGGAAAAGTGAATCAATACTTACTGTATGAGTGGTCAGCCTCGCACCAACTCTTCAACTCAACAATTTACTCATTGCTCACATTCGGGATGTCTAAATTTACTCATATTCCTCCATTGTTAAGGAAACTGCATTGATTTCGTTTTCCGGAGAGGGTGGTCTACTGTGTTTGTCCGATGTTCTACAAAGCTGTAAATGCTGCGGCTCCTCCATATTTGTCTAACATGTTCTCACCCGTTGAGATAGATTTAAGGCGCCAGACTCTCAGATCTGCGGGGTATGGAGTGGTTGACTTAGTCCAGCCGTACCGTCAGACACGCACTAATTTTGGAGACCGTGCTTTCCGGTTTGCTGGGCCAATGGAGTGGAACAGACAACCACCAAATGTGAGGAAGGCAATAAACGGATGTTATCTTTAAAGGAGCAATAAAAACGCATCGGAACAAAAAAATCTTTACCGTAATTTGAGAGAGCCCTTGAGGTGTGACACACACAAAAACGGCGCTTCGTAATTATGAGTTCCTTCCAAATAAATCAACTTTGTATAAGCAGTCATGGTGTATTGAAATATGTTCTACAATATTATCTTAGCTTTTTTTACATTATCAAATTAAATTAAGTTTCTGTCGGTTGTTTTTTTTAGAACTTTTAAAAGAAAATACAATCATTTAATATGTTTTAAATTTACATACAAAATCTGCCATTACATCAATACACTCACAGAATATTACAGGAGCAACGTTTATATACAACTCCCTATACACATTAGCTGGATCGATCCAGCTACACGTCTCTCTCTAGCGCATACAAAAATACCATCCCTCTCTCTGTCGCACCGCGCCAGAGGGGGATGCAAACACCCCGTCTGGGTGCAATTTCATAGCTCTGTCTCAGTCGTCGCGGTCTAAGAACTAGAAATTTATACCTCCTCCACTGACATACTATCCTGGGATAAAGTTTTGTTCTGCAAACCCAGATTCCTGCAAAAATGGCGTAAACGACACATTTTTTTTCTATGACTTGCATTATTTTTTGTTTATCTAAAATAATATAATCTAAGTTGCAAAGATATATTACTTTTAACATTCATATGAAATGCATTCCCATCAGCAGACACATAATATATGTTAGCACTTACACATGCTGCATGTGGACTAACAATATAAAAACTCAATATCAAATGAAATTAAGCCTTCGAGCTCTGGGTGACCTTCCCTGAAACAGGTGGAACTTTGGCAAAGTGAACCATTTTTTACAATATGGGTGATCAGCCTCATACCAACCTATAAGTCAAGTACCTTTACATAAGTTACATAAAAGAGCTCTTAAGTACATAACTATTCTGATGAGTTTATTATTAAATGTCATTAAATTCAAGCCTTTTAAAATTTTAATTTGTGGCTTGGAGAGGAAGAGAGGAAGAGGAAGATCCCCCACACGATGGACTGATCAAGTGAATGCAGCAGCAGACATCTCAATGGTTGGAGTGCTGCAAGCAGCGCAGTCAAGAGAGAACTGGAGAAGAGTGGTTGCGTCCACACGGGTCATAACACTCAGCAATGAGGAATAAAATTGTTAAGTAAGCATGAAAGGGGAAACTCCAAAAAAGAATGCGTAGATCAGGTAAGTGAGTTTGGAAATGCATCGATTCTGAAAGTGGAAACATGAAGGCGATGAACGATCAGGAAAACAAAACCAAGTTGCACATATAGTGAAACTTCATAACGCGTTTACTCCGAAGGGGTCGCATTTGGCGAGTAAAACCTATTTATTATATCTCTTTTAAATTTTATAGAACCAAAACAATTCTACTTAAACACTTTTATTTTCTATCGATTTATTTATTTTATTTTAATCAATATGTACGAACGTTTTCGATCTCACGATCATCTTCAGGTACATATAATAAATTTAAAAAAATCAAATCTCAAATGAACATAGCACCTGGTAGTTTAGCCGACCTTCCCTGAAATAGTGAAATAAGTAAAAATAATATTTTTTATTGTATGAGTAGTACTCAGGTTCATACCAACCTTTAATTCAAGGGATACAAATAATAAATAACAACAATAAATAATGATAATAATAAATATAAAGTAAAACACATTAAATTCCCATTTTCGTGTATACTCGAGTTTGTTTTGTGTTCAGATGGAATAAAATTTTCTATGAAAGAGAGAGCTTTAATTTACCCTTACATTTGACCGGTAAACAAAAAGCAGCCCCCCGAAAGCTTTTAAATAGATCAGCGATTATGTGAAGCCTTCGTAAGCAACGATACCTGGCCGCTCTTTTGTTGGCGAAGTTCTGGACAGATGTATACACAGCCTTCAAAATAAGGGTGGGAGTAAAGGGATGAGACACAACAAAAATAATGTTAATTTTCTGTTATATTTTTTAGTGTTGATCTGTTAATTTTCTGTTTTGAAAATGGTTTACTTTGTAAATAAACATCGTCTCCTCTGTGTTTGTTTGGCTCTGAATTACCAGACAAACTGGGTTTGTCTAGTTATTTGGATATGGTAAAAATTGCATCGAAAATCACATTTATTCTTAATAATAACGATGTTAAGGTTCTCTATTCCGGGTGCAAGGGCAGATAACTAATTGCCCTTGAGGCTTTGAAAATTCATAATCATAAAAATTGTACTTTTATAGTTCGGTCAATTTTCAGATTCCTGCTGCTTCACCTTTGTTATAACCGAATTGTGCTTCTTTGTCATCCTCATCCTTCTCTTTTCTCTATGGTTTTTGCCTTGTCAATTTTGTAACAATGGCCTCTTGAAAATGACGTAAGCAAGTCAAAATAAATTCTATAATCTACATCTAAGCTGCAAAGATATGCTAACATTTAAAGCTCAAATAAAATTCATGAGAACTTACAGGCACATGTATGTCCGCGACTATATATTCTGCATGTGTGCTGACGATAAAAAAAAACAAACCTCAAATGAACGTTACTCCTGCAAGGATGACTTTGGTAAAGTGAACTATTTTAAAAAGCCTCATCCCAACCTTAACAGATTTTTTTGTAATTTTTCTACATCTTTATTATTTTTTTTTCAACTTTTCCCATCTCTTTCTATCTCAGGATACTCAAAGTTCATGCTCTAATACAGGGCCTTAAAACATCAAAAGAAAAACCAAACAGAGGTTGAAAGTTTTTTTGTTGTGAAAAACAAGTTTCAACAGTATGGGATAACGACCGGCCTATAGTCGCGTACAAACTCAAAAACATTTAATTAAGTACCTGAATAAAAAGAGACTTGATCCCATTTTTGAGAGACATTATTATAATAGAGAGATTTTGAAAATAATTGTTTCAAATCATGTAACATTTTTTTTCAGGAATCACATGTGCCCTTGACATGACTTCGGGATTTTGGCTGATGCTGTAAAAAATGTTTAACTTTGCCAATGTTACCCCTGATTCAGGGAAGGTCAGCAAGAGTTGCAAGGTGTATGTTCATTTTAAATATACGTGAAAGCACTGCAATGGTCGCTCAACAGTTTTAAACCAATTTTTCAGAAAATTAAAAAGATTAATCTAGAAAATAATTGAATCTTGGACCGGTCCGTAGTCCGTAGTGGCAACACTTCGGACTCGTAAAAGGAAGGTTGTGGATTCGGATCTCGGCGGAGCATAAAAATATACCATTTATATTTCGAATGTGCTCTTCACTGGGTTGAAAAAATTCATAAGCCTTTACCAATGACCGGTCACCAAAGGTCCATCCAGCCTTACAGCAACTGGGTCTTGCTTGAGTATTGGCGCTTTGTAGCGACGACCAAGCTCGTACACCTCTGCGGCACTACAACAAGTGTCATAGACCCCTAGAGTCTTTAGAATCTATGGAGTCTCCCGCACAGGATTTCTTAAAAAAAAAAAAAAATGTTAATTTTGAGGCAGTTCCCATAATATTTATCGTGTTATACGTTATTTTTTTAGCTCAGATTGACAATTTCATTGATTGGTCATCTTTGAATCAAATATAATAAGCCACACAAGCAAGTGGGGGGACAATATCTTAAGATTAAAAATTGGTATACAGATGTGAATCAGGTTGATTGAAATTATTTTTCAAGCGTTGCCCTTGGTGTATAAGATTTTTCTTACTTACCATCTATCTATAATCTATAATCTAAGCTGCAAGGATATGTAAGCATTTAAGGCTCATATCAAATGCATGCCTACAGACAGGCACATGTAGGTTCGCGCCTACACATTCTGCGTGTGTGCATACAAATAAAGAAAACCTCAAATGGACATAAACCTTGCAACTCCTGCCGCCGTTCCCTGAACCGGGGTGGCATTGGCAAAAGTGAACCGATTTTTACAGCACGGGTGGTCAGCCTCGTACCAACCTATCAGTCAAGGAGCCATACCGTGACTAAATTTTTTTAGGTGATCAGCCTCGCACCAAACTTCAAGTAAAAAAAAAAAACACAAAAATTATACAATTAATTTCACAATGATTATAATAATCAACTGTTGATTAAAATATACAGCTGTAAAAAAGTTTTTGTGCATCTATATATTCTAACTATAAAATAAGGACCAAAAATCTCAGTAGCGTCAGGAATCAACCGACCGTTGTATTGTGCAGGCGTAAATGTATACAAACCGAATCAGAAATTCATTGCTTGAAATAAATCACCGCAGGTTTAATTAAATAGAACCAGCGAAAAAATGTACATTTGGTATATAGGTAGCTATAAAAATATTGTTTACAGCTAGGTATATATTTTACAAAAATAGTATCTCCAGGGACATATTGCATCCCAGAAAGAGAAGAAACTTTTCTACAAATATCTGCAAATAATTTTATTTCAAATTAAAAAAAAAACAAATACAAAAATAAAATACAGTGAAAAATTAATTATTAATTGAGATAAGAGATGAGAAAATTTTCATATCAACTGAAGACCTACTCGTGAAAAGAGATTTAAATTAATAAATAGTCAAATTAGTGCTCGTTTGTCTTATCTCCAACGGAGGTTATTTCACATGAAAAATATTTGTACGTACGCTGGACCAATGTGTCTTTTGAAAACTGGAAATTAAATTTATAAATATTTAAAACAACAGATTTTGTAGGGTTTGTGTATTCACACAGTGAAAATTCATTTTTTTAAAATAAAGCTATTTTTTGTTTAACGTAGTTTATTTTCACAATAATTGAAATTCATAAATGTAAGCAGAATGGCCCTATTGTAAATATTCAAATCCCTCTAGCTTCCCCCCTGCTCATTGCTCCTCTCCGCAATCCGCCATAACCCAATCCCCTTAATTTTGGTTTTATTCTTTGTCATTTTGTTGTTATTATTGTTATTTGTCTTTTTGTGTTGACTCAATAATTTTATTTGTGCTTTAAATATTTTATTTTATTTATTTTTTGACCCTAGGATGTTTGAATTAATTTATTGTAATTATTATATATTATTTTATGTTTTCTTTCTTTTAATTTTTGACTGTTGTATTTAATTTTAATTAAGTTCATATTTATTGTACCTATACCTACCTATTTATTTGAATTTATATAATTTTGATCTATGGTTTGTTCTTAATAATTTTAAATTTTTTATACATCACTCTTGATAATGGCCTGAATATTGAAGGTCGAAAGTACTCGAGATATTAAATATTATTGTGAAAATAAACTACGTTAAACAAAAAATAGCTTTATTTTATTAAAAACAACTCTTACACTTTCGTGTTTTGCATGTTTTTCTTAGCTCTGATTGTGCGGAATGTGATTTTTAAGGCAACTTCGTTTATTGGTTATCTTTGAATTATCTAATCTAAGTTGCAAATATAGTAACATTAAAGTTTCACATTATATACATTTTCACAAGCAGATACGTATACGTTCGCGCTTAAACATGCCGCATGTGGACTTACAATATAAAAACCCGAATCTCAAATCAACGTACACCTTCAACTCTTGCCGACCTTCCCTGAAACAGGGGAGACATTGGCAATCTGAATCTGAATCTAAGTTGCAAAGATATGTATCATTTGAGATTCATATTGAATGCATTCCCACAAGCAGACACGCATAATTTTGCGCTCACACATGCCGCGTGTGGACCTACAATATAAAAAACCCAATCTCAAATGAACATAAGACCTGCAACTCTTTCCGACCTTCCCTGAAACAGGGGTGACATTGGCAAAGTGAACCATTTTTTACAGTATAGGTGGTCAGCTGCATACCAACCTATAAGTCAAGGAACTTACACAACATTTTTTTTACATCAATAAACAATAATATGTATTAATATTTGTAAGGGTTTGGTGGTTTACACAGTTAAAGTCCATTGTATATTAATTAAATAAACAAAGTTTTAATTCACTTTCATAATTTTTATTTTTGTCTAGCACTTGTGGGAATGCATTTAATATTAATCTTAAATGATATATATCTTTGCAGCTTAGATTTGATTAGATTAGATTAGATTAGACTTCATCAGGCTGATGATGCCTTGTAGGCAAAAGTGCTAGACAAAAATAAAAAAAATATAAAAGTGAATTAAAACTTTGTTTATTTAATTAATAATAATATGTATGAACGTAAAAAAAACTAAAACAGAAAAAAAAATTCTAATTTGAAAAACCCTAGTCGCGAACATTACAGATCAAATTTCTGTCTGTTCTTACATAGTTCTTATTATGGTAGAACTAAATGGTAGATAAGCCAAACAAGGGCTGAGAGCTGGGAAGGGGGAGGGGGTGAAATAGCATTATTTATTGATGCTCCTCATTTAAGCTCTAGACAATTTAAACAAAGCTACTTCAAAAATATTTTTCCTTTTCCAAGAAAAAGTAGTTGCGTTGAAACGAAGAGCTTTTAAAACTATAAAGTAGACGCTGTTTGAAAGGGACGTGCAGCTTTTGCGATGGGAAAAAGTTTCCCATTGCAAGAAATAGCTCATGAATAAGATGCAAGACTTTTAAACTTGTTTATCTTTGCACTTGATCTGTGCATTGTTCATAAATTGGCTTGGTAATTACTGAGAAATAGTAGAGTCTGTTAATTGAAGCTTTGATGATAAAATTAAACTTGGTGAAAGCTTTCAGATAATTAAAAAAGCTCCGGTTGGTAAAAAAAATTGTGAGTACGTTTATTTAAAATAAATTTATCATTAAAACAAAGTACACATTTTTTTTAAACGTTTATTTAAAATAAGTTTGCCATTAAAAAAGGTAATTAATCAAACTGACACTGGAATAAAAAAACACAAGAAAAAAATGTCATCTTCATTATTTCAAATGCCCGGAATGTATGTATATAGCTTTTTCTTTCAGGTTTTATAACCAAGTCTATACAGAGCTTTTCATTGAGAGATTTTTTAAATATTTATTTTCGGGTTCCATGATAGAACGGCACAGTGACAAAACAACACATTACATAACGTCACATGACTTTTAATCACATGACAGAACATCGCATGTTATCACATGACAGGACAGCACTTCGCATGACAAAACCTCTCTTGATATTACATTAATGGACAAAACGTCACATGACAAAACAGAAGATACCATAAACGGCATGGCAAAAAAGAATATGCGAAAATGAAAATCATGCATAATATTATTTGGAAAAGTTTATACAAAAATTTGGCTCCTCCGATTTTATATTATTTAATAAAAACAAAACGTAACTAAGAAGCTCATAAGTTGAAACTCGCATGTGATGAGTAGAGCCTATTTATTTTTACAGGTTAGGGGACCAGCCTTACGCCTACCCCCTCATAATAGGCTAAATAAATGTTTGTGATGTTTTTTCATGTGCCGTTTATGATATGTTCTATTTTAGGTACCTATCTGATGTTTTGCCGAGTGATGTTTTTTGTGCTTGTGTTCTTTGTCATTGTGTTGTATTTTCTGTGTTGTTGTATCATTGTGATGTTTTGTCATGGGATTTACTGTCGTTATGCTATGTGTTGTTTTGTCACTGTGCTGTTTTGACATGGGATGTGCAGTCCTTATGACGTTATGTCATGTGTTGATTTGTCACTGTGCTACCCTTGTGACGTTATGTCATGTACTGTTTTGTCATGTGATGAGCTGTCTTGTGATGTTATGTCATGTACTGTTTTGTCATGTGATGTGCTGTCCTTGTGATGTTATGTCATGTGTTGTTTTGTCACTGTGCTATCCATGTGACGTTATGTCATGTGTTTTTTTGTTACTGTGCTATTCTATCCGATCACCATATTTCCGTATGGTCCGGTTTTGAAGTGCCCTTCCTAAAATGTTTTTTTAAGGCCGTATGTTACCCATGAGCATTGTAAATTATTAAGGGTCCAATACCTGCGGAACGAAAGCGAATCTGAAATTTAGAACAAGCAATTTATGTAAAATTATACACTGGAGTACAGAATTTATTATATTTTCACATACACATATGTACCTAATGTACGATTTTTATATGAGTAAGTTTACATGAGTAAACAGATTTTTTTTTAGTAAATAACAGAAAACTACAGTTAAATTCTAACGGGGCTATTCTTAGACATTTTAGTCGTCGGTTGAGCCCACGCTTTGACAAACTAATGTTGCCTGCGCTAGAAGTTTCATCTGCACGGTCATTCTTACATTCCGAATTTTGTAATACTTGTATGAAAACAAATCAGCTGATCTTGGATTGACAGGTCTTCATACAAATGCATTATTAGTTTGTCAAAGCGTGGGCTCAACGGACGACTAAAATGTCTAAGAATAGCACCGAAAGTTTTTTGGAGAGAAAGTTTTCTGTGATGGAACTTTCTGTGGACCTTTATTATATGTGACCGAAAGATTGTTGACCTAAAATTCGTGTGGATGAATTGTCGTGTGACCGATTTGTCAATGGACGAGCTGTCTGTGTACAAGTTGTCGTGATACGGGGACCGCTTCTTAATTACAGCACACTTTACAGACAGACAGATCCAGAGAGGGAACCAAAAAAACTCTTTTTTTTTATTACTGCTCTAAGATATTTTTCTGTCAACTGACAACCTACAAAAATAACGCAATGAAGCTACAAATATAGCGCAACTTCTTACTGCAATGTCTTTAAAAATGACGCATTTGACGTGGGACACTATTTTATTTTTACAGGTACGGAGATCGGTCTTACCAAAAACTTCACTTTAAATTTGTCACTGTAAAATTGTCGGTGGGATAGAGATGCATGTTTGACTATTTGGAACAGAATAACGTTGGTTCGAATCTGCGTCTGGCTCACTTGACCATAGCTTTGTTCCTGGTTCAATAGATGCCATTGCATGCACACAAGCTTCTGCTTTCACATGATGGCAACTGACCAGGCAAAATAGGTTGGTGAATTGCATTCCTTTCTAAATTTATTAAAAAAAAGACTTCTGGTTCTTATTTCAGAGGTAGAGTAAATTTTAACGGTATTTTTTTTGGTGACGTCCTTGGTAGTGATGACGAAGCTCGTAAAAAGTCTGATCGATAGCTCAGTTGGTAGCATGCTTGCATTCCATGCCGAGAGCAAGGGTTCGATCCTCTCCGAGGGTGTCAAAAATAATTTCCTGTCTCAGTGTTTATTTCAAACCCAAAGTAAATACTCACAAGGCTTACTTATCTTTGACAAGTAATAAAAACTAGCCCTCTCGGGAGCTGGAAAAACCCCACTTTAACTGTGGTTGGTGTGAAGCCTTCTCTTTTACACGTAAAAATAAATAGGTTCCGAATCACCACATACGATTTCTTGGGGATAAGGCATTCAAGAAGTTACACTATATGTGTAGGGTATTTGTTTGGTTATTTTCGTATGAATTACACCTTAAGAGCCTTTTGCGTACCGGGTTGTCGCTACAAAGCACCAGTTCTCAAGCAAGACCCAATTTTTTTAAGGCTGGATATACCTACCTTTGATGACCCAGCAAACAGCATATTAAAAATATAAATATATTTTTGTATGCTCCTCTGGGAATGAAAACGAGTACGCACGACGTCGATGCGAATGAATACGAGTCCATAGCGTTACCACTAGACTACGGATCGGTCCATATAAACTAGGAAAACTTCCTGATTATCGGGTAACAAGTTTTTTTGTTTGACGTCACACAGTCGAGGGATATTTTGAATGTTCAGAGTCCAATAGCTCGGATAATCGACGCTCTACTATTACATTATTATCTTCCCATTGACTTATCAAGCAGAAAATGAGATTTTTTGACTCATGACGTCATCATTTTTTAAATATAATAGTATGCCGGCAGGGTGCTCCTCCGACAGGGGTGCGGGAGCAAAATCACTTTAATACTCCATTGGTCCGGATATAATAGGGACATTTGTATGTGATGACAAATTATGTTTTACTAGGAAGAATATGGATATTTATTGAGATATAATAAATAACCTGTAACGGTAACTCTGTCACCACTTCCGCTAGGAATGGCCAGAGCCTCTGCTGATCTGCCTTTTTCAATTAATTCATGTCCATCATCTTGCTCATCCATTTCCTTCTTTTACATTCGCTTTGTACATCCCATTCTTTTAAAATTTCACAAATCTGATATTACAATTTTTCCAAATATATAATGTATACATCCCATTGTATAATTTTGTCATTTATTCCATAATCTTACTGTAATGATGGACATACAATACCATTACCTAATCTAAAATGAACATAAATCCTGCAACTTTTGCCGACCTTCCCTGAAACAGGTGTGACATTGGCAAAGTGAACAATTTTTAACAGTATGGGTGGTCAGCTTCATACCAATCTATAAGTCGGTGATTATACTCGTACATATCGCACGTTTAATAATAAAGAGCGATAACTCAAAACACATGAATGTTGGGAAATCACGTTTGAAGATCAGACAACCAGTACAACTTGTATGGGATGAAAAAGGCGGCCGATCTTTTATCTCGGTCATATTCGTCCAAATTAAACGGCTGTCGCATTCTACCTATTCTTCTCGCATTGTTCTTGCGTTTTATTACAAAATCTCGATTTTCCCAATTTTCGAGTTATTTCTCTTTATTATTAAACGTGCGATATATTGATTTGTATGAGGCTGACCCCCCATACTGTTAAAAATGGTTCACTTTGACAATGTCACCCCTGTTTCAAGAAAGGTCCGCAAAAGTTGCAGGGCTTATGTTTATTTGAAACTTGGATTTCAATTTCTAAGTACACATTCAGCATTTGTAAGCGCAAACTTACACGTGTCTGTTGTAATTGTTGTAATGAAATAAATGGCGGGTAATTTGCAATGTTGGTGGTTTGGGCCTTTCTTTGTAAATTTGTATCTTAAATGGTTTTTCAATTATTATTTGATTTTATGGATGTTAATAATTTCATCGATTTACAAAAAAAAGACTTGAAACAAAAATCTGCACTTTTAAGGGGAAACCGATTGAGGGACTTACGAGTAGGTACCTTTAAATCCTTACAAAATTCTTTTGGACTGCACTTTTACTGACTTATTTTTCTTGCAAGTGCATTTAGTTTATATTATTGTGCAAGTGGCTTAGTAAGAAGGCTTAGTGAAAATCCAACGCTGTCGCTTCAGTAGCTTTTGACTGCGTTCAGACAAGGACAGTGGGAAAGTGGTGAGGTAACTTTATATTGTTCTGTTTTACGGGTTCAATTTCATTAAAACTTCCGTTAATTTATTGTAAGAAACAGTTCACGTCATATAGAGTGGCTTTTTAACTGTTTTGCTCAACAGCTCAGATAAAAGTCTCCCTGCATAGCATCTCGTTCTCTATTTATAGGTGTAAAAGAGTTATTCTGGAACATGCGAGACCAGGCCGGAATAATATATTTAGAATATTTAAGCAAACACTCAGACAATATCGTACACGTATACAAGTAAAATCATAGAAGTACCTAAATCTTGAGACACATACACACATAGACACCCCAACACAAGTAAAAACACACATATACATAATCGTAAAAATGTTAACCAGTTTGCTGAACTAACTTATTTATTTGAATCACTGTTAAAATTTTATTTTCTTTTGTCAATGCCAACTCGTTTCAGGGAAAAGCGGCACGATTTACAAAGAGTATGTTCAAGTGAGATTTGAGTCATTATTTTGTTGTATGCGCGAACTTATATATATGCCATTTTATGGGCATGCATTAAAAATGAGCCCTTAATTTAAAATTTATCTTCCCAATTTACATTATTTATCGACAACCCAAGTAACATTTTAGGTTTTAAAAAGGTTACAAAAAGGTTAAAAAAGGTTCTGGGACCTTTTTGTAACCTTTTTAAAACCTAAAATGTTACTTGGGAACTTGAAGGTAAAACTGAAAAAGTGACGTATCAAGGCAACAGGAGTTTCTAATATAAATACACATTTTTTCCTATTTTCTACGAGAGAATATGCTGCAAAATTGTAAAAATCCTGTGGTGTAGAAGTTTTTCAATAATTATAATAAACTAACAATTAGAAGTTACCCCAATAAAATATTTAATTTACGATTTCCCAAATCAGTGAATTAGCAATAATTCAGTTTTACCTTTTTTTTTTAAGAAATCCTGTGCGAGAGACTCCTTAGATTCTAGAGACTCTAGGAATCTATGACACTTGTTGTAGTGCCGCAGAGGTGTACGAGCTTGGTCGTCGCTACAAAGTGCCAATACTCAAGCAAGACCCAGTTGCTGTAAGGCTGGATGGACCTTCGGTGACCGGTCATTGGTAAAGGTTTATGAAATTTTTCAACCCAGCGAAGAGCAAATTTGAAAATATAAATGGTATATTTTTTGTGCTCCGGCGGGATTCGAGCCCACAACCTTCCCATTCAGAGTCAGCATTCGCAGTGCTACCACTGAGCCACGGACCGGTCAAATCAACCTTTAAGGTGGCGATATCTTTATTGGACTTCAATAGAAATAATAATAATAATAATATTAGTGTTTTGCAGTGTTGTGCAGCATTACAGTGTCTTTGTGTAAATGCAGGAGTGGTACCGATGGACTGGAGGAAAGCAGTCATTGTTCCTATTTACAAAGGTAAAGGGGACAAAAAAGACTGTCAGAACTTCAGACCAATCAGTCTACTCAGTATACCAGGGAAAGTCTTCTGTAAGGTTATTATTAAGAATGTGATTCTGACTACTACTGAAAAGATTTCCGATGTACAGTCCGGTTTTATGGCCGGTAGAGGCTGTATTGATCAGATTTTTACTCTACGACAACTTGTTGAAAAACAACTGTCGGTGAGGGGAAAGCTGTTTACGGCCTTTGTGGACCTGGAAAAAGCTTTTGACTCAGTAGACAGAGGTATGTTGTGGGATGTTTTGAAAGCATATGGAGTGAATGGGGCTCTCTTGAATGCGGTACTTGCTAACTATGAAAATAGTATGGCATGTGTTCGTATTGATGATGAGTATAGTGAATGGTTTGAGGTTTTTAAGGGTGTAAGGCAAGGATGTGTGATGAGCCCATGGCTATTTAACATAGTCATGGACAAGTGTGTTCGAGATGCTGGACTTGATGATTGTGGATTAATGATAGGAGAGAGCAAAGTGAGTGTTCTACTGTATGCGGATGATGCAGCTCTTGTATCTGATTCAGCAGTAGAATTGCAAACAATGCTCTCTAGATTGAACGAAGCTCTGTTATGTAATTATTTGAAATTGAATGCAAGTAAGACGAAAGTTTTGATTTTTGAAAGAAATGAAGAAAATACGAATTATGAATTTAGAATAAACGGAATGAATGTTGATGTGGTAAATGAGTTTGTATACTTGGGAAGTAAGTTTGAAAAAGATGGAAGAATGACAGGTGAACTTGAAAGAAGAGTAATGAAGGGCATGTGTGTACTGGGTGCCACAGCTTGTATCGCCAAAAATCAAAACATATCTAAAAATGCTCGATTGGCGGTACACAGTGGCATACTTTTACCCACCTTGATTTATGGTAGCGAAGCCTGGACGGTGAATGAAAGTGAAATTAGTAAAGTCCATACTGTTGAAATGGACTTTCTAAGAAGTATGATTGGGAAAAAACGGAGTGACAGAGTGAGGAATGATTTTGTAAGAGAAGAATGTGGTGCAAGAGAAAGTGTGAAAGTGAAGATTAAAAGAAGTTTGTTAAGATGGTTTGGGCATATGGAGAGAATGAATGAGGAAAGACTGACGAAGAAAGTATATGTTGGTAGAATAGATGGATGTCGTGGTAGAGGAAGACCGAGAAAGGTATGGATGGACCAAATATCCGAAATTGCGAATGAATGGAATATCCAGAGTCATAATAAAAGAAGAGCCTGTATGAAGAAAATTATGACTCTGGAGGAAATGAAAGAAGTATGTAAGGACAGAAAAAAATGGCGGTTGATCTGTAATGTTGGCGGCTAGGATTTATTAAATTGGAATTTGTTTTTATTTGTAAATGGATATTTTGTATTTGGATATTATTATTTAGCGATTTATAAAATGTAATTTGTCGTGTGTGTGTGTTCCTTGACTTATAGGTTGGTATGCGGCTGACCACCCATGCTGTAAAAATGGTTCACTTTGCCAATGTCACCCCTGTCTCAGGAAAGGACGGCAAGAGTTGCAGGGTGTATGTCCATTTGAGATTTGGTTTTTATGTTGTAGTTTCACATGAGGCATGTGCAAGCGCGAACTTGTACGTGTCTGGTTGTGAGAATGCATGTAATGTGAATCTCCAATGTAACATATCTTTGCAACTTAGATTAGATTAGATTAGATATTAGGATGATTTATTTGGTGAGCGCTGTTTTTGTGTGTATCACACCTCAAGAGCCCTCTGCGAGCTTGGTCGTCGCTGTAAAAAGCGCCAGTTCTCAAGCAAGACCCAGTTGTTGTAAGGTTGGATCGACCTTTCAGTGACCGGTCTTTGGTAAAGGTTTATGAATTTTTCAACTCAGCGAAGAGCACATTCGAAATATAAATGGTATATATTTTTGTGTTTCGCCGGGATCTGAATCCACAACCTTCCATTTACGAGTCCGAAGTGTTGCCACTGGACTACGGACCGGTCCAAGATGCCAACAACACGCGGTGTACCTGAGCGGTAACCCATCCAAGTACTGTCCGTGCCCAATGTTGAAAAGAAATGGCATCAAACACACAACTTTCCTTTGGGAACTATCCCCGTTTGTTTGTTGGTGGCAGCGAGCTTTTTGAGATTTTAGAGCGTTTTGAGAAACGAGTATTTTGAGCATCAACTCAAGACGTCGTCGGGTAATAGGATTTCCAGAAACCGGGAAGTGGATTGTCTTGAATTGTTACATAGTAAGTTTTTGTTTGAACCCAACGTTGTTTTTTTTAAAACAACCTGACAATTTTAAATGGTCCGTAGTCTAGTGATAAGCTCTTTGGAATCGTAAATGGAAGTTCACGGGTTTGAATCCCAGAGGAGCACAAAAGTATATTTTTTAAATATGCTCTTTTTCGTGTTTCGCGTTTTTTTCTTAGCTCAGATGTGATTCCTAAGACAATTTCATTGAATCAAATGGTAGATAAGCCAAACAAGAACTGGTTGACGATCAGAGTCAGCCTTACACCAAAACGATTTTGTTAATAATGTATTTATTTGAATAAACGTGTCATAATTATGTTTATTTTCGGTTCGAATACACATCATCATTGTAAACATGACAAAATGCAATAAAATTTAATTGCAAAATTTATGCTCAATTCGATTATTTGCAATGTGTGCCTAGTGGACAATTAACGGCCGGTTTTACATTGCAGTTATACTCATAGGACGATTGTTTCACAAATTTACCAAATGTCCATTTGACAAATTTACCAAATGTCCTTTTGTCAAATTTACCAAATGTCCGATCGTCAAAACAGTAGACTCGAATCAAATTTTAATTATCGATGAGCGCTTTGATTAGGACAACTCGTAACAATCGCAATCGAGTGTACCCAAAATTGCAAATTATATTTACATTATGAATATTTCCAGGTGATCGGCGTTCGATCTGCAATGTTGGTGCTATAGGTCGCTACCGCTAATAAGTTACTCATATAGTGTAGCTCGTTGCCGAGTTTTCCTCGAAAAGGTCGCATGTGGCGAGTGCAACCCATTTATTTTTACAGGTTAGGGAGGCTAGGTTTCTCAGCTCCCAAGGGGACTGGCTCTAATTTCTTGTCAAGTCAGAGTAAGCCTTACGGGTATTTTTTTGGGTTTGAAGTAAATATCGAAAGATGATCATTTCCGACACCCCTCGTGTGGTTTAAACCTTTGCTGTCGGAATGTTATGCAAGCATTCTACCAACTGAGCCATCAACTAGAAGTTTTCTATAACAATGGAATATTAAATGAATAATTCCTAATTGATAATGCTAATACCTGTTTCTGACCAGCTAAAACAGCGCCTTCCAGTTTACAAATGGCTTATAATATAAGTTGCAAAGATATATTACAATTAATATTAATATTCAATGCATTTCCATAAGCAGAGACGTATTAGTTCGCACTTATACATGCCGCATGTGGACCTACTATATAAAAACCGAAATCTCAAATAAACCTAAGTACTTCAACTCTTGCCGACCTTCCCTGAATCAGGGGTGACATTGGCACAGTGAACCATTTTTTTACAGTTTTGTACGTAGTAATTTGTATTTAGTTTTTTTTTTTAATTTCAGTTATAAAAAAACATTAAATAGTAAATGTGATAAAAGCCTAAAAGCTGTCTACCTTACTCCCAAAAGCACACAAATAACGCATGAATAATAAAACGGTTAATTATCCCGAGAAGCCATCATCTTTCATAGCTCTATCATTCCCCCAAGAATAAAATCCGAAAGCTCTCAAACAATTTATATTTCAATTTATTTTCTCAAAACGGCCTTTCGACTGTTGCCTCCCCCCCCCCTACAATTTTTTCAATTAACCTTATTTGAAATCCCCCCCCTCTCCACTCATTATAGAACCTTCGTCTCTCTCCACCCCCTCGGGAATAATTGTACGATTTAGGGTAGCACACATTTCATCGTGGATCTCTTTCTTTCGACAGAGGCGTATGAATGGAGTGAAAGAACGAATGGACAGATAACTAAAGGTTGATCTACAAAATTGAGGATATGTTGCTTCTTGCCGCGTTTTGTTGTTGTTTGAGTTCTTGTTTCTGTCGTGAGGCACTGCAAGGAAGTGGTGATTGATGTTAGTTTTGAATAAAACCGGAATAAATTGGGAAGGGAACACAGATACTGGTAGATCATTCCATAAACGGGCAGTTTGGCAAAGGAATGAGCCATGAAAACGCCAAGTTTTCATGGTTTTGAGATCGACTACAAAGGGATGAATGAGAGTCGTACTACGAGTTTCCCTTTCTGAAATGCGAAGGGAAAGGATTAATGAATGGAGCTCATTAGAACAAACTCCGTGGAAATATCGATAAAAAAGACTGAGCATTACAACTTTTCTTCTGTGCTGGAGCGGCTGCAGATCGGATGCCAGAGAAGGATCATTGGTCAACTTCACTGCCTTCCTTTGCACATAATCTAGTTGGTCACTCAACTTCTTGAACATACCAGACCAGAGATGGCTGTCATACTCGATTACGGGGTTGATTTGGGATTTATACAGAGTCAATTACTGGGTTGAAGTAAAAAACCTACAGGCTCTGTATAGTATGATGCGAGACTCAATAGCTTCATGGTATTTTAACTCTGATGAAAGAGAAACACCGAAAAGATTCAAGCGCTCATGTTTAGGAAAAGATACGTTGTCGAAGATTGGGAGAAAGTTTTTTGGAATCCTCTTTAAGGATATCAGACATGCTTGAGTCTTTTTGGTGTTCTCTACAAGGTTGTCAGTGCCCCAACAGCTGACAACCCTGAGATCTATATTGACCTTACATCTATTTATTTCTAGAGGGACTTCACAGACTTTATCACAAACACACAATTACATATTCGTAACTGTATAAAGTCACTACGCTCACGTTGAAAGTACTGAGTCTAAGACGACTAAATTCATAAATAAAATTCATTCAGAGAATCTTTTTCCTTTCTACATATTTTTTTGTCACAGCACTGTACATTTTAAAGTTTCAGGACTGAGGAATTCATTTTGTATTCAGGGGTCTCCCAAAGGGATCAAGGAATCAGATCTGAAAGAGGGTAATGGAAGAAATGGTTGTGTTTATGCTAAAGACATAATTAATTTCAAATGACTTGAAAAACTAATTATTATTTCAAACAAGTATAACATCAAATTCAACATTGAAATTATCTTGTGCCTTTTCAGTGAAGATTGACGGTCTATCGCAAACACATTTTAGCTACACATTTAGTGTAGGTACTTATCTTCTTGCCGCGTTATCCCCGAGGGAGTCGCATGTGGCGAGTTGAACATATTTTGTTGAATCTACATATAATGTAAGTTGCAAAGATATAGTGAAACTGAATAGGTACTGATTTGAGAAATGGTGAATACAACATTTTGTTGTGTGTAACTTCTCATTGTAAGTGAACTAATAATAAAGAAATACTTATGGAAAACTTCTAAATTACAAGGTTTTAATTTTGTTTAGTGTATTCTCTAGTAAAATATAATAAAAAGGTTCATATATCTGAGAAACCCGCGTTAGCTTAATATGTCATTTATTTAGTTTTACCTTTAAGGTATCGATGTATATATATATGCAATTTGATTTACAGGTACATTATGACCGGTCCGTAGTCTAGTGTTAACGATTCGGACTCGAAAATGGAAGGTTGTGAGTCCAAATTCCAGTGGAGCACTAAAAAATACCATTTATATTTTCAAATACACTATGAAAAAATCATATACTTTTACCAAAGTCTGGTCACCAAAGGTCCTTCCAGCCTTACAGCAACTTGATCTTGCTTGAGAATTGACGCTTTCTACAGCTCTTGAGGTGTGATTCTTAGACAATAATAATAATAATATTAGGATGATGTATTTGGTGAGTGCTGTTTTTGTGTGTATCACACCTCAAGATCTCTCTGCGAGCTTGGTCGTCGCTGTAGAAAGCGCCAATTCTCAAGCAATACCCAGTTGTTGTAAGGTTGGATGGACCTTACAGTGACCGGTCTTTGGTAAAGGTTTATAAATTTTTAAGCCCAGCGAAGAGCACATTTGGAAATGTAAGTAGTATATTTTTGTGCTCCGCCGGGATTCGAATCCACAACCTTCCATTTACGAGTCCGAAGTGTTGCTACTGGACTACAGACCGGTCTAAGAAATGCCAACAACACGCGGTGTACCTATATTACATAGTATATTGTATAATGTGTATTTTAAATTCGTCTTAAATATTGTACAGTGTGTATTTTAAATACGTCTTAAATATTATACAGTGTGTATTTTAAATACGTCTTAAATATTATACAATGTGTATTTTAAATACGTCTTAAATATTGTATAATGTGTATTTTAAATACGTCTTAAATATTGTACAATGTGTATTTTAAATACGTCTTAAATATTATATAATGTGTATTTTAAATACGTCTTAAATATTGTGTGGGGTGTATTTTAAATACGTCACAATTCAATATTTATTTAGATTTTGTAGGGTTTGTGTATTCACACAGTAAAAATTCATTTTTTTTAAAATAAACTCACTTTTTCTTTAACGTAGTTTAATATTCACAATAATACATCACTCTTGATAATGACCTGAATATTGATGGTCGAAAGTGCTCGAGATATAAAATATTATTGTGAAAATTAAACAACGTTAAAGAAAAAGTAATTTTATTTGTAAAACAATATTTATTTCATTATGCGGTACTGAAAAAAATGTCGGCATTGTTTTGAATTTCGTGAAAAATTCAGCTGAAAGTGGTGCTTGTGTGAAGGCACAGCTTTCAAAGCCTCTCGCTGAAAAATTGCCTGTAATTACCTGAAATCCAAAAGCTTTTTTCACTGAAAGCTTCCAGTTAACTTTGGAGAATAAAGAGAGAGCTTAATTATTTACTAATAAGATGTTTGATGTCTGCCGGTGAAGCTTTTTTGGTTCTTTAACCTTTTTTTTAAATGCGGGAGCTTTTGATTTTATCGGAAGCATAAAAGGTGTTTGAGGAGGTATTTTTACTGGCGATTTAACATTGAAAATAAACACTCTGAAAAAAATGAAAAAGCATTTATAAATATTTTTCTTTTCATTAATTCAATAACGTTATTTTTATTTACACTTATTTTTAAATACCCTAAAATGTGACCCTACATTTTTCTGTATGGTGGACATAGTAGAGAATAAATAGCATATATCCATAATTTAGTTAAATTTTATTTTCATTTAATTCTTTTGAATGGTTTAATTTTCCGTTTTTTTTATACTCTTAACTAATAGCTTGGTAAATGAGATTGACCCCATCATGCTGTAAAAAAAATATATTTACTTTTGCCAATGCCACCCCGGATTCAGGAAAAGGTGGCAGGATTTACAATTTGGCAATTATTTTAATTTTAAACTAAACAAATTTCAAAACTTAATTTAACTCGGATATTTTACGAACCGCTTAGAGAGAACTTACATCGTTCTCGACGTTTCGACGGCAACGTAGCCAACATCTTCAGGAGAACATCCTCTCTGCACGACGACTGAGGATGAACTGGTTAAGTTCATTTGGGGTTTGGTTTATCTTGTAAGTACCTACACATTTGACATGTGAAAGTGCGAACTTACATGTGCCTGCTTGTGGGGATGTCTTAACTATAAGCCTTACATATCATTATATCGTTGCAGCTTAAATTAAAGGTTATAAAGCCAAAGTGAATACACACTGAATAAAGCTAACAGTCATGTTATAAAGCATCAAACATCAACAGCCACATCACTGACACCTCTGCGGTACTACAACAAGTGTCATAGAACCTTGGAGTCTCTGAAATTTGGGAAGTCTCTCGCACAGGATTCCTTAAAAAACTTCACATGAACATAAATTTTGCACATTATTAAAGAGCACCTTTTTTGTGTCAAGGGCTCTCTCAAATCAAGGATAAGATTTTTTGTACAGATGCGTCTTTAGTGCTCCTTTAAAGATACAGTTTTTGCCTTCCTCACATTAGGTGGTGATCTGTTGCACTCCATCGGACCCGCAAACTGAAAAGCAGCACGATCTCCAAGATTAGTGCGTGTCTGACGGTACGGCTGGCCCAAGTCAACCACTCCATACCCATACGGGTTAATTTTCACCAAAGCGAACCAAGTTTTTGGCGCATGGGGGGTCAGCTTCATACTGTAGTGTTATTAGGATTCTAATGTTTTAAAATTTAGAATGATGGTCTTCTTAATTGAAACAGCCGGAAATTTATTTTAAATTTATTAATTTTAGTTCACAATTTATTTTACACTCGTTCACTTGTTTGGTTGACTTTCACTGTCTGTCCTATAATGGCTAAGAGTATGTTGAGAGCAATGTAGGTAATTCTCGCCTTATATGTTATGCATGTGTTACCTTGTTAGGTAACCATTTGAAGTTGAATGCAAGTAAGACGAAAGTATTGATTTTTGAAAGAGATGATGAAAATATGAATTATGAATTTAAAATTAATGGAATGAATGTTGATGTCGTAAATGAGTTTGTATACCTGGGAAGTAAGTTTGAAAAAGATGAAAGAATGACCGGTGAATTTGAAAGAAGAATAATGAAAGGCAGGTGCGTACTGGGTGCAACCGCTAGCATCGCCAAAAACCAGAATCTTTCAAAAAATGTTCGACTGGCGGTGCACGGTGGTATACTAGTGCCCACTCTGATGTATGGAAGTGAAGCCTGGACAGTGAGTGAAAGTGAGATTAGTAAAGTCCATACGGTAGAAATGGATTACTTAAGAAGTATGATTGGAAAAAGACGGAGTGATAGGGTGAGGAATGATTTTGTTAGAGAGGAATGCGGTGTAAGAGAAAGTGTGAAAGTAAAGATTAAAAGAAGTAAACTTAGATGGTTTGGACATTTGGAGAGAATGAATGAGGAAAGAATGACGAAGAAAGTATATGCTGCAAGAATTGATGGATGTCGTGGAAGAGGAAGACCGAGAAAGGTATGGATGGACCAAATTTTCGAAATAGCGAGTGAATGGGATATCCAGAGTCATAATAAAAGGAGAGCTTGTATGAAAAAAGTTATGACTCTGGATGAAATGAAAGAAGTATGCAAGGACAGGAAGAAGTGGCGGCTAATCTGCAATGCTGATTTTTAATGTTGGTTTATTGGCTTGCTACATTTTTTGCATAAGACATTTTTTACTTTTTTTGTATGGATTTTTTTTTAAGATTTTGTTGTTTTCTTATACTTAAATGTTATTTATTACTCGTATTCCTTGACTTATAGGTTGGTATGAGGCTGACCACCCATACTGTAAAAAATGGTTCACTTTGCCAATGTCACCCTTGTTTCAGGGAATGTCGGCAAGAGTTGCAGAGCTTATGTTCATTTGAGGTTTGGATTTTATTTGTAAGTACACAATCAGCATTTGTAAGCGCGAACTACACGTGTTTGTTTGTGGGCATACATCTGAGAGCTTTGAATGAATATATCCTTGCAACTTAGATTATAGATTATAGATATAGCTACTACAATCAAAACATTCTGGGCTTGGATTCGTCTGGAAACATCTATCATATTCCACAAGGTTCCAATACTTATACTACTTATATAATATTTGCTTACTCTAGGTACTTAATAATAATTCATCCTACAGCTAGAGTTTATATACACCTACCTTATTTTTTGTTTTTAAAACTAAGTACTATTTACATAACAATACCAACCTATAAATCAAGAGTTTAGTTTTAAAAATCTTCGAACTAAGACAAATATCGGAAGTTTTGTCTGCAGGAAGCAAAGACCAAAGTTTTACATTTTTTGCAACACTTTTTGCAACGGCAAAGCTGTCGTGATCCCCCCCAGGGTGCTGAAGAGGTGTCGTTTCGGATCTTCTGCTTCTGACGTCTCCTCATAATTAACAACTCACGAGAGGGAGATTTTTTTTATCTTTAGCGACTTTTTTTATTTAAAAACTTGCGTGATAATATTAAACAGTTTTTTTTTCACTTTCAAAAATTGTTGCACGGAATTAGGAATTCCTTTTCATTTAAGATTTGTAATAATAAACATTTTTTTACTTTTTATTTCTAAAATGTTATTTGTTTGTATTGATACTCAAGAAAGATAATAATGTAATAGTAGAGCGTCGATTATGCGAGTTGTTGGACTCTGGACATTCTGAATACCCCTCGACTATGTGACGTCAAACCAAAAAAATGGTTATCTGATAATCAGGAAGTTTTCCTGGTATGCGGCTGACCACTCATTCTGTAGATAATGGTTCACTTTGCCAAACTCATCCCTGTTTCAGGAAAGGACGGCAACTTAGATTATTGTAATGTATAATTATAATATGATTATTTAGAGTAGGTAAATATCATAAAAGGTAATGTATTATTGTAATATAATATTATTAGAGTTATGGTTATATAATATTAGTAGGTAGAGATTATTATTGCTTCACTAGGTCAGTCTGGTTTTGTCTCTCGCCTTGTAAACACTGTTATGGAATAATACATCTATTTGAAACCAAGACTCATCTGTTCGTCTAATTGATATCCCCTATCCACAATAGACATCCCAAAAACATCACAGTGGCGCAGTCAGGATAAAGAAGAACCATATAAAACGGGATAAAATTTTTTTTGGAAGGAATAAGAAGTATTGTTGCATGAGCAACATGTGTTGGGAATCTTCGAGAAGGAAGAAGTCTGAGGATCACGAAGCCAGCTGAGGCGAGGTTGCTGCAGGGAGATACTGCGAGAACTGGAAGAAGTCTGGAGAGAAGGAGCGGTTTTCTTCAAGAGGAAGAGAAACTGAGGGTCACGGAGCCAAGAGGAGTCGCTGCAGGGAGTTACTGCAGCGGTTTTTTTCAAGAGGAGAGGACCCAACTGGGGCGGAGTGCTGCAGGGAGTTACTGCAGGAGCTGGGAGCCTTGAGGGTCGTTTTCCTGGAGGTGACTGCTGCAGGGAGTGGAAGCCACTTTCTGAGGGTCACGTAGGCGTTTCCTGGACTGTCGGACGCAGAAACAGATAAGATTTTTGTTTTCTTTCTTTCTGCCGTTTCAGACTATGGAGGGAACACTGAGGAGTCTAAGTCCTTTTTGCCATAGGACTGGAGATTGGGATGTCTTCAGACTTCGGCTTGACCAGGTTCTCATTTTGTATGATGAGAAGTTTTTAACTGAAGAACGCAGAAGGGCTGTTCTATTATCGTCTCTCACCAAGGAGACTTTTCAGACGGTGTCTGATCTATGTTTTCCGAAAAAGATTTCGGAGGCAAAATTCGAGGAGTTGATTGATATTATTGGGGGTCATTGTGGGGTAAAAAAAAAAATATTTGAGTATAGGGAGTCATTTTATTCATGTAAACTAAAAAGCTCGAAACCGAGTCAATTAAGGATTATATAGCTAGATTGAAAAAAATTGCGGTAGACTGTAAATTAGAGGATAGATTGGAGGCAAATTTGAAGGATATATTTTTAATAGGTATCAGACAGAACAAAATAAAGCAGAGAATATTTTTAAAAGCAATGGAATTGAAATTATCTGAATGTGTAGAATTAGCGAGTACAATGGAACATTTGTGTGGTCAAAATAATTCAGAAAGTATAAATTTAATGAGTTCGTGTAATTCGAGGGATTCCACAGAAACTCGGAAGTCAAGGGATAGACAGCGAAATTCTGAAATCAAGCGAAGTAATTCAAATGATAATAAGAAATCTTTTTTTAGACATGCAAGTATTTCAAGTGATAGGAATAATAATTATAAATGCTTTAACTGTGGTAAATTCGGTCATAAACAGAATGCATGCAAGTTTTTAAATAAAAATAATAATGATATTAAGTGCTTTAAATGTAACAAATTTGGTCATTATGCAAATAAATGCAAGTTTCGAAGAATAAATACCATAATGGCCATTAATGAGATGGATGGACCCATTTTTTTAAATGTAAAGGTAAATGATACAGATTTAAAAATGATTTTAGATACGGGTTCTGGGGTGACTATTATTCCTTGGCACATATTTAATGAACATTTTTCAAATATTAACTTAGAACATTGTGATTTGAAATTATCAAGCTATGATGGTACTCAACTACAAGTAAAAGGTCGTAAGTACATGAGAGTAGAATATCAAGGAAGTAAAGAGTACATAGAAATAATTGTTGTATATAAAGGGTCGTCTTCTTTATTAGGTCGGAATTTTTTGAATACTTTTAAAATAAATTCATGTAATGTTAGCGATAATATTTATTCAGTAGGAAATAATAATACGAATTATAATGCAGATTTTTTTTCTAGTATGAGAAAAAAATATCCAGCTGTTTTTGAGAGTAAAGCAGGTACTTTTAAAAATTTTGAAGCGGAGATAGAAGTTATAAAAGACTTTAAGGCAAAATTTGTTAACCCGAGGCCAATTCCTTTTAATTTGAGAATCTAATCTTAATCTAAATCTAAGCTGCAAAGATATGTATCATTTGAGATTCATATTAAATGCATTCCCACAAGCAGACATGCATAATTTCGCGCTTACACATGCTGCATGTGGACCTACAATATAAAAACCCCAATCTCAAATGAACATAAGCCCTGCAACTCTTGCCGACCTTCCCTGAAGCAGGGGTGACATTGGCAAAGTGAACCATTTTTTACAGTATGGGTGGTCAGCCGCATACCAACCTATCAGTCAAGGAGTAGAATAAGGGTAGAAAAAGAAATAGATCGCATGTTACAAGAAGGTATTATTGAAAAAGTAGAGACTAGTGAAATGGCAAGTCCAATAGTGATTGTGAAAAAAAAAAATGATGAAATCAGAATATGTGCCGATTTTAAAAATACTTTGAATCCAATGTTAAAAAAAATAAAGTACCCGTTACCTAGAGTGGAAGATTTAATAAATAGAGTAAATGGAGCAAAATTTTATGCAAAATTAGATTTGAGAAATGCTTTTTCTCAAATTAGGTTGTCGGAGGAGTCGAGAAATCTTTGTGTGATTTCGTCACCATTTGGGTTATTTAGGTACAAGGTACTTCCTTTTGGTCTCACGACGTCACCAGCGATATTTAGCAGAGCTTTATATTCGGCAATTCAAGGGTTGGATGCGATAGCATTTATGGATGATTTGTTAATTTATGGGAATACATTGCAAGAATTGGAGAAGGCAACGGAAGAGGTAATTAAGCGTTTAGAACGTAGTGGATTTAGTGTTAATTTACAAAAATGTGAATTTGGGTTGACAGAAGTTGAATATTTGGGATTTCAAATATCGAGGGATGGTGTGAAACCACTTCAACATAAAGTTGAAGCTATAAAAAACTTGAAAACTCCAAGTGACATATCGGAGGTACGCTCTTTTTAAGGTGCAATAAATTATTATAGAATTTTTATAAGAGATTTAGCTAGTGTTTTGCAGCCGTTGTACAAGCTATTAGAAAAAGGAGCAAAATTTAGCTGGACAAAAGAATGTCAATTAGCTTTCGATAAAGTAAAAGCTATTTTAGTCTCCGATAGGATTCTGGTACATTATAATCCAGAGTTACCGGTGAAGGTAATTACTGACGCAAGTGACCAAGGTCTATAGGCGATAATTTGTCATCAATACGAGAACGGATTAGAAAGACCAATTGCGTATGCGAGTAGAACTTTGTCGAATACGGAGAAAAAATATTCCATTTTAGATAAAGAGGCATGTGCTATTATATTCGCATTAAAAAAGTTTTTTCAATATATTTATGGGAGGCAGTTTATTCTAGTTTGCGACAACAAGCCATTGGTTCACATTTTGGGTGAACATAAAAACATACCTATACTGGCAGCTAATAGATTACAAAGATATGCATTAATTTTGCAAGGATTTGATTATACTATTGAATATGTTCCGTCAAAGGATATTAAAGCAGATTTTTTGTCGAGGTTACCAATGAGTAGTACGGATAATGAGGGGGAAGATAATATTGAGATCATAAATGAGATAAACATTGAGGATGTTGAAGGAGAATTTTTAAACTGTATTGCAGTAGAAACAAATTTAAATGTAGAATGCATCAAGGAAGCATCTCGTAATGACAAGGTCATTTGTGAGATAAAAGAGTATTTAAAAACAGGGTGGCCAAATAAATCCAAAATGACAAATGGATTGGTAAAATGGTGGTTTTTAAGAGAAAAGTTAAGCGAATCAAATGATTGTTTATTTTATGAAAACAGATTGGTAATACCATTGGCATTAAGGGAAGATATTTTGAAGTTTATTCACAAATCTCACATGGGAATCGTAAAAACGAAAACTTTGGCTAGAAATTATTTTTTTTGGTTAGGGATGAATACAGAAATTGAGAAAGCAGTGAGAGAATGTACACAATGTGCAAGAAATATGGGATCTCCAGATAAAGTCGAGTTGAAAAGTTGGCCGGTAGAACAACATATTTGGAAAAGGATACATTTAGATTTTTTCGGACCGCTAGCAGGAAAATATTTTTTTGTCGTAGTAGACGCAGCATCAAATTGGATAGATGCTGTAAAAGTTGATAAAATTGATGCAAGGCATACAATTAGAGAGTTGAAGAGAATATTTTCAGTGTTAGGTATTCCAAGTTGCATTGTAACGGATAATGGGACGGCATTTACATCAGTAGATTTTCAAAGGTTTTGCAAAAATTTAAATATTAAGCATTTAACATCAACAGTAAATCACCCAGCGTCAAACGGTTTGGCGGAGAATACGGTAAAAACAACAAAAGTTTTTTTAAAAAAAATATGAAAAATGGTATGTTTCCTAACGATTATGAAGATAAGCTTTTGGAATTTTTAGTAGATCATAGAAATACACCATCATTGGCAACAGGGATGGAACCGAGCGTGCTTATGATAGGTAGAAAAATAAGATCCATTTTTGATACAGTAGTGCCTGGGGAAAAATCATTTAAAAAGACGGGGAGAAAGGTATGTGTTTTTAAAAAGAGAAATCAGGAAAATCAACAAAGGAATTACAGGGGAAGAAAGGTTAAAGGACTATTCAAAATTGGACAAAAGGTCTGACTAAGGATTTCAGAAATGTAGGGAAATGGGTTCCATGCATTATATTTAAAACATTGGGAAACAGTATTTACTTGGTAAAAGCTGGAAATCAGATTTGGAAGAGACATCATGATCAGATTTCCGGAAGAAAGGTGTCTTGGGAGGATGAGTCTGACAATGACCTGGGGTTGGGTCAGCTGTTGGATGAGGCAGGACAGATCTCTAATGACTCGGGTGTTTCCAGGTTCCAACCATGGTCGGAGCGCCTGCGTCCGAGGGGGGAGAACCGCCTGCGGTACCCAAGATGAAAGAAGATAAAGTTTTATAAGATATAATTTTTATTGATATAATATGATATAATGATAAGTATGATATAATGTAATGTAGATTCGTCATTTAGTGAGGGAGGTGTAATGTATAATTATAATATGATTATTTAGAGTAGGTAAATATCATATAAGGTAATGTATTATTGTAATATAATATTATTAGAGTTATGGGTATATAATATTAGTAGGTAGAGATTATTATTGCTTCACTAGGTCAGTCTGGTTTTGTCTCTCGCCTTGTAAACACTGTTATGGAATAATACATCTATTTGAAACCAAGACTCATCTGTTCGTCTAATTGATATCCCCCATCCACAATAGACATCCCAACAACATCACAATTATTTATATTATTATTACTATTATATCTAATCTTATATAATTGGAAGCGCGGCAAGCGAATTTCGCGCGCTTCTCTTCATTCGGTGTATATGCTTCGAGAGCTCTTCAATCCGACCATGATCGAGGTGCCTCGACGACAATTGGGACGCAATATCTGCCCCGAGAGCCTGGATTCTGTTGGTCGGGACAACAAGGAAAGGTCCGAAGGAATTGCCACTAACCTTGATGCTCCCGTGGTCCAGGCCTCGTTCGACTGCAGTCTTGGCCCCGATTTCCGGCTGCTTCTCTCCACGCAGCGATCCCGTTGCACACGCGACTTTGCACTCGGGAATAATGTTATAACCTTCCTACACGAAAGTTACCACGTTTGACACGACGATCTTGCTACACGAAGAATCTTGGACCAGTTCCACACGACAACCTTTCTAGTCAAAGGTATGAGAACAAGTGGCAATATAGGTAGGTAATACAGACTTTTGGGCATTGTGGTAAAGTTGTGAACAAGGATAGGTATTAATTTAGGGAATGACCAACAGATGTCCCTTTGGCGCGAACAATAATGATTTAAAAAAACATTGAAAACAACTCTCGCATTATCGTATTTTACATGTTTTTCTTAGCTCAGATTGTGTAGAAAGTGATTTTGAAGACAATATCATTGAAAGGTCATCTTTAAACCAAATGGCAGATAAACCAAACAAGCACTGGGGGGTATGGCTGGAACATATTGGTGCGATTATGAAAAAATCGAATTTACAAAGCGAATGTAAAAGAAGGAAGTGTATAAAAAAAGTGATGGATATGAATGAATGGAAAGAGGTATGCTAGAATAGAAAAAAAATGGAGGCCAATCTGCACTCCTAGCAGAATGACAACAGAGAAACAGTTACATTTTCTCTTTTTTGTCTCTTTGTTTCGTTGTGAAAATAAAGCTTTTATTTTCTCCTTTCTACAAGGCTATTCTTATGTTTGCTAGAAACTTCATTTGGTGTGGAGCTACTAGTGTATTAAGTTTCAACATAATTTTCATGAACAAAAAACAAATAAAGTCTCCGAGCTTTCCTTGCATTTTTTCAAAGCCGATTAAGAATCTGTAATAGTATCGGTTTCAAGAAAATGAAGAAAATGAAGAGAGGTTCTGTTTACCGGTATTTATCCTGGCTTTCTTTGTTACCGATAAAAAGCTCCACTAAGGATATCGTTAAACTGAGTAAGAAAACAATAACTTACAGCGTAATCCTGAAACTGAGATTTTTATAAATAAAGAAATATAAAAAAAGAACAAAAAATAGTGGCTTTTCGTTCCCTTTAAGATTCTCCTTCTCTTCAAAAGTATTTTCTCTTGAAAAGATTTTTTTTTTTGTTGCTTTTTTTCTTCCTAAAATTTTAATTTATTTCTTGAATCGGGCAAATATTGCCTTGTCAGGAAGGAACGTGCCAGAAAGAGTCTGATGATGTAGTAACGCAACGCAAACGCAACTAAGCTACACATAAAGTGTAACTTCTTGCCGCGTTACCTCCGAAGGGGTCGCATGTGGCGAGTTGAATCTATTTATTTTTACAGGTAAGGGGGCCGGCCTTACGCCAACCACTTCAGTTGAAGTGGATGTTTCCCAGCTCCCGAGAGAGCTGGTACTCGTTTCTTGGGAAGGCTGAGTAAACCTTGCCGGTATTTTATTTGGAGGTTTGAAATAAACACCGAAATGGGAAATCATTTCTGACACTCTCGGTGGGATTTGAGCCCGAGCTCACGGCATGGAATGCAAGCACTCTATCAACTGAGCTATGGACCGGACTAACACTTCCATAATTATTTTGTACAACGTTTACATTATATTTCAGTATCAATTTGTAATGATTTTGTTTGACTAGTATTCACAGAGCTTATATACAGTGAAATAGGCTCTACGCTTTGGCTACGATTTTCCGTAGAACTTTAGCGAGTGTCGGTGTACCGCGTCCGCTGGTCGGCTACGAACTTTATGTGTAGAAATGTCCATCCAGCGGTCCAGGGCTCTACGGAGCGTAGCGCGAAACAATACCTACCACTGGGATTTGCGAAATGAATATATTTCGAATGTATTAAAATGTGAGGTATGATGGCTCAGTGGAGACATTAAAATATAGACTTTGAATTGGAAAATAAATTTTTCATTAACAATTCAAACATAAAAATTATAATTCTTGTAGTTTGGTCAATGTTCACATTCCTGCTGCTTCGCCTTTGTTATTACCTAATTGTACATCTTTGTCGTAACTCAACCTTCTCATTTCTCTATGGTTTTTGTTTTGTCAATATTCTAACAGTGTTCTCCTGAAAATGACGTAAGCAAGACGAAAGCACTTGAGGTAAAATAAATGCTCAACTTGTGAAAATAAAACACTGTTTTTTGAAATTTTATACTTTTTCATAAAATAATTGTGTCTGCCGTAACTTCACAAATAAAACCGAAAGCCTTGCAGATTTACCTTCATTTATAACATCAATTAAATATACCATCAATATGAGCAACCCGTAGAACGACTCACATTCATCCTTTTGCAGTCAGGTTGATGGCTAAGTTGGTAGAGTGCTTACATTTAATGCCGAGAGCTCGAGTTTGACTCTCACCAAGGGTGTCAGAAATGGTTTCGGTGTTTATTTCAAACCCGAAATAAAGTGCCAGCAAGGCTTACTGAGGCTTCACAATAAATGAGTACTCGCCCCTTCGGGAGCTGGTAAACCCACATTTCAACTGAAGTCATTGGCGTAGTGCCAGCTACCTTAACTATAAAAATAAAAAAGTTCCACTCGCCCCAGTGAACTATAATCTTTATCTATAATCTAAGTTGCAGATACCTATTACAATTTATACTCATATTTAATGCATTCCCATAAGCAGACACTTATAAGTACACATGCCGCATGTGAACTTACAGTATGAAAATCCAAATCTCCAAAATAAAAATAAACGCTGCAACTCTCGCCAACCTTCCCTGAAACAGGGGGGACATTTGCAAAGTGAACCATTTTTGTACAGTATAAGTGGTCAGCCTCATACTAACCTATAAGTCAAGGGATCGATTCGAAAAAAAAACACAGCTAAAAGTTACCCTACATGTGCAGCTTTGAAATATAGGGCAGTAGACAAATCAGCGGAAAATTTAGGCAAAAATTGAAATATGTAAATTCCCCGTAAGCTTATATAAATATTTACTCGATACAGAATTTTCACGAAAACCTGAAATACCTTAAATTTCTACACCTAATTATCCCGGAATTTCTCCGTATCAATTTACACCACAAATAAAATCAACATAAATTTTCTCTCCAAGTTTTTCGGCTCCAAAATAAAATGCCCGCAGGCAAGGATTCGAATAAAGGAACCAACCCGCAAATTATTTTTAATAGACATTTTTTTTACAACCGACTTTGTGGCTGCTGAGAAAAGGGTTAACATTTTTTTTCTTTGAGTTTTTTGTGTTAAATTATATCTTTTTGTTGAAAAAGGGAAAAGTTTTGTGGAATAAAATTTCAGGCTTTTATGTATCAGCTGAATTACATTTTCTTGTAATTAAAATATGAAGTTTTCGCGGTGTTTGATTGTTTTTGATAGATTTTATGTCACCATAAAACTTTGAAGTGTCTTCTTGTGAGCATAAATTGGATATGAGTACGAGTATTAAGCGTCACAACCTTTAGGCAACTAAAACCATCGATAATGTCCAATTTTGGTACCAAAACTATAGTTAGATAACGAGTAAACCTTTTGTGAATGTTTATTTTTGGTAATTTACACAATAAAGTTTTCAACCCACCGAAGAGCAGTTTTGAAAATGTAAATCTTTTTTTTGTGCTCCATCGGGGATTAAACTCTCGACCTTGCAATTTACCATTACGCGTGACAAAGAGCCGTTGAAAGCAGAATGCTGGGAATCAGCCTTAGAGACATAGTTCCAAACCAAGAGATCCGTAGACGCACTGGTGTTACTGATGTCATACAGCGAGTGGCCTGCTTAAAGTGGCGCTAGGCTGATCACGTCGAATGCCAGGACCATGACAGGTGTCTGAAAAGGATAGTCCAGTGGCGGCCCAGGATGTCCAATTGGGGAGTGGGAAACCCAACTGAGGTCGACATCAAGGGAACTGCAGGCAGAGGATTGCTGAACACAGAATCGGATAAACAAGCATGGAGATGTTTGGAGGAGGCCTACGTCCAGAAGTGAACTGAGAAAGGCTGAAGAAGAAAAATAAGATTCAAGATTTAAAAAAAATAGCTCCAGTGTCAGGTTTCTTTGAGTTGCTATTGTCATCTTCATAAAATCCTTCTTATATGGCCTTGTAGTTTTGAGCGCCTTGACTCAATATGTGATACAACGCTACGCTACTACGCTACACATATAGTGTAACTTTTTATTTTCTCTAAAGGGGTCGCATATGACAAGTGAACCTATTTATTTTCACAGTTAGGGGGGAGGACTTACGCCGAACACTACAGTCGAAGTGGGGGTTTCCTAGCTCCCGAAGAGGCTGGTATTCATCTCTTGTGAAGGCTGTGTAAGCCTTGCCGGTATTTTATTTTGAGGTTGAAATAAACACCAAAACAGACAGTCGTTTCTGACAACCTCAGTGGGATTCGAGCCTGGGCTCTCGGCATGAAACGCAAGCACTCTACCAACTATGCTATCGACCAGTCTTTGTATTACCAGTTTGAGTCTCTAGTTTTTTTAAGGACATTTTCGACAATCCCTCTACTTTAACGATATCAAAGTCTTTGCTTTTGTGACCAAATACATTTTTAATCTACAAACACTTTGTTTAAAAAAAAAAGATAATAATTTCTGTTATTAAAATAAATGTTTAAAAGTAAAACAATTTTAGATTTTTTAATTCAGATATGAGGCGAAAGTAAACATATACTTTTTGATGCGGTCTGGCTTCTTTTGGGACCCTTTGTTTCACACAAAAACTTTAGAGCCTTTGCCGCGTTACCTCAAAAAGGTTTTCATGCCAAAACGTCGCCCTAGTGCTTGTTTAACTTAGCTACCATATGATTCAAAGATGACCTTTCAATGAAATTGTCTTGAGAATCACATTCTACACAATCTAAGCTAAAAACAACGTCGAACACGATGCTGTGAGAGATGTTTAAAATATTTCTTAAATCAATTAAATACTAGCATTTATTCAAGACACATTGGTTCAGTGCACGTACAAACATTGATACCTAACACCCCACTCTTTAGACCCTGGTGAGCGCGTTTGTGATGTCTCGGATTGATTATTGCTCAACGCATTATAGTGGTCAGCCAAAGAAGCAGTCCAACCGCTTTCAATCTGTGTTGAATTCGGCAGCAAGGCTCATATTCGGGATACCCCAATTCGCTCACATCACTTCGCTCTTAAAAAAACAACATTGGCTTCGTTTCCCGGAGAGGGTGGTCTACTGTATTTGTGTGTTGGTATATAAAGCCATCAATGGCTTGGCTTCACCTTATCTGACTGATATGATTTCGCCTGTTGAGATGGGTGTGAGGAGGCAGACACTCAGATCTGCGGGCGATGGAGCGATCAATTTGGTTCAGCCGCACCGTCAGATCCGTACAAATTTCGGAGAACGTGTTTTCCGAATTGCGGTTCCGGTAGAGGGAACAGACTGCGACCCACAGAAAAAACTCCAAATCTGTGGGTGTATTTCGCTGAGCACTCAAGACACACCTTTTTAAAAAGGCTTATCCGTGATCGGTGAGGGCTTTGAGGTGTGACACGCACAAAAACGGCGCTCTCTTATCATTTGTAATTTGAAATAAATAAGCCTGATATCTATGTATTCTAAATCTAAGTTACAAAGATATATATAATTTGAGATTCATATTAAATGCATTCCCACAAGCAGACACGTATAAGTTCGCGCTAACACATGCCGCATGTGTACCTACAATATAAAATCCCAATCTCAAATGAACATAAACCCTGCAGCTCTTGCCGACCTTCCCTGAAACAGTGGTGACATTACGCTTCCCCAGTTCTTGTTTGCCGTATACGCCAATCTTGTCAAATATGACTTTTTCATGCAGTTGTCTTATGAATCAAATTTTACACAATCTGAGCTAAGAAAGACCGTAAAACTCGATAATGTGAGAGTTCTTTTAAATATTTTTTAAATAAATTTCTTATTTTCATTAGACACATTGGTCCAGTAGGTACACATGCAAACATTGCTCATGTAAATTTTTCTCAATGGCGTATACGGCAAACAAGAACTAAGGCAGCGATTAGCAAAGTGGACCATTTTTTACAGTATAGGTGGTCAGCCTCATACCAACCTACAAGTCAAGGAATTCATCATGCGAAATAACTTCTGTTGGAGATAAGATCAACAAGCACTATGGTGACGACAGACCCTCTCTTTCACTACACTGCCTGCTAGGAATCCGCAGGACTGGGTTATTGTTTGGACCCGGGCCGCGCTTAGACTGGTTGTATTTATTTTTGGAAGGAATTCCCGAGTTTCGGCGTAACGGTTTTGCTGTTTCAAGTAGAATTGTAACAAAATTTCAATAAATTTCGCTGCCGAGAAAGCGTTATCATCGCTTGCAAGCTCATCCACTTGAGAAATTAAATTAGAATTAGCTAATTTTGAATCTGGATTAGTGGAACAAAATTGATTTTATAATATTTTGTCAGATTTGTGTATTTTGTACGGTTCGTGAATTTTGTATGATTTTTTAATTTCTAAATGTCATTTTTTATTCCATTGTACTACCTGAAGATGATCGAGAGATTGAAAGCGTTCGTGTATATTAATTAAAACAAAATTAATAAATCGAATATTTTTAAGTGTGTGGTGGTTTACACAGTGAAAGTCCATTGTATATTAATTAAATAAACAAAGTTTTAATTCACTTTTATCTTTTTTATTTTTATGTAGCACTTTCGCCTGTCCTGATGATGCCTTGTAGGCGAAAGTGCTAGACAAAAATAAAAAAGTGAATTAAAACTTTGTTTATTTAATTAATAAATCGAGTTTATATTTAAAACAGAATTAAAGAAAAATAAAAGATTAATGGTTTTTGTATTGAAGAATCATTTTAAATAAATTTTGTTAGATAAATAGCAATACTTTTTCTTCACGAGTTAGTTTATTTCCATGTACGCTTTCGATGTTAACACCCCATCGTGTGAAATACTATTACACAAACTGAAATAAATACGAAATTATAATAAATATAAATGAAACTGTAATTCTGTCACCACTTTAAATTAAGCATTTTTTGGTTGATTTTTTTTTAATTTTCTGTCCGTTAACAGTACTAACCGGTGAGATGACGAAATGTTTTTTTTTGCCTTTTTATGGTCATTTACTATATTATAAAGCAAATGAATAGGACATCCAGAGTCATAATGAAAGGAGAGCTTTTATAAAAAAGGTCATGACTCTTGATGAAATGAAAGAAGTATGGCTAATCTGTAATGTAGGTTTGCAATATTGGCGGCTTATTTATACATGCATAATTTTATGTTTTATTTTTGTATACCTATAGACTTTTTTTCGCATAGATTTCTTTTTAAGGTTTTGTTGTCTTTTTATACATTAATGTCATTTATTATTTGTATTCCTTGACTTATAGGTTATGAGGCTGACCAACCATAGTGTAAAAAATGGTTCATTTCGTCGGACCAATAAGCCCGGACACAATAGATCCATACAGCTTTAGAGCACTTGGGATTTGTTTGAGAAATTGCGCTTTATTGTCCCCCAGTGCTTGTTTGGCTTATCTACCATTTGATTCAAAGGTGACCATTAAATAATATTGTCTTAAGAATCACATTCAACACAATTTGAGCTAAGAAAAAGACGTAAATATTTAAAAAAACAATTTCCTGTATGAGGCTGACCACCCATAATGTAAAAAATGGTTCACTTTGCCAATGTCACCCCTGGTCCAGGGAAGGTCGGCAAAAGTTACAGGCTTATGTTTATTTGAGGCTTGGATTACACATTCAGCATTTGTTTGCGCAAACTTACACGTGTTTTAAGTGTTTTTAGGCTTTCATGGCCAGCTTCAGATGATGATGATAAGGATGTAGAATTCATCTTCTATCCATCCACACGTGTTTGTTTGTGGGCATGCATTTGACATGAGCTTTGAATGTTAATATATCCTTGCAACTTAGATTCCATGTGTTGTCTTGTCTTGTATCCTGCCGCCATTCCTCTAAGGGTGGCCAGTACTCCACACGAGTGCCTCCACTTGACTCTGTCCTTGCATACTTCTTTCATCTCATCTAGTTTCATCACTCTTTTCATGCACTCTCTTTTATCCACTCTGTAAATTCCATTCGTTCGCAATCTCACTTATCTGATCAATCCATTCTTTTCTAGGTCTTCCCCTTCCACGCTTATTATAGATTATGATACTATTTCTTGCGGCCCAAATGTCTGGCGTCCGAGTGTGCACGATCAGTTCCTTGCAGACGTAATGATTGCGTTTGCCTGCCAAGTGGCGCGCCGGCTGAGAGCTGGCGGATGCGCCACTGTGTCAGGGTCAGCAGAACAAGGTACCGCACTGCACGGAGCACGCACTCTAGATAGCGACCCAATAAAATCATTCTTGTCTGTCTTATGTCCATCAGAGGTAGCTTCACATGAGCAATGTTTGTATGTGTACCGGATCAATGCGTCTTATCAAAACTGCAAATTGATTTGGTCTGAAATTAGCCTGACAGTTTGTCAAATAAGAAAGAATATAGCTCCAATAGCTATAAAAAGTAAAAAGAAGAAGAAGAAGTTTTCTGTGTCGTCTGCCACTTTTGTATGTTAAATCTCTCTCTCTCTCTGTTGTACCGACCTCCGACCGAGCAGGTTGGGTTGTGGCGTGTGTAAATTCTGACCAATATATGGCGTGTTAAAAACAACTTTGATTTCTGCGAGTTGTAGTCCTCTCCGGTGTTCCTCCTTTATCCTGATTCCCAATCCCCGTCCGGATTCCTACCATGGTTTTAAAAATATTTAAAACAACTTTCACATTATCGTGTTTTACGTTTTTTTCTTAGCTCAGATTGTATAGAATGTGATTCTTAAGACAATAATATCATTTAATGGTGACCTTTGCATCAAATGGTAGATAAGACAAACAAGCACTGAAGGGACGAAAAAGCGTAAATTCTCAAGCATAACCCAATTGCTCTAAAGGTGGGTGCCCCTATTGTGTCAGGTTTTTGCTAAAAGCAATAAAATTTCAACTCATTGAAGAGCATCTTTGATAATATAAATATTTGTTATGCTCCGCTGGATATCCAACTCATGACTTTCTGACTATGAGACCGCAGCTTTTACCATGAGACTACGGACCTACTGGCCCGATAATGTGACGAAACGTTTGGTTTCAAAGATCTGGGTATTTCAGATTAGGACTCCAGGCTTCACATCCGTACAACACAACTGCCCGACCAATGAAAGAGTATATTATCTAAAATCTTCTTTATACGTGAACACACGTCAGATCTGATAATTTTCTATTTCCCGTTAGGAAATTATTTGGCTCTTGTCTGGCCACTTAACAGTCAAATGATATTTTTAAAGATGAAGTCCGCCCCACGCGAAGCAATTCTTGATACAACTCTAACGTAGTTTATATTTGAACGCGGAAAAATGTCAAAATTGCTTTACAAGAGATACAATATTTGGATCGAGCTCTGATATGATATAGGTACCTAAAAATATATATTTAGTCCGAGTCTCAATTTATCCATAAATCTAAGTTATAAAGATTCATTAACATTGAAAATTCATATTCAATGTATGTTCACAAACAGACACCGGTAAGTTATCGCTTAAAAATGCTGAATGCGTACTTACAAATTAAAGTCAAAACCTCAAATAAACATCCACCCTGCAACTTTTTCGATCTTCCCTGAAACAGGAGTGGCATTGGCAATCTGAACCATATTTTACAGTGTGGGTCGTCAGCCTCATAACAACCAATAAGTCACGGAGTAAAAGTAGTAGATAACATTCAAGTTTATAAAAACAATAGAACTTACACAAAAAAGTCAGTTGGTATGTACATGACATAAAATTATGAAAACAGAAGCCGCCAACATTGAAGATCAACATTACAGACAAGCCGCTATTTAATTATGTTGTTAAATTCTGCTTTCATATCACCCACAGTCATTACCTTTTGATTGCGTTCATAGAAAACTGCCGCATTGCTTAGGGTTGTGACCCGTGCTGGAGCAACCACTCTTCTCCAATTCCTCTTGACTGCGCTGCGCTCTGCGCTCCAACCAACCAAGGTGCCTGCTGCAGTCTTCACTTGATCGGTCCATCGTGCAAGATATTTTCCTCTTTCTATTTGCTCAAGTTATCGATAACATCCAGTGATTCCAGACTATCCTCATTGCCAAGGACAACGTGTCCGAAGAACTGAAGAATACGGCGTGTACATATTATATTGGCCAGAGTCAAGCCATCCAAACGCAGCTCCCGACGAATGGACTCGTTGGTATGTTTAGCCGTCCAGAGAAGTCGGAGCATGCGCCTCCAGCACCACATTTCTAAAGCATCAATTTTTCTCTTTTATGCTGCTTTTATGGTCCATGTCTCAGCAGCATAGACAAAAATAAAGTGGACCAGACTACTGACAAGCTATATCTTGGTGCTGTTAAAAACCCTGAAACTTCCATAATTATTTTATAATTAAGTACTTTGCATGTATCCAAGTCGAATAAAATATTTACGTTCATGTAAAATTGGCCATAATTGAAGTTTGTATTTTAACTAAATATAATCTTAAGATGATCCCTGAATTTGGCTTTGGAAGAACTTTATCGCAGATACACATGGTCATACATGAATGTCATTTATGTTTGTCTACCCATCTAAAAGATATTTTTCGGATGCATAGCTTTGAAATTATTTTATTAACAGCACTCTATACCCAAAATATGCCGTTGTATAAAAAAAACATGTTTCTTAATTTTTATGGTCTCAGTAAAAAAGTGACAGAAATAATAAAAATCAGGCGTGTTTATTGATTATATATCTAAATAATAATGGTAACAAATATAAACACCACAAAACGATATTGAAAAAAATGTTTTTTCATGTTTTTTCATCTTTTTTCATGTGCTACATTTTGGATTATTTTACAAAATAATACTTCATTTACATAGTCGCTCAATAAGCCAATTTTCGTAAATGTGAATAGTTTGTAAGAAACAATGGAAAAACTGTTTTCAAGAAATTTAATAAAATGAGTTTGTGAGTTTTCTGAAACAAATAGTACTTACATAATAATATTTTTCAACAAAAAATGGATTTTCAGTGTTCACACAAAAACCAATAAGAATGTATGAAAAAGGTCATGACTCTGGATGAAATGAAAGAAGTATGCAAGGACAGGAAGAAGTGGCGGCTAATCTGCAATGTTGATTTCTAATGTTGGTGTATTCATTTGCTACATTTTTTGCATAGGAAATTTTTGACTTTTTTTGTATAGATTTCTTTGTAAGGTTTTGTTCTTTTTTATATTTAAATGTAATTTATTATTCATATTTCTTGACTTATAGGTTGGTATGAGGCTGACCACCCATACTGTAAAAAATGGTTCACTTTGCCAATGTCACCCCTGTTTCAGGGAAGGTCGGCAAAAGTTGTGGGGCTTACGTTCATTTGAGGTTTGGATTTTATTTGTAAGTACACATTCAGCATTTGTAAGCGCGAACTACACTTGTTGGTTTGTGGGCATACATCTGAGAGCTTTAAATGAATATATCCTTGCAACTTAGATTATAGATTATTATTATTATTTATTATGTAAGCCTTTAATGTGATTCATCGACAAAAGCGCAAAACTGATGAATGTGAATTTATCGTTGGTACTCGGTTTTAATTTTGGCACAGTTCATTCTACTGAAACATAATATGAACTTGCATTTTATGAAAATAAGCTTTCAGTGTATTTATAGTTGGTATGTAAACACGCGAATTAAAATATTATTCCCTTGAGCCAAATTTAGCAGGCGCTGTTCATATGTACACTGATTATTTGACGATGGATTAATACGCTACTAAGCCATACGTATTGTAATGTTTTTGGATTCGGAAAGTCTCTAAATTAAAAACATACAGGTCTTCTTTCAGGATCTTTATTTTCACTTAATTTATTTTTACAATTTATATTTATTTTTAACACTTTTGGTAACTCAAATTTATTTTCACAGTTCAGTATCGCTCACACTCTTCAATCAAAGGCGACTATCTTACTCCCTCGCTGTATCCAATTTTGCTCCTTATATACTGTAGTAACAGAAGTCTCTAGGAGCTTATTTGCCATCAAAACTCTCGAACATTCTACCAACTTCAAGAGTACAAAAGGATTATTTTATTTCTAGATTTCTTAAGCCTATAATTATTGCTACCTACGGTGTACACCTATATTAGTCTACTTTTGACATAACACTATAAAAATTATTAATACCTTCGATGTACACCTATATTAATCTACTATTTACATAACAATATAGTGTAACTAATTGCCGCATTTACCCCGGACATGTCGCAAGTGGCGAATAAAACCTACTTATTTTTACAGGCGAGGGGCCCGGCCTTGACTGTAACTGCAACTGTAAGAATGCATGTGTAGAAAGCCAGGAGCCATCTACTTTCGTAGAAATAGGGTTCTCCAGCTCTCGAGGGGACTGGTACTCATTCCTTGTGAAAGCTGAGTATACCTTGTTGGCATTATTTATTTTAAGTTTTATATAAACACCGAACACAGCAGCCGAAAGACAAGAATGGAGAGGATTGGAGGAGGCCTACGTCCAGGAGTGGACTGGCAAAGGCTGAGGAAGAAAAAGAAGAGAAACACCGAAACGGGAATTTATTTTTGAGACCCTCGGTGTGATTCGAGCCCGAGCTCTCGGCATGGAACGCAAGCACTCTTTCCCACTTTTCCCAGCACTTAAGAACCTCCTATTTAACTGAAGTGGTTGGCGTAAGGCCGGCCCTCTTACCTGTACAAATGAAAAGGTTCCACTCGTCAAATGCGACCTCTTCGGGGATAGCGCAGTTAGAAGTTACATCATATGTGCAGGATAATTGCGTTTCAAAGCGGTTTATCTGTATTTTTTATTATTTCTGGATAAATCGGTACAATTTAATGCATTTCAATAGATTCTTGACAAACACGGCTCATCTAGATTCTAGAGGGTATTCTCAAATACACTTCTTTTTTTTATTAAAACTGGCGTATTCAAAGATTTTATTATAATTTTACAAGACTCCAACAAAATGACTATTAAAAAGATTTTTTTTTGATTAGTTGTTCACCGTGGGTGTGACACTCTACCATTTCGTCCCACCCTGTGCTTGTTTGACCTATCTACCATTTGATATACAGATTAAGCTTTAAGAAATTGTCTTAAGAATCACACTCTACGCTATCTGAGTTATGGAAAAAACGTAAAACTCGATAATGTGAGAGTATTTTTAAATATTAAAAAAAATATATATCTAGTTTTCAGAAGACGCGTTGGTCCAGTGCACATACAAACATTGCTCATGTGAAATTATCTCTAATGGAGATACGGCAAACAAATACTAAAGGGACGGTTTATAAAATGTTGTCGTCCGTGATCTAGTCACTGATCAAAAATAACCTGAAGGAAGGATATTAATAGGAGAGACGACTCTAAAATATGCTAATGACTGTATTTATAAGAAGATGTTCCAGGAAAAAATATACGCATTTACTTAAATGAAGTTTATTTTCGTGTTGTGAAGTTGTGAAAATGACAGAAAAAAATGTGGAAGGGAAAAAAAGAGAGGATGACCAAGAAAAGTATGGCTGGATCAGATTGGGGAAATTGTGAAAGAATAGGAAATTTGTTTGTCTTTTTTATTGATGAAGTAAAGCGTGAAGTTTAAATTGAAACTTTATTATATCATAAGTTTTTGTAATTGTTCTGTAAAAGAAAAACGAAATAAATATATATAAAAAAAAAAACAATTATGTAAAACGCGAATTTAAGAGAAGGATTATTGGAAAATTGTGATTTTATTTTTTATTTATCGAAATTAAGTGAATGGGATATCCAGAGTCATAATAAAAGGAGAGCTTGTATGAAAAAGGTTATGACTCTGGATGAAATGAAAGAAGTATGCAAGGACAGGAAGAAGTGGCGGCTAATCTGCAATGCTGATTTGTAATGTTGGTTTATTAGTTTGCTACATTTTCTGCATAAGAAATTTTTGACTTTTTTTGTATAGATTTCTTTTTAAGGTTTTGTTATTTTTTATATTTAAATGTAATTTATTATTCATATTCCTTGACTTATAGGTTGGTATGAGGCTGACCACCCATAGGTACTGTAAAAAATGGTTCACTTTGCCAGTGTCACCCCTGTTTCAGGGAATGTCGGCAAAAATTGTGGGGCTTATGTTCATTTGAGGTTTGAATTTTATTTGTAAGTACACAATCAGCATTTGTAAGCGCGAACTACACGTGTTTGTTTGTGGGCATACATCTGAGAGCTTTGAATGAATATATCCTTGCAACTTAGATTATAGATTATAGAAAACAACATAAACAATACAACATGACAGTTAGAGACCATAAAATTATAATGTTAACAAAAAACGATATTAACAAAAGTATTATTAATCAATTAATTTTACACAATAACAAATCATCAAAATATTACAATATGTTACTCTATCATTCGTTTTTCTAGCAGAATCTTCCATTCCCGCATTAGTCTATTCATTCTGGTGATGGATATGAATGAATTGAGTAAAGTATGTACGGTTGAAATCAAACGTTTGAGAAGCATGACAGGAAAAACTCCGAGTGATAGAGTTATGAATGAATGGATAAAAAAAGAATGTAAGTTGAAAGAGGATGTGAAAGTAAAGGTACAAAATAATGTGATGAGATGGTTTGGGCATATGGGAAGAATGGATGATGATTGACTGACAATCTATATATACAGAGGAAGTGTGAAAGGAAAAAGAGGTAAGGAAAGACTGATAAAAGTATGAAAAGTAAATAAATCACGCGTGTTTATTGATTTTTTGTACAAATTATAAAGTTAAAATTCTTTATACCTACGCATAACTTAGAAATGACGCCACAAAAAATATTAAAAAAAACACGTTTTTTCACATTTTTTTCGTTTTATTTTGTTGCTTTATATCGTATATTTTTTTTTACTTTATAATTATATAAGGAATCTTAAGACAGAAACTCCCTACAGGGGAGAAATATCTCAACCGTTGAACTATACCTACTGTGCAAATGTAACTCAGAACCATAAGTGATAAAATAAATAGTGTAAAATAAATAAACTGCAGTTTTTATTCCATAAAACCAGCTTACAAACATAAAAATGTGGATGAAAAATAACAGTTTGTGTTATGGCCGTGGGAATCAAGTCGCTGTTCTCGACTAGCGTATTTGGAACAGAAATACGTTAGTTCTAGTCACGTTTAGCCCATTTTACCATAGCTTCTACCCAGGTTCAACAGATGCCATTGCATGCACACAAGCTTCTGCTTTCGCAAGAAGACAACTGGCCAGGCCAAATATGTTACGAACTATGAAATCAAAGTACCTACGCGCACCTATACATGTACGATAGTGTGGGTAGAACAATCTGGGAGTAGTCAATAGTGGTGGTATTGCATAAAACGGTGTTCTGATGTTAGCGAGAAATCGAAGAATGATCTAGAATATGCGAGAAAGATCTCGTTTGTACCTATATATAGAGACTGCAATGATGCGGAGAGTGATAAGTCGCTTCAAGCCTTTTGCCGTGAAGACCAATTAGCAGGGTTTATCAATTGTTGTAAAGTGTGAACTAAAAGCGTGTTAAATAAATTTTATTAAAATAAATAATTGCAGGAAAAAAAGAACCACAAGTAAAATAAAAAATTAAAAAACACGTTTAATCAGAGTTGTATATTCTGAATCTCAGACAAATTTCTGCGAAATTTTGGTACCTATCCCTTACAGCTCGGTTGGTCTTACTGGGAAATTTCCAACTTACACGTGAACAGCAGCCTTAGAGGTGTTAGTCGCAGGAAATGGAGGTATGAGAGGAAATTACTACGCAGGGAGATTCAATTACAGAGGGAGATAGTTGCTTGAGGAGCAGGGCAGGTGAAATAAGGGTTAGTCTGGGTAATAGAAAGCGATAAAAAATCGCGGCATGTGATTTTTTTTTTCTTTGTAAAGACATCAACAGAACACTGAAAATAATTTATGATACAAAAACATAAGATCTCCAATGTTCCAATAACAGATTTATATTTTCAAATATGCTCTTCGCTGGGTGAAAAATTCATATACCTTTACCAAAGACCGGTCACTAAAGATCCATCCAGCCTTACAGCAACTGGGGCTTGCTTGAGAATTGGCGCTTTCTACAGCGACAATTGGTGCTTTGTACTTCTTCATCATAAAAGACCGGTCACCAAAGGTCCATCCAGTATTACAGCAACCGGTTCTTGCTTGAGAATTGGTATTTTCTATAGCGATAACATAGCTCGCAGAGGGCTCTTGAGGTGTGATACACACAAAAACAGCGCTTAACAAATAAATGATCCTAATATTATTATTATTATTATTATTATTATTAAGGAATAATAATAATTATTTTTCAAACCTCTGCGGTACTGCAACAAGATTTTATACCCCTAGAGTCTCTGAAATCCAGGGAGTCTTCCGTAAAAAAATAATTTATAAACAAATATTTTTTGGAAATTTCTCTACCCTGAAATGTGAGCAGGGCGTTTTGCTCCAGGGGTGTGCCTTTAGGAACAAGCGGTCGTGATTTACAGTATTAATTACCTACGGGGGGGTTGGCATAAATATTCATGATGCGCAGCCCTGATCAACCAAGGGCAACCAAATAATGACAGACATTTAATACTCCGGGTAGAGCGCTCTACGTTTTAGTTTAACCGCAGCGTTTAACCCTGCGATGTTCGAGGAGATCTGCATGGAGTTAAAGTACCTTAAAATGTGTATTTTTTCTTCATCTTCTTACGAATGTATGTTTGTGTGTGTTTTACTTGGGACTGTGTGTGTATTTTTTTTTACTTTTATGAGTGTGTCTTTAGATGTAGGTGTTTGGGTTATTAAAGTAGTGTTGCTCGAATATTCTGACAATATCACACATGTTCCAGTTCGCAATGTGTCGAGAACCGTCTTTATGTCGTAGTATATAATGGGGCATCCACACGCTTGCGGCAAACGCCTTGAGGCAAGGGCTTGCAAGCGCTTGCAAGCTCTTGGAAAACCAAACAGGGTCATCCACACGCTTGTGCGTGCGTCTGTGTGTGTTAGAATAAGCAAGCATGGCGGACGTCCAGCTTTTAGCTATAACATTTGGATAAACTTGTTTTTATTTAAAAAAAAAAACAAAATAAAAAGAGAGAAACTAAAAAGAAACGAATAATTCGGCAAAGACGATGGTGGATGATCAAAATTCATAGAAACCGTACCGCACCAGAATGCGCGCGCACAAGTATGTGTGTGCCTGGCATGCGCATGCGTGAATTCCCTTTGACTTGCGTCAAAAAACCGACTCTGGTCGGATCGGCGACAAGCCGAGCCAAGGCGGGATAAGCTACGCCCCCAGCTGAGCCAAACGGCCGTCCACACGCTTGACTTGTAATGGGTTTGCAAGCGTGTGGAAGCCCCATAAAGGGATAAAGTCGTCTAAAGCGCAGATTTAAATAAAAAAAAAATATTAGGCTGATTTATTTGGTGAGCGCTGTTTTTGTGTGTATCACACCTCAAGAGCCCTCTAAATGTATGTACATATGCAATGCAAGCTCTCTACTAATTGAGATATCGACGGGACCAGTGAGGAGTATAACGTAAAAAATAAATATATTTTTAATTATTTGTGTATTAACACTGTGAAAATCATATTCAATAATATTTTATTTATTTAATTGAAATATTCAAATCAAAACACTGTTTTGTATTTTCACGATTATAATTATTTATTATTTAATTTTGCAAACGTTTTCGATAATATATCATCGTCAGGTATACAAAAATTTAAATCAAAAGTCTGACGATGATATATTATCGAAAACGTTTGTAAAATTTAATAATAAATAATTATAATCGTGAAAATACGAAACAGTATATTTTGGTAATATGTTTATCATCACACTCATCACAGTTCTCATCAAGATCATCGTCATTATCATACTTCACGCTGAAGAAGCCCATCGTAGAAATGGGCGAAACGTCCGGAAGCTCCAACTCTCACAGACCACGGCAACAGATCCCGGAAAACTTCTCTCCAGCATCATCAACCGGCCGTGTAAGCCTAAAACTCTTATTCAAAATAACTTTCATCTACCCAAAAAACTATTTTTAATTTGTACATTATTAAAAAATATGTTTTAGTAAAGTAAACACATTTTAGTCCCCCTGGTTCCATAAGTCAATTGTATGAAGGTCTGGAGAGACCTTTTCAGTATGATTGTAAAACGCCTGAACATCGTAGAGTCACCCAAAAAAGTTAAGAACGCTTAAACGGTCACTAGAGGCAGAGCAAATTTTCGAATTGTTTTGATAAAACGCAATTACATAGTTTAAATGCAATACTTTATACTTGGGGCTTAGGGCTAACTTGGGGAGCCGAATTATAGAAGGAATATTTGAGAAGCTTTGTGGTTTTATGTGTGTTGGTGATACAATATGTATAATGTGTCTGTATGTGTTATTGTCTGTCACACCTGTGGTTGACTGTATATGATTGACAATTTAAGACTAAGGCTGTGTAAACCTTAACATCTATAATCTAAGTCGCAAGGATATTGTTAAGACTTTCCCCGAATCAATTTAATTAAAATTGCGGTAATTTATTTTCACATAATTTATTTCAGATTTGGTTCACATACAGAGTCACTTTACACTTACAAAATACAAAGATTGGTTGGATTTTAAAGCAACAGAGAGTTGTGGCCCTTATTTTATTGTAAAAATAAAGATCATTCTCGAATCATTGAGAATTATTATACGACCAAACACTCGAGCAATATCGAACAATACAAATGCAATTCTATAAGTACCTTAACTCATTTTATTTCTATAAAGACTTCAAGTAATTTATCACAAACACTAATACATTCGTAACATTATATAAATATTTGAGATTATTTAAATATGAATGCGCAAAAGCAGACGTCTGTAAGTTTGGGCTAAAATATGCTGACTTATAGATACATACTGTTACTCTGTGCTCATTCCGCTGGGGGTTGGCCAATGCGTCTGCAGATTTGCGTATAGGAAAGGTCTGAAAAGATAAGAAAAACAAAAAGAAGATTAAATGAAATTTAAAAAAATGATTAAAACGTGACTAAACTACACATATAGCGTAACTTTTTGCCAAGTTTTGCCTAAAAGGGTCACATGTGGCGAGTAGAACCTTTTTATTTTTAAGACTGCCTTACGCCAAGCCCTTCCCAATGGGAGCCCTCCCAGATTTTGAGAAAAGCTAAGTAAACTATGCCGGTTTATTTAAAATAAGTACTGAAATGGGAAATCATTTCTGCCACCCTCGGTGGGATTTAAATCCGAGCTACCGACATGGATATTCAAACACTCTACCAACTGAGCTATTGACAGGACTTGTATTTACAAAATATACCAAACCTCACATGTACATAATAAGCCATGAAACCGTGGTGGCATTGCCAAAACGTCAGTGATTTTTTGGCTTATCCATCTTTTGAATCAAAGATAACCTTGAATTGAAATTGTTTAAAAAATCACATTCTACAACTGAGGTAAGAAAAACAACTGAAAACACAAATATCTGAGAGTTGTTTTTAATATTTTCAAAATCAATTTCCAGCATTCGTAAGGCACATCGGCCCAGTACACATACAAACATTGCTCATATGAAATTACCTCTGTTGGAGATAAGACACACGTGAACCAAGTTTGTACAGAATGGGTGGCAGTCTCATACCAACCTGTTAATTGGTTTAATACAGATTCATTGACTTATACGTTGATATGCGGCTGACCATCTATGCTGTAGAAAATGTTTCACTTTGCCAATGTCACCTTTGTTCCAGGGAAGGTCGGCAAGACTTGCAGGGTGTATGTCCATTTGAGATTTGGTTTTTATATTGTAGGTTCACATGCGGCATACGCAAACGCGAACTTGTACGTGTCTGCTTGTGAGAATGCATGTAATGTGAATCCCTAATGTTACATATCTTTGCAACTTAGATTAGATTAGATTAGAGTAGAAAAAGAAGGAGGAGAAACCTACAAAATCGTGTTGAGCTGAAGACGCCAAAAGTGCAAAATAAGATTGAGTTTGTGGTCTATGGAAATTTGTGGAATCATTTGAATAAAATAGTTTGGAGTTGGAGAAGTTTTCTCAAATAAGATTACAAGTAAAAACTTAGACAATTTAAGGGTGCCCAAAGTCCTTGCATAATTCACGCGTTCAATCTACCGTGAACTGTTGTACGTACGCCTCTGGAATACTGATCCTAGATGTATATTGTATATATTCCTAGTAAATTGTATTCCTAAAGTTGAGAGAGTCCTAGAAATATAAATTCCTAGAATGTTGTATTCGTAATTATGTATATTATGATTAACTGAATTATTGTTGAACAAAAAAATTGCATAGTAAAAATTATTCCTAAGTAATCGTTTTGATTAAAGAATTAATAGCAAGAAATTGTATTTTTAAGAATCTGATTAAATGAATATTTTTTTTACTTAAAAAAAAACAGCACTGGGGTTTCAGAAATGATTTAACGTTTCGGTTCTTATTTCAAACCCAAAATAAAATACCCGCAGGGTTTATTTACTTAGGCTTCACAATAAATGAGTACCTACCATCCCCGTCGGGAGCTAGAAAACCCTCACTTCGACTGAAGTAGTTGGCGTGAGACTAGCCTTTTTACCTGTAAAAATAAATAGGTCCACCCGCTACAAGCGAGTTAACCTTGCCGGTAAATCATTTCTGACACTTCTCGAGCGGGATTCAAACCCAAGCTCTCGGCGTGGAATGCGAGCACCTAACAAGTGAGCCATCGACCGAACCGGTACAAATACGAAGAAATACTTGAATAACCTTACAGACTTAGGATCTCTACAATAATGATATTGAAAACTCTGTTATTGCTTAATCGCATTTAAACTTTGGTAATATCAGGTGACTGGATTACATTACAAGCTACGTCCATCTAATATAGCACAGATACCTTAAACTTACAGCTAGGCTCTTAGCTAGGAAGCACTTTGCGGGTGCGGTTGTAGGGAAATGGATCCGTCTCAGCAATAAAGATGATCTGCTTTTAATCTTGAAGCAATAAATTCGAGCTAAAGGCAAGCAAATTTATTTAACGGTGAATATAAAACTATGCGTGAATACTCAATCATCGCGTAAAAATACTCAAACAAGGTGATATAAAAAAAACACCACTAAGCTACACATATAGTGTAACTTAGCTCCTTGACTGATAGGTTGGTATCAAGTTGACCCCGCGTACTGTAAAAATTGGTTAAATTTTGCCAATACCACTCCGGTTGTAGGGAAAGGCGGCAGGAGTTGCAATGTTTTTGTTCATGTGAGGTTTTTTTTTGTTGTTTTTATTTGTGTGCACACACGCAGAATATGTTGGCCTGAACCCAAACATACATGTGCCTGTCTATGGGCATTCATTTAATATGAACCTTAAATGGTAAAGTATCTTTGCAGCTTAGATTATAGATTATAGTAGCCGCGTTCATTTATTTTAAAAAGTGGAGATTTATCCATTCCCGACGGAGCTGGTACTCATTTCTTGTGAAGGCTTAGTAAGCCTTGCTGTTATTTTATTTAAAAAAAAAAAAAAAAAAAACGCAAGTAAGCTACACATATAGTGTAACTTCTTGCCGCGTTATCCCCGAAGAGGTCGCATGTGGCGAGTTGAACCTATTTATTTTTACAGGTAAGGGGGCAGGCCTTACGCCAACCACTTCAGTTGAAGTGGGGGTTTCCCAGCTCCCGAGGGGGCTGAGTAAACCTTGCCGGTATTTTTATTATAGGGTTTGAAATAAACACCGAAATAGGAAATCATTTCTGACACCCTCCTCCGTGGGATTCGAACCCGAGCTCACGGGGTAGAAGGCAAGCACTCTACCAACTGAGCTATCGACCGGTCTTATTATTTTAGCTTTGATATAAGCACCGCAACTGGAAATCATTTTTGACACCCTCGGTGGGATTTGAACCCGAGCTCTTGGCATGGAATGCAAGCACTCTACCAACTATCGTCTGGACCGGTTGTGTTGCGTTGTATTCACATACGTGTAAAGTAAATTAAAATATATGATTGTTGCGAATGTGTAGTTGTGTGTCTGTGCGAATTGGCGTGAGTTGAGTTTCTGTGATTCTGTGAAGTCTCTGAATGTGAGTACGTATATAATTGTATTTGTGTTCGATATTGTGTGAGTGCTTACTCAAATATTCTAAATATAATATTCTGGTTAAATCTCGCATGTGCCAGTTCTCAATGTGTTAAGAATAAACCTTATTCTCACTTATAAATAGAGACCGAGATGCTCTGTAGCCAGATTTTTATCTAAGTCGTCGAGCTAAACATTTAAAAAGCAACCCGCATCTGAAATAAATGGTGCAAAATAAATAACCGCAATATTTATTAAATTAAACCCTGTAAAATCGTATCAGTTATATTTTCAAGTAAGATTACAGATTCTAGATACATTTACACAGAAATATAACTTCAAAGGGTTAAGACATGATACATCCGAATATCACCTGTATCAGTCGATGCCTAATATTGAATATTTAATGAGCCATATAAAGGGGTAGTTTGTAACATAACGGGGTAACATAGAGAGATATGCACACAATTATATTAAACAAATAAGGGATGGGGGTGTTAGTGTAACACTGACAACTCTCGGGAACTAATTAAACTGAAAATTTCAGACTTAAGATCAGTCTACGACCTTTTAAGTTTCAGTAAAATTCGATCTTGAATAATTTCAAATGAGAATTATGTAGGTGGAAGTGAAATACATTCAAGCAGTACATGTAGTGCAATTTCTTACAGTGTGTTCCCCGAAGAGATCGCATGTAGTATGTGAAACCTATTTATTATAACAGGTAAGAGGGCCGTCTCTACGACAAGCACTTCAGTTGAAGTTGGGATTTCCAGCTACATATCAAGGGGGCTGATTTTTATATTTTGTGAAGGCTGAATAAGCCTTGGCGGTATTTAAGTTTCAGTTTGAAATAAACAATGAAACTGTAAATATTTTTTAAAGCCATTGGAAGACATCGAATCCTTGCCCTCGTCATGGATTACTGGCATTCTATCAATTGATCTATCAACTGGACTCATGGAAGTACAAAAAAAAGGAGGTGGTGCGGGCATCTAGAAAGAATAATCGATGAACGATTGACAAAAAGGTTTTACGAGCAAAGGAAGCGCCTAAGGTAAGCGTGAAAGAGGAAGATCGATGAAAGAAGAGAATCTGCAGAGTGAGAAAAAGAGAAGAGCGTGCATAAAGAGAGTGATGAATGTTGAAGAGATGAAAGAAGCGAGCAAGGTCAGAATTTAATGGAGACGTGTATGTGAGGGTACTGGTCACCCGTGTAATATGTTTATCTAAGATCGAGGAAAGCAAAGATGTTTAATGTTTTGGAAATAATGGTGGATGATTTGCAATGTTGGCGCATATAATTTAATTGCGTTAAATTTTAAGTTTTTTGTAGTAAATTCACTTCTTCAAATTTTTATGTTCCTTGACTAGTATATAAATTGGTATGAGGCTGACCCCACATGCTGTAAAAACACAGTTCACTTTTGTCAACGCCACCCCGGTTTTAGGGAAAAGCGGCAGGAGTTGCCAAGTTTATGTTCATGTGAGGTTTGGTTTATTTTATATGTACACATGCAGCATGTGTATACGTAAACTTACACGTACCTGCTTGTGGGAATTTATTAAATAATTTGAGCCTTCAATGTCAATGTCTCGATATCTTTGAAACTTTTTTCTATTTTCTACGAGGAAAACCCTACAAAAGTGTGAAAATCTTGTAGTTTACAAGTTCTTTATGAGCAGTTCCTTATAATTAGTTCACTTACGATGAGAAGTTACACCCAATAAAATGTTTTATCCATGATTTCTCAAATCATCGAATCATCACTTTATCAGTTTTACCTTTAAGGTGGCGATACACCACTAAAGAGATTCCCCACGCCCTGAGTGATGATGGTGAGAGCTAGCCGGATGTAAGTATCCTGGAGATACCTTTATATCTTAAACATAACAAGATTTTAGATTGTGGATTATCTGAAACAATCTAAAATTTAAGGAGATTTTCTGGCATGACAGCCAACTGTAGTCAGACCTTTACAGCACGGCAGTCGTTTGTGTACAGGGGATCATTAAAGGCAAGGCGCTCAGTGATCGCAGTAACCGAGTTATGGTTTATTTGCTATAGAGGACCCGCAGGTGTACTGAATGTTAGACGACAAACTACGCCAGCACGACTATACAACAAATTTCATTTTATGTTTATCCGCAAATGATTTGAACCATATTAAAATATAAAACCCTTTAACTTATAGAATGGTATGAGGCTTACCAACCATGCTGTAAAAATGGTTCCCTTTGCCAACGTCACCCATGTTGAGCTATCGACCCGACTTTTTACGAGCTTGGTCGTCGCTACAGGGCGATAATTTTCTAGCAAGACCTAGTTGCTGTAAGGCTGGATGAACCTTTTGATGACCGGTCTTTGGTGAAGGTTTCTGATTTTTTCAACCTAGCGAAGAACAAATCTGAAAATATAAATGGTGCTCCGGCGGGATTGGAACCCACAACCTTCCATTTACGAGTCCGAAGTATTACCACTGGTCTACGGATCGGTCGTTTCTCTTCCGGATGATAAGTTCCTGCCATTCTCTCTGCATCATTTGGATCTTTTGATAATTTTGGTCACTCATGATATCCATGACACCTAAATCTAAATCTACGTTGCAAATATATGTATCATTTGAGGTTCATATTAAATGCATTCTCACAAGCAGACAAGCATAATTTCGCGCTCACACATGCCGCATGTGGACCTACAATATAAAAATCCAATCTCAAATGAACATAAGCCCTGCAACTCTTGCCGACCTTCCCTGAAACAGGGGTGACATTGGCAAAGTTAATCATTTTTTACAGTATGGGTGGTCAGCCTCATACCAACCTATAAGTCAAGGAATAACCATCAATCATAATATACGTTAGGCACTTGCACGACCTAAAGGCAATATATGGCCTTTCTAGAGTTGATATGTAGAGGTACCTGCAAATGTGTAATGCCTCCCACAGCGCTCCTAAGGGACCCTCACCTGGCCGTCACCAGCATCATGACAGCTTGCTGACTCCGCCATTGTTAATTAATTATTTATTGTCCGACACTTGGGTGTTGGGTGGGAAGTTACTGATTATTTAGGAGGTCCCAACACTATAAGGTACGCACTGAAACATAATAGATATTGTAAACTGTATGGGAATTTACCTTGGTATACGGACGCCTCGATGTACATATCGTACATCCCATTGTAATATTAGGATGATTTATCTGGTGCGAGCTGTTTTTTGTGTGTATCACACCTGAAGAGCCCATTGCGTGCTTGGTCGTTGCTGTAGAAAGCGCCAATTCTCAAGCAAGACCCAGTTGTTGTAAGGTTGGATAGACCTTTCAGTGACCGGTCTTTGGTAAAGGTTCATGAATTTTTCAACCCAGCGAAGAGCACATTTGGAAATATAAATGGTATATTTTTTGTGGGGAATCGAATCCACAACCTTCCATTTACGAGTCCGAAGTGTTTCCACTGGACTACGCACCGGTCCAAGAATTGAAAAGATTGTACGTGCATTACTAGAGTCCGCTGTTGAGGTCTGGACCGAATATATTTTTTAAGGAATCCTGTGCGAAAGACTCCCCTAATTTCAGGAAATCTAGAGGTCTATGACACTTTTTGGAGTGCCGTGTGCGTTAAGCTTGCCAGTTAATGTCCTGATCCTTTACACTCTTTACAGTATATCTGCTAGCTGTGTAGTGTTGTTTTCTGTATTACATTGCCTTTATTTTGAGACACTGGTTCTGTTTTCACTCTTTATTTTGATCACAGAAAAATCTTATACAGATAAAACAGCCGCTCAAAATATGATTTCCATTTATCTTAAAACCTCACATAGCAAACATTTATTATATTTTTGTTTTCGAATTTCTCGTTGTTAGCAAGAAGAGTTTATTTCAGGACCCCGTTGTATTGTGAGCCCCTGTTTATATAGCATTTCACGGCGGCCGCTCGGACCGCAGACCGCCAAAGCGCCGCCCTGCTCCCCAACAACTGGAAATATGCGTAATTAAAAATATCTCGACTTGTTGCCGCCGAAATTAAAAGCTAACTCCAATAATGTTTGTATATAATCCAAGTTGCACAGATATATATATTAACATTTAAAGCTCATATCAAATGCATGCCCACCTCTCGTCACAACAAGGGCAACTCTTAGAACGGCTCACATTCAACCATTTGCAGTCGATATCAAAACTATGAGAACTTCGTGTTTTCACGACTCATTCCTCTGCCAAACTGCCCGCTTATGGAATGAGTTACCGGTATATTAACCCTATAACTTTTTCCGACCTTCCCTGACATAGGAGTGACATTGGTAAAGTGAATATTTTTTTACAGTATGGGTAGGCAGCCTCATACCAACCTATAAGTCAAGGAACTGTATTTAAAATAATTGCATTTAAATTTCAGGGTTGAAAGTTCGCCCTCTTGGTGCTTGTTTGCCTCCTATCCCTCAGAAATAATTCACAAGAGCAATGTTTGTATGTGTACTATACCACTGCATCTTAAGAAAACTAAAAACTGATTTAAAAAATATTGTTTGTTTTAAAAAAAAAATTTACGTTAATATAAGATAGTTTTAAATGAACATGTCATGTGGTGACTAGTACCTTTACAAATAATCTCCTTACTGCTTGTTGATCTTATCTCCAACAGAGGTTAGTTCACATGAGCAATATTTGTATGTATATTGTTCCAATGCGTCTTATGAAAACTGGAAATTTATTTAAAAATATTTAAAAACTCTCATGTTATCGTGTTTTACGTTGTTTCCTAGCTCAGATTGTGTAAAATGTGATAACTTTGACAATTTTATTGAAAAGTCATCTTTAAATTGAACGGTAGATAAGCCAAACAAGCACTGGGGGACGTATTGCCAGTGACTTGTGCTTTTGCTGAACCATTGTCGCAGGTTTTTCAGCCACAATGCCCTTTGGCGTCCCCGAGATCTTCTCCTCTCAATCTTACCCTGTATGATAAGATGGAGAAGGTGGTATTTCTCATTTCTCATTACGTGACGAAAAGAAAATAAGCTTTCTCTGTTTAATGGTTGGCAGAATTTCATTTTTAGCGTGCATACGTTGGAGGACTTTTTCAAACACTTGAATGAAAGTTGTAGTTGAATTGAGTTGAATTGGGGGTTTCCCAGCTTTTGAGGGGGCTAGTTGTCCTTTTATGTAAAGGATGAGTAAACTTTTATTTTGGGTTTTGAAATAATCACCGAAATGTTTCTGACCCCTCGATGGGATTCGAACACGAAGTCTTGGCAGGGATTGCAAGTACTCTATCAATTAAACTATCAACCTGACAAACGATACTTTTGAAAAGTGTTCTCGTATATGGTATGAATTGCACAAATATACCTTTTGTTAAAAAGGTAATTTATTTTAAATTGAAAATAAAACAATTAAATACCCACTCCTCACGTTTCATTATTTGTCAATCGTCTTTTCATCAAATGGCTTGCAAAAAAAGAATCAAAGAGTCCATTAAAAATAGACACGATGATTAAAAGAAAAAAGCTTCCAAAAGAAATATAGATCAATCTCTTTCTGTGCCTACTTGTTGACACTGTGCCGATTAAAAGCTCTGTGATTTTTTAACGAAAGCTTTTGTGCGAAAATCTCTTTGTTTTGAGTAATTAAAAAGCTTGATTTAAAAATAAATTCCCATTCACTAACATTCACAAATTAATGGAATAAACGCAGAAGAAGTACTTTAAAAACGATTTTTTTTTCACTGCATAAGCGCAACTAAGCTACACATACAGTGCGGCTTCTTGCTCATGTAGCGGTTCGGGATCTATTTATTTTAACAGCCAACCAATTCAGCTAAAGTGGAGATTTCTCAGCTCCTGAGAGTAGCAGTTCTCATTTCTTGTGAAGGTTGAGTAGACCTTGGCGGTATTTTATTTTAAGTTTGAAATTAATACCAGAGCGAGAACGCATTTCTGGGGATCAAACCTTATGAGGAATGCAAGCATGATACCAACTGAGCTACCGACTGGAATTTTCACGAGCTTGTTTTTCATTTTATGTAAAGCGCTAAATCTCAAGCAAGACCCAATTGTTATAAGGATGGATGGACCTTTTTGTGGCCGGTCTATGGCAAACCTCACATGAACATAAATTTTGCAACTGTAACTGTAACTGTGACTCCGTCGCCATTCAGCTAGGGGGGGGCAGAGCCTCTGCAGAGCTGCCTCCATTTTTTTCTATCCTTACATACCTCTTTCAATTCATTCATATCCCTTTTTCATGCATTTTCTTCGTTTACGCTCACTTTGTAAATCCCATTATTTCTCAATCTCCTCAATGTGATCACTCCATACTTTTCTCGGTGGTCCCTTCCCTCTTTTCCCTTACCCTTACACCGAGGAGGCATTTGCAAATGTCAAGGAATTTCATACCAACCTTATGAACCTTATTCACCTTTATCATTTAATACCGTTAAATTTTTGCGAATTTCATTAAAGATTTCATAAAGTAAATCGAGAAAAACTTTTCAGAACAATTCACTTAGTTCTGAAACATTGTTATCGTAGTTTTTCCTTAAAAGAATGATATGAAAGAAAATTTAATAGAAATGGTAATAATTTATGAAGAATATGGAACAGATGAAAGCGAACAGGATATTTCAGCGAATATTCGCCATTTGCAATTCTTTCAGCGTGCTGAAACTTTTGCATTTGGGATTTCAAATCCCTCTACACACATTGGTCTATATATAAGATTTTATTCGTTTTTTTACAGCATTTCTTCTCGACTAGTTTTTCTCAAAACTGAGGGTTGTGACCTTCATGATAGTTATTTATGGTGAATACTTTTTTTGAAACTCAATATTCAGGTATTTTTAAAGCTACTTTAAAACGTAAAGGTAATTTACAGTTTTATAAAAAGAATAAAACGCAACTTAGCTACACATATAATGCTTAATATATATAAGCTACACAAATAAATTCGGGACGTTTTTATTTTTACGGGTAAGGGGGCCGGCATCTCACCAACCACTTTCAGTCGAATTGGGGGTTTCCCAGCTCCCGGGGAGTCCGGTTTTAATTTATTGTGAAGCTGAGTGCACTTTACCAGTATTTGTTTGGGTTCGCAGTACACACCAAAACGGGAAATCATTTCTGACACCCTCGGTGGGATTCGAACCCGAGCTCACGGCATGGAATGCAAGCACTCTACCAACTGAGCTATCGACCGGAATATAGGTACCGATATATTATTTAGAGCACAATTCACAGAATGGCATAAATTGGTTGCAATTTTGTAAATGAAATCGGCACAAAATGAATGGAATTGCTTCCCGGGCTGTTTCAGATTTTAATCAAACGCTGTCACTCTCTGCTCTCTACATTGCAACACTGAAATTCTATGGAATCCACACTTTTTACTTTGCGCAATGTATGCTACGAATATGTAAGTGTGTGTTGTGTTATCGCTGCCTTAGTTCTTGTTTGCCGTATACGCCGTTGAGCAAATTTTACATGAGCAATGTTTGCATGTGTACTTGACCAATGTGTCTTATGAAAACAAGAAATTTATTTTTTAAATATTTAAAAGAACTATCGCATTATCCGGTTTTACGGTTTTTCTTAGCTCAGATTGTGTAGAATTTGATTCATAAGACAACTGCATGAAAAAGTCATATTTGACAAGATTAGCGTAAACGGTAAACAAGAACTGGGGGAGCGGTTTGTCTGCGTGGCATAATAATAAAGTCTGTGAAGTCTCTAGAAATAAATATATTTTAGGTAGCTATTTATGTTATATTATTATGTATATATATATTTTAATAGATTTGGGAAAAGGAATGCAATCCACCAACCTATTTTGCCTGGCCAAGTGTCTTCATGCGAAAGCAGTAACTTGTGTCCATGCGATGGCATCTGTTGAACCAGGGTCGAAGCTATGGTCAAGTGAGCTAGACGTAAGATTTGAACCAACGTTATTCGGTTCCAAATACGCTAGTCGAACATGCGCCTCTGCCCCTCGGCCATAACACCGACCGATTTGAGGTAACCGATTGATTTGTATTTTTGGAGATTGTTTCAGTGTTAAGTCGGATGTTCTAGTAAAGTCTCGCATGTAACGATCCTAATGTTTCGGGAATGATCTATATTCTGGCTATAAAATAAGGAACAAAACTCTTTGCAGATTCAGAGATCAACTGACCGTTGTATCGTACAAATGTAAAGTGACTCTGTATCCGAACCGAAACTGAAATAAATTATGTAAAATAAATCACCGCAGTTTTGATGAAATACAACCCGTGTAAAAACATAACAATGCATAAAAATAATGAAGAAACATAAAAAAAATCATTCAACCTAAGGAGTGGACTGAGATAGGCTGAGGAAGAAGAAGAAAAGAGAGTTTATAGAACAGTCAATAGCTTAGTAAGTAGAATGCTTGCGTTCCATGCCAGAAGGCAAGGGTACAATACTAACCAAGGGTGTAAGAGATTACATTATTCGAGTTTCCAGAGGACCAGCAACTGCAAATGAACGCTCTCCAAGCACTGTGGTAACTTTTTTTATCGGAATTTCAATAGAACCTGACTTCTTAAGAAAAAAAAAAAGATAATTAATTTAAAAAAAACAAACACATGTTTTTATGTCCAGAACAATCGGTTTATGCTTTCCTGTTGAACATTAAAATGTTTCTTCGCAGTTGAGTTTACTTCTGTGGAGCAGTACATAGGTACAGCCCGCTTCTTCTTTGTGAAAAGGAAGAAAGTTTACGCAACTTCGAGAAGTTTCTGAAAGACCACACGAACAGTCGCGACTTCGTAATTCCTAAAATTGCTTTACAAAAACAATATTGTTGAGAAAAACATTTATTTTGGGGGTTTCAAACCTTGTTTTGAATTATGCGATATTGTTTGAAAGACTTTTCAGTGTAAGCGAATAATGTTTATGGTAATTTAAGTTGCAAAAATAAATTGAAATTAAAGATTTGTATTTTTGAATGCAGGCCTACAAGCACACGCGTGGGAGTTTGCGCACACACATGCTGCATGTGAACGTAATAATTATAATATTAATAATCGAAATAACAAAGATATATTAACATTTAAAATTCATATTAAATACATGCCAACAAACAAACATGTTTTAATTGATTGTTATTTAACTAAACAACACCTTTTTAAACTTTAAACCACTGTTTATTTTCACAAATATATAATATATTCAAAAACGACTAATTCTTAAATATTTCAAATATTACAAACATTACAAAAAAGGTATTTTAAAAATAGGGTTGCTTCATGAACAAAGTCAACGCAAACCGAGTTAGTGCTCGACTCTAGTAAAAAAATCCTATTTCGAGTACGGCATTGTGCATTTCACCGTTTATAATGCGTTTACTGTACAGTGTACACTGTGCAAGGACTCACGACGAAAATATCGTTAAATTTTAGTGCCGGCATGAAAACTTTAGCGAGAATTGGTTTTGAAAATTTTTAGTAGATTTTTGGTGATAAAGTCGTGATCGAGTCACCAATGAAGAAGTCCTTCAACGAATGCGCACTACAAAGGAGCTCCTGCCTACCATTAAGCAGAGAAAGCTAATGTACTTCGGTCACATTATGAGAAATGAGAAGTACCGTCTCCTTCATCTTATCATTCAGGGTAAGATTGAGGGGAGAAGATCTCAGGGACGCCGAAGGACATCGTGGCTGAAGAACTTGCGACAGTGGTTCGGCGGAAGCACCAAGTCCCTATTTCGAGCCGCAGCATCAAAAGTCAAAATAGCTATGATGATCGCCGATCTTCGTTAGAAGTGGCACAGGAAGAAGAAGAAGAAGGTGATAAAATCAAATTTTTGTTTCAGCTCTCTAGCAATATGAACGAACAAGTTTTTAAATAAATGTTCATAATGGGAAAAAAGAGATTTTTGGATTTTTTAGTGTTTAGAGGTAAACACAGTTTTGAACAGAATTTGAAATTGATCAACAGCTGTGCTTTTTCTTTATATTTTTAAAAATACAGGAAAATACACCATGCACCCCCATGTCTCGCTGAGCTATGCTCTGTCGATAAGCCTTCAAAACGACCACTACGCTCTGCCCTCACTGCTGTCAACAAGGTCATAGTGCCCAAAGGAGCCAATACATCTAATTCTGCAGACAGAAGCTTTGCGGTGGCCGGGCCGGTTGCCTGGAACAATTTGCCCGTCGGTGTTTGCGCGAACCAGCCTACAACCAACTTCAGAAAGCGACTGAAGACACTGCTTTTCTCCAGAAGCCATGGTGCCCTTGAGATGGTCCTGGACCATTAAATGGCACCACAGGAAAAAAACGATCCACCATCATCATCATCATCATTAAAAGTAAGAAAACAATGACACAAAAGTATAATGGCTGTAGCTGTTTTCCCATTTACATCGTAGACTATAAAAGTAATATAAAAGGTAAAGTTTTAATTACAAATAAGAATAAATTATTTTAGAATTTTTTGAAAAAACTATCAAAGATTCACAAGGAAGATGTCATTAAAATTATTTTTTACAACGTAGGTGTGTCTACTCTTAAATTTAGTATTTAAATCATCTCTCATAGCAAAGGTATACTCTATCTCATCCTGAAAAAAGCTCCCACGTGTGGTTTTTTTTTCAGTTGAAATTCAGTATTTTCCATAAAGCTTATGTACGAGTATGCCTTACATGTTAGTTCACACAAAGCTGCGTCAGATATTTCAATTTCATTCCACGAGTACCTACTAGGAGTAGGAGCTTCATTGCGCAGGCTCTACGGCAATTTTACACGAAAGCTCGCATCAGCTTTTTCCACTCTGTCTACGTACGGAAAGCCAGCGGGTTTCTAATCATTTCACTCTTTCATTTCATTCTTGAATCTGCCTTTAATCTAAGTTGCAGATATGTTATATTTAAGATTCATATCATATGCCAACCCACAAGCAGACATTGCGAAAATCCAGCCTCATACCCATTCGTTTCATACACTTCCATTTGGGGAAGCGTATCACAAAACGCTCATGCAATGCTATATTTTTTGTGAGGCGGAATACTTTCCCAATGGTTTTGTCCCGACTCAGCAGTGATTCTTGATTTATTTGTTCGTCCACTAGAGAAAAGAGCAAAAACCTGAAGTAACTGACTCGGTGCAATGTCATCGAGATGCGCTTCTTACTACACAAGCAGACACGTGTAGGTTTGCGTTTACAAATGTTGCGTTTGTATTTAAAAGATAAAACCCCAATGTCAAATTAACACAAGTCCTGCCACTCTCACCAACCTACCCTGAAACAGGAGCGACATTGGTAGAGTGAACCTTTTTTACAATAAAGGTGGTCAGCCTAATATCAACCTATGCTATAAGTCAAGGACATGCCGCATGTGTACCTTTACATGCTGCATGTGGACATACAAAATAAATCAGGCCCGCAACTCTAGCCGACCTGCCCTTAAATATGAGTCATATTGCCAAAGTGAACCATTTTGTACAATTTTCAATGTCAGCTTCATGTATAAGTTTTTTAGAATTTCAGTTCAAATAGCTCAATATGATGGCGACCACCACAAACATATTAGGTGTTATTTACACACAGCAAATCCATGGCTTAACCGCCACCTAACTTAAATTTTCCATGCAAAAAAACGATCATGCATGAATCAGCTATGTATCATCGGTTTTTAAATAATCCTAATTGTCCCTAGCTTATTATTTCTTAAAAATGAAGCAATTATTAAAAAAAAAACACAGGTTCACTACAACTGTTAGCGAAATATTTTGTACGCATTTCGCTGTACATATCGCTATGAAAACAAGATTTGTCGTTTAAACTCAACAATATCGTTTTAATAAAAAAATGTATGGAAAATAATACATTCGCTAGAGGTACTGTGTTAAATTTATTCTTTTTTTTTCATTAACTCCCTGGTCGCGTTTCAACGTAATAAATTTAAACTTGGGGTACTGTAATACAGTCTTAAATTATTGGGGCTTATTGGAGGCGGGCTTTGATTGGATGAAGAAATTTACCGATATGGGACCCTCAAAGTGGTACCTACAATTCATAAGCGCCAACTGAAAAAGCTGTAAGTCTAATTTATGCTGAAAAAGTGTTTTTGCATGTTGGAAAACCAGTCATTATGCTTAAAATTAGTTCATTAAATATGCAATTAGTTAATTTTTTTTTTAAGATTTAAGAGAATCTGCCTCTATTGCCTTATACTCAAATTTACCTCGGGGTTCTGAATGAATGCGGAGTAAAAAAAAGCGTGAAAGTGAAAGGTCAAAGAAGTGTGATGCGATGGTTTGGACATATTTAAGGGTGAATGAAGACCGACTGACAAAAAAAGTGTATGAAGGGAATGTTATAGGTAAGCGTGGAAGGGGAATACCTAGGAAATAATGGATTGATCAGATAAGTGAGATTGCGAATGAATGGAGTTTACAGAGTGGAAACAAGAGAGGAGCATGCATGAAAAGAGTGATGAAAGTAGATGAGATGAATTAGGTATGCAAGGACCGAGTCAAGTGGAGGCACTTGTGTGGAGGTACCGACCACCTCTAGAGGAATGGCGGCAGGATACAAGACAAGACAAGTGGAAGTCTCATCACTACGGTAGATCTTATCTACCGGACGACGCGTCGGTAGGTAAAAGAAAACGATTTTAACCCTTTCCGTATCGTATCTAGGTGTCAATGCAAGGCTGTGCGTGTACCTGATTGGTCGATTAGTTAAATAGTACCTTACAACGTTACAATGTTATCGTGCTCGGTAGACTCGACACTCTTCAACTGACGGTAAAGCTAACGCTCAGCTATCGTTTTATGGTTAGCGTCTCGAGCAAATTGAACTGCCTGATACGTGAACGATTGGAATATAACGACGTATAAGATAACAACCCATAAGTCAACGACGTTACCATGTTGAAATCACCGGATCCCATAGATCACCGAAGTTAAGCAACATTGAGCGCGGATAGTGCTTGGATGGGCTACCGCTCAGGTACACGGCGTGTCGTTGGCATCTTGGACCGGTCCGTAGTCCAGTGGCAACACTTCGGACTCGTAAATGGAAGGTTCGAATGTGCTCTTCGCTGAGTTGAAAAAGTCATAAACCTTTACCAAAGACCGGTCACTGAAAGGTCCATCCAACCTTACAACAACTGGGTCTTGCTTGAGAATTGGCGCTATCTACAGCGACGACCAAGCTCGCAGAGGGCTCTTGAGGTGTGATACACACAAAAAAAGCGCTCACCAAATAAATCATCCTAAAATTATTATTATTATACAAGTAACAAGTAGGTATCTGGAGTTATTTAAAATTTTCTTTGCTATGAAATAATTATAGCTTTAACTACTTCTTAGTGAATTGAAATGTTTACTGTAACTGTAACTCTGTCGCCATTCCGCTAGGGGTGGCCAGAGCCTCTGCAGAGTTGCCTCCATTTTTTCCTATCCTTACATACCTCCTTCAATTCATTCATATCCATCACCTTTTTCATGCATTTTCTTCTTTTACGCTCACTTTGTATATCCCATTCTTTCACAATCTCCTCAATCTGATCACTCCATACTTTTCTCGGTCGTCCCTTCCCTCTTTTTCCTTTCACACTTTCTTTGTATACATACTTTGTCAGTCTATCATCATTTATTCTTTCCACATGCCCAAACCATCTCATCACATTCTTTTGTACAAATGTTTAACAAAATAAATAACGGAGGTCGTCCAATTGGGTGTTGATTGTAAATAAAATAAATACAATTCATAGAACAACCAACTATTAAAAACATAAAATAAATAAAGCTAAATTAAAATGATCAATTACCTCCTTGACTTATGGGTGGTTATGAGGCTGATGACCCAAACTGTAAAAACTTCCCTTTTGCCAATGCTACCCCGGTTTCAGGGAAAGGTGGCAGGAATCGCAAGGTTTATGTTCTTGTGAGGTGATGATGATTGCTAGCTTGGAGTAAGTAGTATTGGTACATCCTAAAGGTTCCTTTCAATTTTAACATAACAAAATATTCCTTAAATATTTAATATTTTGAGTCCAATTTTATTTATTGGTTGAGGCAGTCTTTGTAATCATTTATCTAGAAAGATAAGAAATACAATAACTTTATTTTTGATTACGGTGAGTAATAGTCCGGTCGATAGCTCAGTTGGTAGAGTGCTTGCATTCCATGCCGAGAGCTCGGGTACGAATCCCGCCGAGGGTGTCAGAAATGATTTCCCGTTTCGGTGTTTATTTCAAACCCCAAAATAAAATACCGGCAAGGCTTACTCATCCTTCACATGAAATGAGTACCAGCCCTCTCGGGAGCTGGAAAAGCCCCACTTCAACTGAAGTGGTTTGCGTAAGGCCGGCCCCCTTACCTGTGAAAATAAATAGGTTCAACTCGCCACATGCGACCCCTTTGGAGATAACGCGGCAAGAAGTTACACTATATGTGTAAGCTTAGTTGCGTTTTTTTTTTAAACAAGCTCCACACATGGTCGTCCTGCATACCCTTCTACCCTCATACCCTCACACGACAATCTTAACGATTGATTCCTTATTTTCTCTGAAGTAAGGGTGACATTGGCAAAGTTAATTGAGCAATTAATGTGTCCGTTTTGCAAAAGAACAAAATCATAAGAAAAGGTCGTAAACGGCGTTTGCTCGTTTCTGCAACTTGCCTCTCCATATATATTATTATTAACCAATATATGGGAAATACAATGTATTCTCTGCATAATGAGATATCGGGAATAGGTTTTCATAATAATAATAGCGAGGAGATGGTCGCTTACCAATACCGAGGAAATGGAATATCTGGAGAGTGTAACGTTAAAAAACGAACAATGGAGGAAGTCATTCAATAAAAGGGCTTTGAATGTGATTTAGTTCCAATCGAAATGATGCACCGTCTTTGACACCATACATTCTTTATAGTGCTGTCTCGCTCACGACACATGAAATGCTTTTCTCATTTTCTATGTCAGCAACGTGTCTCTACTCCGTCTTCAATCTATTTACATATCACCATAGACACCATGAAATCACCATGGCAACGGAATTTGTTACTAGTGTTGTTGAAAATATCTGATAAATTCCGAATTCAAAAATGGTCAAAACCAAAAGAATCCATAAAAAAATTGTCTACTAAAATAACAAAACTTAAAAAATATTCGCTTTGCCAATGCCACGCCACTCCTGATTATGGAAAGGGCGAAAAAAGTTCAATCATTTATGTTCAGTTGAGATTTGGGAAGGTTTTGAAAGTTTACATCCTGCATGTTTAAGCGTGAACTTACACAAGTCTGCTAGTGAGAATGCATCCAATACGAATCTCAAATGCTTAAATGCTTTTGAAACTAAGCATATAAAAAGAAGGCACATATTTTTCTGAGAAAAAGAAATGAAAATCGGCTTCCAAGAATTTTGTGTTTTGAAAAAAAACGTTTGACAGTGGATCATATTTTTTGGTATACTGAAATAAAGACATCAAAAAACGAGTTCTCGGTTCTGTGTGTCGGCATGTCACCCCCTTAGTGCTTGTTTGCCTTATCTCCATCAGAGGTAATTTCACATTAGCAATGTTTGTATGTGTACTGGACCAATTTGTTTTATCTATAATAATCTAAGTTGCAAAGATTATTCACGTTCAAAGCTTATGTCAAATTCAAACAAACAAACAAACACGTGTAAGTTTGCGCTTACTAATGCAAATTGTGTACTTACAAATTTAAATCAGACAGAAGACTTTTCCTGAGTAGACAGATTGGTCTGAAGTTCTGACAGTCTTTTTTGTCCCCTTTACCTTTGTAAATGGGGAAAATGACTGCCTTCCTCCAGTCCATCGGTACTACTCCGGCATTCACACAAAGCTTACATAATTCATACATCCATTCTATCACACATGCCCCGCCTGCTTTCCATATTTTACCATTTATTCCATCAAACCCAACAGATTTCCCGTTTTTTAGACGTTCAAAAGACACTTTAATTTCTTTTGTCAAAATCTTCAATTCATTCTCTTCTTCTATAAGTCCATAATTTTTTCTTTCCCATGGTCAAAAAATTCTTGAAAATACTTCTCCTATCTTTTGCATATTTTTTCATTCTCCCATAACATCTCACCGACAGCACTTTTGACTCTTGGATTGGTCAATGCAGAAGCTTTATATCCATCCGCATTGATCCACATCAAAAACTCCTTCCTACTGTCGGTGAAACTTCTGAGCTACAACAACAGGCTGAGGATGTGCCGAAAAGCCATTGAAAGAACGATCCTGGGAATCAGTCCCAAAGACTGGGTTCTAAACCAGAAGATCCGTTAGACGCACTGGTGTCACTTAGGTGATATAACGAGTGGCCTGTTGTGAAAACTGAACATTGATTTTAAAAACATTTAAAACTACACTCAAATTACCGTGTTTTACGTTTTTTTCTCAATTCAGATTGTGTAGAATTAGATTCTTATGACAATTTCATTGAAAGGTCGTCAGTGAATCGAGTGGTGAATAAGTCAAACAAGCACTGGGGGAATGAGGCTGCGGTCTATCTCTTTGTCATTCAGATCAGGCCTCTGCATCAATGGAATTACAGATGGCCTCCTCAATATGTATAAGTCGAAATTATTTCAGCCTTTTAAAATGCTTGTTGTATTGCGGAGAGACAGTGGCGTCCATCAATTTAAAATCTAATCTAATCTAATCTAAGCTGCAAGGATATATACCATTTAAGATTTATATCAAATGCATTCCCACAAGCAGACATGTATAATTTCGCGCTAACACATGCCGCATGTGGACCTACATTATAAGAACCCATCTCAAATGAACATAAGCCCTGTAACCCTCCCGTCCTTCCCTGAGACAGGGGTGACATTGGCAAAGTGAACCATTCTTTTACAGTATGGGTGGTCAGCCGCATACCAACCTATCAGTCAAGGAGTAAAAAATACTTATAAATGTAAAAAAAAGTATTACATATCGCCATCTTAAAGGTAAAACTGCTGATTCATTGATTCGAGAAATTCTGGATAAATTATTTTATTGGGCGTAACTTCTCATGGTAAGTGAACTAATTAAAAGTAAGTGCTCATGACAAACTTGTAAACTACAGGATTTTCACTCCTTTTTGTGTGTTCTCTCGTAGAAAATAAGAAAAAAGGAGCGTTTGAGAAACTCATGTTAGCTTAATATGTCATTTATTCAGTTTTACCTTTAAGGTATCGATATAATAGGTTAGGGAAAAAGTTTCTCCACATTTTTGTATGAAAATTCAGTTTTTTTTTTTCAAAGTTAATTTACATTTAATTACAGTACCTACATACTTATGTGCCATTTTGTTCGTAGACTATTTGCCATCTTGTAAGTAGAGACATGATCCCGTTGCTGCAGAAATTTTGGGACTTCTGATTAAAAATTAAAAAAAAAAATTAAAAACACCAACGCTACTGCTTTAAAAGTGAAGTATATAATATTCATATACGTACATCTGTAAAACTTCAAAAGAAAAAAATACAAGTAAATATTCACGATTCTAAATTTAGCCACGCGGTTGACTGAAATTATTTTTAACGACCTGCCTATGGTTATGAATATAGTAATATGATGCTTTTTTTGAACCATTATCTGTTTTTTGCATTGTTTTTAACTATAGTTTTAATTTATGCAAAACACATTGCATTGTGAGCGAACTTCATGTCTAAAAATAACTTTTAAAAATAGAACAGTCAGTCAGCTGATTTTAATTTTCCGACCAAGCTTCTTCTTTTTCTTTAAACTTGACATTGGAAATGTAGGCTGTGAGAGAAGGATCAACTATCAGCTTCACCGCTCTTCTTTGCGCAGAATCGAGTTGGTCACACAGTCTTTTTGGTATACCGGACCAGAGATGACTTGATAATCGGATAGATTTATACAGAGTTAGTAGTTGGATATAAGCCAAACAAGCACTGGGACGATGACTTTTTTAAATATGTTTCAAAATAAAATATCTTCACTTACCTCCTCCTCTCATGACAACAAGGGCAACTCGTAGAACGGCTCACATCCAACCATTTGCAGTCGATATCGAAACTGAGAACTTGGTGTATTCACGACTCGTTTCCACCCCAATTTTACTTTGCCCTATGCAAATCCAATATTAATCGCCATTTCCTCTCAGTGTCTCAAAACAAAGCAACGCAGCACGCTATGCAACACACACTACAGCATTGCGCAGCTAACGGCCCTGCGACCGGATAAGGAAATCAACTGCCACATCACCAACACCTCTGTGTGTCATAGAACCCTAGAGTCTCTTGAATCTAGAGAGTCTCCCGCACAGTCTTCGTTAAAAATAAATAAAAGTAATAATTTTGAGGGCCAAACATTTAAAACCCTTTTGTTAATTAATGGAGCACTGGCGATTCCAAACCCAAAGCTGTTAATTGAATTTTACCGCAAATCAATTATCGGTGATTAATTATTCACTCTGAATCACAATCGGGGATTTAAAGGCATTTACTCAACCCTGTTTTATATAGTGGACCTCGGTATCCCCACGCAGGGCTTGACAACTCCCAAAAAATCAACAGGAAAAAAACTGTTAGGTACTGTCAAAAATTTGACAGGAGGTACTGACATCTATGTATATTTTTATGAACCTTTTTTGGAGTTTTGATTGACTCATTCTGGTAGGTAGAAAATATCAATTTATTAAAAAAAAATTATCCTCATGTTGGGATTATTACGTTTTTAAATTTGGTCAAGTTTTCTATACTTTTTATCTCACTTCCTTTCTGTCTTCTAAATTAAACATTGTTGCTTGCTTTTGTAAAATTAAATCTAAATACATTACATCAATCAGCCAGAAACAGGTTACTAACCTTATAAATCATTAATTTATTCTGTTCATATTGAAATGAATTATTACGTTAAAATTACTTAATGACCTCGGTTGAACGAGGGTTAAAGTTACTGTTGATAGGACACGATGTGGGCGGATTTCGAACCTGCGATTGTCTCAATAACGCAAATTTGAGTGCCGATGCCTTTTTCCCTTGACCCCACCAGTTGACGTAATGTGTTGTTTTGTCACTTTGCTATTTTAGTTCCATTATCAAAATCCGAATGTTCAATGTTTTCCAAACTTCAGATGATTATTTCTACCCATTAAATGAAACGACTCCAGAATTGCCACTTTTATTTTTTATTTGCCATGCTTGCAAAAGTTTTAACGACGTTTTTTTAAGAAACTGTCATTAATAGAACTGTCAAATGTTACTGGAAAAATACAGACATCTTTAAATAAAACTATTAAAAGTTATTTTTATCTTTGAGCTGAAATAAGTTTTGATTTTTTTTTGGTTACATAGCGTTATGCTATAACCAAGTTTTCATTGCTGAAAGTTTAAGGATAGGACCATCAACGAATTGAAAAAATAGGGAAAAATAAAGATCATAAAAAAGTGTGAAAATTGTCAGTGCAGTGGCCTCGCGGACAAAGAGATGTTTATGTAAGTGGCGTATGTTAAAAAATGGCTGGCAAATAGAACATGGTCCAATCAGAATGAAAACAAACATACCTTAAAATTAAGAAAGCTTAAATTTGATGTAAAACTGCTCTGGTTCGAATCTCGCCAGGCTATCATTAGGATAGGTGTGACCCAGACGTTAAATATGTAATTGGGTTATTATTACCAATGAAAAGAGCCTATTGGTGGTTTAAAGCTGTCTGATAAAAGATATGTGGACGATACGACACATTTGGTCAAAGACCCAAAAGAGATGGCAGATCTTTTTCAACAAGTTAAGACCGAGAGCAAGGCACTGGGACTAGAGATCGACCAGAATAAAACCAAGATCATGGCTGTAGATCGACAAAAAAATGGTGATTTTGTAAAATTCGCTTCAAGATCTGAAAATCAAAAACGAGTTTCATTTCTCTAGATGTCAAATAAGCAATGAAAGAAGTTGTGAAAGAGAGATTAAACGTCGTATTGCCATTGTTAAAAGTGTCATGTCTAAGCTGGACACAATATAGAAAGACCGGGGTGTGAGAAACAGCACCAATGTAAAGCTTGTCAGGAGTGTGGTCCACTCTATTTTTCTCTATGCTGCTGAAAGTCCATTTGTCGGGAGCTACGTTTGGATGGCTTGGCTCTGGCCAATATATGGACACAACGTTTTCTTCAGTTCTTCGGATAAGTTGTCCGTGGCAATGAGGATAGCCTGGAACGACTGGTTGTAATCGGTGACTTGGAGGGGAAAAGTGAAAGAGGAAGATCCCCCACACGATGAACCAATCAAGTGAAGACAGCTGTTGGCACCTCGAATGAAAGTCACTTTCTTGAATCACTACCTTGCTAGATTTTACCAGACCATTCGATTCAGAAAATCTCGAAAAAATACAAATTATATCAAAAATTACCTTCTAACCGTCACTCACACAACTACACATAACACAACTAATCATATTCGTAACAATTGTTTAAACTTGAGTGCGCTTTTCATGAAGATCAAAATGTATTCAAAAAGATAGAACCACTGAAAACCATTGACGAACTAGTGAAAACTTACTGAAAAAGTATTTGAAACCACTGAAAAACTGCTTACAAACCACTGAATTTTTTTTGGAAATTACAATATTGGGGAACACTTTAAAATTTGACGTAAACATATTGCAGAATTATGTATGCGGGATCTGGGTCACTGGAAATTGTTGTTAGAGTCAGGGTCGGAGCAGGGGCTCCTCCCATGAAAGGGCCGGACTGGGAAATTTTCATAAAATAATATTTATTGTGTGGGATGCTTGATTTATGACCCGGCTTGTGTATTTTTTTTAATACATTGATGATTTTTTATTCATGTATAATTTGATGGTGAAATTATGGGTTCTAATCCACCCCTGAATTGTTATCTATTTTGTGAAGATGTTCTTTTTTTTTCTATGATTGTTTCTTGACTTATAGGTTGGGATGAGGCTGGCCCCCCACATTAGAAAAAATGGTTCTCTTTGTCATGTCACCCCTGTTTCAGGGAAGGTTGGCTAGCTTATATTAATTTGAAATTGGGTTTTTTAATGTAAATTCACACGCGGCATTTGCAAGCGCGAACTTATACGAGTCTGCTTATGATTATGGGAGTTGTAAAGATATATTACATTTAGGATTCATATTAATTGCATTCTCACACCTTGCTTACATAAAAAATGTCAAAAACATGCCATATGTCGTGAGCGAGATAGCACTAATAACAATGTCCGGCGTCAAAGACTGGTGCGTCATATCGTTTGGAAGAACTAAATCACATTCATAGACACTCCATATAATTACTATTTCCATGTTTTTAAGTGTTTTATTTTTATTTCTAAAAGGCACAAGAAAGTTGAAATACAAAAAAAAACATTATCAAATTCTTCGTAGGTACTCTTTTTTTCCCCACATTTTCTCAAATCTTATCATGGCTGAATTTGTAAGTAACACAAAGTTTTTTTCACCAAAACTTTTCTTTGATATATATTTCTTTTTTTAGTGCCCTGAATTTCCCGATATTCAAAACTGCCCCAATCGTATCAGCATTACCAGAAGTTGGCGGAACCCTGAACAAGTTATTCCTTCGCATTTACAAGACTTTGCTGGGGCATCTTTATCGTTACCAATCTCAAACCTGTTTCCAAAGCTAGCCGCACTTTAAAGCTTTGGTTTTATGTGTTTGGCAACGTTGCTTGTTCTTATGCATCAACGTTTTGCACATCTTGATGGCAACACTGTCGATCAGTCTCTTTAGTTTACGAGGTCAACTTTTTTTTTTAATATTGATTACCGAAAATGAATGCTTTGAGTTACATGGAGGGTAGTTTAATGCAAAAGCAGTATTCAGTACGGTTTCCGATCTTCGTAGAAACTAAAATGGACAAAAAAGTTACTCGTCAATCTCCCATGCTTTTATAACAAAGATTACTGCAAAAACCGAGCCTTACACCCGTTCCGTTTATAACTAAGATTAGCTGTTTCCAATTTTTCTCAGGTGCTACGAGCAGTAAAGATCTGACAAACTTTGATCCAGGAACACACTGGAAATCAGCGATGATGATCGCATCTGTTTATGCGCTGACATTTTTTATTATATCTCTAAACAGATATGGTAGGATCAACAAACCAACGTTAATTCTGTAGGTCTGTCTCGATACCGTGCGACTTTGCTGATTTTTTCAATTCTCGGCTCGTTCAACTTCGGTGTTTTTTTGCCACTTGCCACCAACGTTGCCGATTGTCTCAATTTTCAGCGCTCGCAACTTGCTTTCCTTGTCACTTACCAGATCTTACATTCTCAGCGATGTTGCCGATCATCTCCATTCACAGATCATCATTCTTCGTCAATAAGTAGCTCCTAGATCCCAATAACTTCGGCATTCTTCGTCACTGCGCGGCTCCTAGATCTTAAGCGACGTTGCCAATTCTCTCTTATCTTCGTCTCGGCAAACTTCGGGTATCTTCGACGCTTAGCATGCGATCCGGTCAATAGCTAGACAGGGAACAGCTTATAGAGGCATGAGCGGGGAAGGCCGTATTAGCAGCAAACCCAATAACTGTAATCGAGTGCCACGCTGAAACACCTGCTGCAAGCTTATGATGTGAAATTCGTGGAAATGTTACATGGCGCGTGCAGCGCATATCTTCAGTAAAATACTAGCAAGAAATCTGGAAGTATAGAACGAATTTTTGTTTGAATGCCGGCAGGGCAAGCTCAGTTGGTAGAATGCTAGTATTCCATGCTGAGAGTTTTGATTTAATCGCCACTTAGTGTGTCATAAATGATTTTCCGTTGTAGTGTTTATTAACAACACAAAATAAAATACCAGACAGGTTTATCAGCCTTCACAATATTTATCCATATCCACGATGGGCTTCTTTAGTGTAAAGGCAAAGTGATGATCATCATCATTAAGATCATTTTCATCACTTCACCTTTGCGCTGAAAAAATTCATCGTAGATATGGGCAAAATGTCCAGAAGCTCCAGCTCCTACAGACCACCGCAACAGATCTGGAGAACAACTCTAAAAATCAATGAAAAGGTTTTTTTTTTTTAGTTAAAATTCACTTATAGGTTTATTTTGGATATTAAAAGTTTCAGGAGAAGCAGTACCTCCCTTCTACAAAGAACTAAATTATTAAAAAAAAAAAATTACTTGAATTTACAAAAATAAACTTTCACAAAGTTATTACCTAGTTGTAACTCTTCGCCGTAACTCATACTTCTCATTTCTTGATGGTTGTTGTCTTGTTAATTTTGTAACAGTGTCCACTTGAAACTGACCTACGCAAGTCGAAATTACTCGATGTGAAATAAATGATCAACATGTGAGAATAAACTCTTTAAAAAATAAATATTTAGTAATGAAGTTATGAAAGAGGGTAGTTTTATACCTAACAATTAAGCCACGTCCCTTTTAGAATCTACGTATAAAAGACATCGCCTATCGTTCAGACCTCAGTAGCGAGCAGAACTCCGAAGAAGTCGCCCACAGAGGAGACGAAACGTAAAGTCTTCAAGAAAGTCTTCAAGAAAGAATAAAAAGAAAAAAGAAGAAGACAAGCAAAAACATGGACCACGGTCAAAACCCGGAACCAGAAAATCAAGCATAAATATTCTTTTTCATATAAATGAATATTTGCTGTGTAAATACACAAGCTCTTAAAAGTTTTTCACAAATTTACTGCCAAAAATCTAGATAATCTAAAGAATATTTATTGTTATTTTTATATAGGTTGTTAATCTATATTTTTTATGGATCAAAATATCTATGTTACTTTTTAATTCTCACTATAATATTTTCTGGCATATATTTTGTTTGGATATTTGCAAAGCTACAGTATTTCGATATTCTCTCCTCCCACACACAATTTGTAGGGTTGCCCGCTCGGCTAAATTCAAATGAACCGTACGGAATATTTTTGAGGGCTCGTCAGCAAATACGCCTGGGAGGAAAATCTGCCTGATATGCGAAACCCATTTCGATTATTGTGCGATTTATCACACAATAATTTGATATGGCAACCATTTAAATTTACAAGAAATTGTTAACTCTAAAAAAACTTTTAAGTCATAATAAAGGCTAAGCAAATCCTTAACCCAGTAAGTTATATTTAATATAACCCATGGCATATATTAAATGCGCTCACAGGCAGAGATGTATAAGTTCGCGCATACACATGCTGCACATGTCCCTACGCTAAAGCTAATAAACTGTGAGGGAAGTTGGGCAAGAGGCCGATCTAATTTAATCTAATCTAAGTTGCAAAATATATGTAACATTAGAAATTCACATTTTATGCATTTTCACAAACAGACATGTATAAAATCGCGCTTAAACATGCCGCATGTGGTCCTAAAACATAAAAACCCGAATCTCAATAAAAATACACCCTGCAACTCCTGCCGACCTTCCCTGAAACAGGGGTGACATTGGCAAAGTGAACCATTTTCTACAGCATGGCTGGTCAGCCGCATATCAACCTGTAAGTCAAGGAACATATACAAAAAAAAACATTTTTTATATCAACAAATTATAGCATGTATGGACATCAAAAACTAACAGAACACAAATTCTAATTTAAATAACCCTAGCCGCCAACATCACAGATAAACCACCATTTCTTTCTGTCCTTAGGTACCCACTTCTTTAATTTCCTCCAGAGTCATAACCTTCGGTTATGTTATTTTAAAATAACATATAAAAAACAATCTCCAAGTGTACAGTGTGTTTTGTGGGCCGAATGGAGTCGAACGGTCACGGAAGCGGCTGAACTGCGCCGTGTGATCTGATTGGGCCGTCGTTCATCAGTTCCCGGCAAGATGTGAAGAGAGTCAGACGTCGGCGACCAAGCACCAAGCGGTGCAAGAGGGGGCATTACAATGGAGCTCCCTCCTCCCCATCTACTTGGATTTCCTACCAGCAAGGCATCCGCCTTGTGGACCAGAGGCATAGGGGACATAGTGCATAGGAGCGCCCACCCAGGGACTCCAACGTGGGGAGGCGTCCGCCTCGTGAGCCGCCGCTAGCCTGGGGCGCTGCTCCAGGCCATTCAGTTCAGAACTCCAGCCAACAGAGTAGGGAGTGTTTTAGTAACAAGGTCGGGCCATTCCCTTATTTCCCCCTTTTCCCCATATAACTAAAGTAAATAAACCGTTATTGGTTCATGTTAAACTTATCTTTTCATATACAACCTTCCCAAAATACAAGTAAGCAACTCAAAGAAAGAACCCCACGCCCTGAGAGTGATGCTGATGAGAGCTAGCCGGAAGTAAGTATCCTGAAGGTACATCCTGGAGATACCTTTACATGTAAACATAACACTTCTTCATACAGGTTTTCGTTATTCATTCTCTCCTTATGCCCAAACCAAACCGCCATAAAATCATTGTTAAAGGAAACACTTTCGTTTTCATTTCCAAACATCAAGATTCATTCTCTCCGTCTGTTAAAACTTTTTGTTTTTTCTTTTTATCTTCACTTTCACACTTCTCCTTGCACCACATCCTTCTATTACGAAATGATTCCTCACTCTTCACTTAGGTACAATTGTATTCATAGTGCATGCTAACACTGAGCATCGAGAGCAAATTGTTCCTCTTCTGCTATGCAAATGATCCTAGATAATATTGGCTGAGAAATTTGCATAGCATCCTTCAGTGCAGCTAGACTCGACTCGTCTTCTCAGTGCTTATTTGGCTCATCTATCATTTGCTGGAAAGACGTTTTCTGGGATCTGTTCTCTAGTCAATAGGATTTAGAGCTTCCGGACGTTTTGCACATATTTACGATAAGCTTCTTCAGCGTGAAAGTGCAATGTTGAAAATGATCTTGATGAAAACTGTTTGAAATTGAAAAGCAAAGTTTTCATTAAGATCATCTTCATCACTGCACTTTCACGGTGAAAAAGCCTATCGTAGGCATGGGTGAAATGTCCCAAAGCTCAAAGTCTCCAGCTCCCATAGACCACGGCAACAGATCCGAGAAAACTTCTCTCCAGCATCATCAGGCGGCCGTATAAGCCTAAAATCTACCATTTGAGTCAAATAGGAGCTTACAATTAAATTGTTTTAAGAATCACATGCTACACAATCTGAGCTAAGAAAAAAATGTACAATATGATAATGTGAGAGTTGTTTGAAATATTTTTGAAATCAATTTACAGTTTACATAAGACACATACAAACATTGCTTATTTGAAATAACTTCTGATGGACATAAGACAAACAAGCACTTAAGAGATGTTGTGTTGATTTAACTAATATAAGTTTGGTTATGATAATGGACGTTATGAGTCTGAAGTTTCGGATATGGATAGGAACGGATATGGAATTATTTCGGATATGCGTTAATATTGGATAGTTTCAGTTACGGATATTGGATTGGACGTTGGCCTCTAGGTTGATATGAGGCTGGCCACCCATTTAATAAAAATACTTCACTTTTCCAATGTCACTCATTATTTCAGGAGAGGTCGGCGAGAGTTGCAGGTCTAATGTTCATTTGAGATTGATTGAGTTTGCATGTTGTAAGCCCACATGATTCATTCTCTCCGCATGTGAAAGCGCTAACTTGTGTGTGCTTATGGAAGTGCATGTAATATTAATCTTAAATATGAAACATCTTTGCAACTTAGATTATAGATCAAAAATATGGATTTATTTGAAATTTTCCTATTAAAATAATTTTATTATAAAGCATATCTTTTTTATAATATTAAACATATCAAATATAAATTTCTATAATTATTCTCATGAAAACAAAGTACAGCTACGCCACCTTATAATATTCTATAATTAATTTTATGTAATAACAGCAAGCGGATTATAAGTTTGCGCTGAAACTCTCTACGAAGCGTAGCGAGAAAGGAGACTGCTACGGTTTTAGTACAAAGGTGATCGTAGACCTGAAACTCTACGACCATACTGAAGTATGTAATTCAGCGTAGATAAACTTATTGATACTGTTGGTTCAAGGCTTTGATATATTGTTTAATCAAAATAATACACTTATCTCGAAAAATTTTTAGAATATAATTTTAGACCAGTCCGTAGTGTATTTGTTAACACTTCTGACTCGTAAATGGAATGTTGTGGGTTCAAGTCCCGGTGGAGTAAAAAAAAAATTACTTATACATTTTCAAATATGCTCTTTTCTAGGTGAAAAATTCATATATCTTTACCAAAGGCCGGTCACTAAGGGTACATCCAGCCTTACAGCAACTAGGTCTTGTTTGAGAATTGGCTCTTTTTACAGCAACGGCCAAGCTCGCAGAGGGCTCTTGAGTTGTGATTAACACAAAAAAGCGCTCCTCAAAGAAATCGCCTGTATTATTTGTAATCTATGTTGCCAAGATATATAACATTTGAGATTTATATTAAACGTATTCCGACCAGTAGACACATTTAAATTCGCGCTTAAACATGCCGCATGTGAGCCTACAATATAAAACCCAATCTCAAATAAACATAAGCCCTGCAACTCTTGCTGACCTTCCCGGAAACAAAGGTGACATTGGCAAAGTGACCATTTTTTACAGTATGAGTGGTCAGCCTCATACCAACCTGTAAGTCAAGGAATAAAAGCAATATATAACACTGACTGACTGATATTTATACCTATTGACTAAATTAAAAAAAAAAAAAACTTTTACTGTAAACATACCTGATGATAACCTACTAGGTTGAAAATTTTAGTAATTTGTTTAAAGATTTTAAACTAAAAATAAAAATTCATAGTCAAAATAAACAGTGTTGTGTTTGAATTCATCCAAAAATTATAAAATTAAACAATATGAATTTTCACAGTGTTAATACACAAACAATACAAAATATAATTTATAACATTTAAGTGTATCAAACAAACAATCAATTAAAATAAAAAACCTACAAAAAAATACACTTTCAAAATAATTGTATTAGTAAACAAACTGTTTAAAGCTGTATACTATATCGAAATTCAATATTTCACATTGCAGAGCCAGATAAAAAGACAAACTTTAATGCTCTGTGCCCATTCGCCTGTAATACTGCAAAATGTATTTGGACCTGCGGGCTGAAATTTTCAGAGCCTCGTAGCCGCTTTCCGATAGATAGGAGAAACTCGTAGAGGTACAGTCATACATATGTACGTGTGTTACATCTACGTTAAAATATGCGATACATCACAAACCAGTCCGTAGTCTAGTAGTTACGCTTTTGTCTCGTAAATGGAAGGTTGTGAGTTCGAATCCCGGCGTAGCTCAAAAAATACATGATTTACAGACGGAGGGTGGCTAAACATGGGAGCTAATAGACAAACATGGAGAGGATTGGAAGAGGCCTATGTCCAGGAGTTGACTGAGAAAGGCTGACTAACTAACTTTTACAGATTAACTAAATCTACAATCTAAGTTGTAAGGATATATTATTAACATTCAAAGTTCATGTCAAATGCATGCCCAAAAACAAACACGTGTTTGTAAGCGCTTACAAGTGTTGAATGTGTAGTTACAAATTAAAATCCAAACTTCAAATGAGCATAAGCCCTGCAAATTTTCCCGACCTTCCCTGGAACAGGGGGGACATTGGTAAAGTGAACCATTTTTTACAGTAAGGGTGGTCAGCCTCATACCAACATATAATCCAAGTAATCAATAATGATTTTGTTGGTATTCCTACACTAAACGTTCGGTCGATAGCTCAGTTGGCGGAGCGCTTGCATTCCATACTAAAAGCTCGGTTATGAATCCCATTTGTTGATTTCAATCTAAATAAAAAGGCAAGGTATAGGTACTCAGCCTTCACAAGAAATGAGTACCAGCTCCTTCGGGAGATGGGAAGCATCCATTTCATCCACATGAAACTTCTTGACGCGTGGAAAACGCGTCAAGAAGTAACAGTAAATGTGTAGCTTAGTTAATACTTGGATTGTGCCTTCTGCATAGCCGGCCCTGCGTTGTGAAATACCCTACCCCATGAGCTAAGAGCCGTAGGGAGTGCAAATGTATTTAAGTCGGGATTGAAGGCATGTTTGTTTCGGAGATGTTACAGTTGAACAGTGCCCTTGCATTGATTTATCACAAAACGGCACTATAAATATTGTCTTATTATTATTATTATTATTATTATAAGTTGCGGTAGCAGAAGCGGAAATGACTAGTAGATAAAATAATATCATTGATTCCTCACAAAGTCATACCGGACAGAAATAGAGCGATAGATCCTCAGGTATTTCTTATGGGAAAACTACGAAAGCTTTATAAGAAAATGCCTCACATAGAGCCTTCCGCAATTCTTTCAACTATCAACTGCATTCCATGTATGCTTGCCAAGAACCGTCCACACTCATAAAGTCTTCTATAATTTAATATGATAAATTGCAAAAAAATATATTAGCTTTTATATTTTTAAGGGGGTTTATGTAACCACAGTGAAAATCCTTGTATTTTTAATAAATTGAATAGAAAAAAAAATTAATTCACATTTTCTAATTTTATTTTTTCTCAAAAGTTTTGGCCTAATAAGGCAAAACGCCTGATAAAATTAGTCAAACATTGTTTTTTTTATTCGATTTATAAAAAAGGAGATTAAGTATTATTTAAAATTCATATGGAATGCATGCCCACAAACAAGCACGTGTAAGTTTGCGCTTACAAATGCTGCATATGTACTAACAAATTAAAATCAAAACCTAAAATGAACATTAACCTTGCCGACCTTCCCTGAAACAGGGGGGACATTGGCAAAGTTTATCATGAGGTTTTCCTTATAATTAGTTCACTTACTATGAGAAGTTACACTCAATAAAATATTTTATCCACAAAATCTCAAAACAGTGAATCAGCACTTATTCAGTTTTACATTTTATGATAGTTAGATAGTTAAGGGGAATAAGGGGTTGGCACTCGAATTTTCATTATTGACACGTATGCCGGCCCAAGCCCGGCCTTGTCCCATCGACAATAACTTCCACCCTGGTTCAACAGATGTCATTGCATGCACACAAGCTCCCGCTTTTGCACGAAAATAGCTGGCCAGGAAAAAAAGTTGGTGAATTGCACTCCTCTTCACAGAGTTCATTTAAAAAAACCCTTAAAGTGGCGATATTTGAAAATAAAATGTCCATATTTTTGAGTTGTGAACGAAGCTTTTTTTGGTACAGTCCGTGCGCACTGACTCGGAAGATCTGCAAAGGTATTCGCCTGGATATGTCGGCGCGAGTGTCGTACTATACGGTAGCGGGCTTTTAAAAATGCTTTTAAACTTGCAGTCTATTTGGGAAACCAAAAAAGGCTCCACTGAAAGGTGGAAGCGTGAGAGATGGTACACTTTTCTATTGAAGGTTTCTGTGCAAGCTGTTCTCATCTATAATCTAAGTTGTAAATATACATTACCTACATTAAAGATTCATATTACATTTATTCCCTTGAACTTTTCCATTGAAGGTTTCTGTGCAAACTGTTTTCATCTATAATCTAAGTTGTAAAGATACAATACATTAATGATTAATATTATAATGTATAGTTTACAATTTCATAATGTATAGTTTACAATTTTTTTTTTTTTTTTTTTTTTTTTTTTTTTTTTTTTTTTTTTTTTTTTTTTTTTTTTTTTTTTTTTTTTTTTTTTTTTTTTTTTTTTTTTTTTTTTTTTTTGAAGGAATTCAAAGAAAACACTGTTTATTTTCACTCAAATATATTTAAAAAGATTAAAATCTTTAAAATCGATAATCTTAGTTGTAAAGATACATTACATTAAAGATTCATATTACATTCATTCCCACAAGCAAACACATATGAGTTTGCGCTTAGACATGTCACATGTGGGCCTACAAAATATACAATCCAATCTCAAATGGGCATAAGCCCTGAAACTGTTGCCGACCTTCCCTGAAACAGTTTAACAATTTCAAATTGAAACATTTTACACTATGGGTTATCACTGGTCAGCCTTATACCAGCCTTATAAGTCAAGGTTGCTCCGGAGAATTTCGTAAGCGCGAACGTATACGTGTCTGCTTATGGGAATTCGTTTAATATGAATCTTTAATGTAATACATTTATACGACTTAGATTATAGTGTAATGCGCGTATGGTAGTATTAGTGCATACGAGATCCTTATCATACTGGTAGAACAACGCTCTTGTATTTGAATCATCCACTTTATTCAAGAATAATCGAGAAACGTCCGTATGAACGTATATAAATGTAAGCGGCAATTGCGTGCAAACAATCAGTCGCTCGGAACATTTTGCCGTGAAACCAATATACGCAGAGATTATCAATTATTGTAAATTGGGAACCAAAGCGTGTAAAATAAATTCTGTTAAATAAAATAATTGCAGATTAATTAAAAGAGAACCCAGTAAAATCATAATGATAGATAATTTATAGATACATCAGCAATTATTATTTATATACTTAAACTTTGAGTTGTTTGAATTTGCCTTCAGTTGAAATTATGGTGGATACAATGCACTGCAAGTTATTTTTGCAAATTTGCGAGTGGCCGGACAATGTGCGGTGCTCTGCAGTACGACCAAGTTAAATAGGGCCCCACAGGAGATGCACGTAGTTCAAACAAACTCCACGAGGAGTATTTATAAAAGAGTAGCTCATCTCAATAAGAATTTGCGGAAATACTAATTAACTAAGCAATGCAATTATTTATTCAAACAGAATATATTTTACACGGTTTGGATAACAATTTACAACAATTGATAATCTCTGCTCATTGGTCTTCACGGAAAAATGCTTAGAGGGACTAATCGCTCTCCGCACCATTGCAGCCCCTATATATAGGTACAAAAGAGATCTTTCTCGGATATTCCAGATCATTATTTGATTTCTCGCTTACACCAAATCGCCGTTCTATGCACTACCATCATCATGGACTACTTCCAGATTGTTCTACCCACACCATCGTACATGTATACGTGCACGTAGGTTCTTTAAATCCATAGTTAAAATTATTATATTATAATGTTACGAATGTGTGATTGTGCGGCTGTGTGTTTTTACGTGTGTGAGTGTATATATATGTGTATGTAGCTCTAGATGTAGGTGTCTAAATAATTGTACTTGTATTTGTTTGACGGTGAGAGTGTTAGCTGGAATATTCTAAATAGAATATCCTGCCAAAATCTCGCATGCCCCATTCCCAATGTTTCAAAAACCGTCCTTATGTCATGCTATAAAAAGGGCCAAAACTGTCTGCAGCGTTAGATTTGTATTAGAGCTCTTTATACTTGCACGATACAACGGTCGATTGATATCTCAAGCTACAGAGAGCATTTGTCCTTATTTTTTAGCAAGAATAATGTTCATAATCTAATCACTGAGAATTAGTGCATGCGAAACTTTACTAGAACATCCGACCAAACTCTCGAGCAATCTCATCAATACAAATACAATTTACATACTTAAGTACCCAACATCTATTTATTTCTAGAGAGACTTAGACACAGACAAGCTACAACAAACAAAATAATATTCGTAAAAATATTATAGATATAGACTTAATTCGTATTTTTAATAAAATCTAGATTTATGGAAATCCTCTGGTTCACATGGTAAATGTATGAGGATACAACATGCAAAGTTAAAGGGATGTCCATTTTAGAGTTACTCGTCCGTACGTCCAGCGTGAGCTTCCCTCCAAGTAAGTATAGAAACTTTAACTACACCACAGCGTTTTATCGAAAATATATCGAAAGCTAAACAGCACCTTTTGTGAGTATCAGATGTACCATCCATTTTTTGGCAGACGCTGTGAAACAGTTTTATACTTGTGGCTTTGAATGCCAAAAGCACCTCTAGTTTAGGGTCCATTGTGAAGCCTTGAGGGAGACTGGAGTGCAGTGTAGAATGCTGGAGAATACTGGAAAATGCTGAAGAATACTGGAGAGCTGACAAAGTGAATCTAATGGGATGTGGATTTGAAGGACGTGCAATTGAGGGTAGAAAGCTATTGTTCAATGATCAAGGAGGCAATTTACACTTACACAAAATCAGTTGTAAGTGTTAAACTTAGAAAGAATATATCAAAATTCAGGTGTTTAATATAAATTGTCTATAATCTATAATCATTCTACAATCCTAATTGCAAAGAGATGTATATTAACTTAAAAAATCGTATTAAGTGTATGCGCAAAAACAGGCGCTTGTAAGTTAGCGCTTACAATTAATGCTGCACGTATACTTATAAATTAAAATCCAAACCTCAAATTAACATAAATCCTGCAACTTCTGCTGACTTTCCCTGATACAATTGTGGTGGCCTTGGCAAAGTGAACCATTTTTAACATTATGGGTTTTCAGCCTTATACTAACCAAGTCAAGGAATGATTTTTTAAACCACTCAACGTTTTTCATAGGACCTGTTGAATCAACCTCCTATCAATATTTGATTGAAACATCAAATTTGATTTCTTAATTATGGTAAGGAACTCGGTTAAATAATTCTCGGAAGTGGGTAATAATATAATGGAATATGCAGGAAAGTTGATGTAAATCATCTGATTAACTTATATGCAACCAATTTTTTAATTTGTTTGGAAAAATCACACTTAATTTTGATTTTTGTCTCATCGGAGTTTGGTGCAAAATGCTCATAGGAACACAATCTATCCGATGCTATTAAAAGTCATTTAATTTTTTGTACCTGTTTCCCTCTAAGGTCTCAAATAAAATTCATCCCAAAACCATTCAATACACAAAAGGCTGAACACGCAATACTAACGCTATGGTAGAGAAGGAAGGGCATCAGGAGGGTTGCTTGGAAGCGTTCCATGATAGAACGACACATTGACAAAACGACACATGACATAGCGACACATTGACAAAACGATAAGTGACAGAATGACACAGTGACAAGACAACACATGACGAAACATCACAGGAAAGTAGGTACATCACAATGACAAAACATCACATACCTAAAACAGAACATACCATAAACGGCACATGAAAAAACATCACATGACAAAACAATAAATTGAATGTGTAACTTATGCCACCTCAACTTACAACTAGGGGTGCAACAGCATAGTATACATTTATTTATACATTTGAGGTAGTTAGTCCCATTCTAATCTATAAGACTCATAATAGGAAAAACAATGAATTTTTGTGTGTGTTTGTGATGTTTTTTCATGTTTTTTCATGTTCCGTTTATGCTATGTTCTGTTTTAGGTATGTAATGTTTTATCACTGCGTTGTTTTGTCATATTGATGCATTTTTTACTTTCTTGCTATAGCCGAAGGCTATAAAGAAAGTTATGATTTGGTGTGAAAAAAAAATTTCGAGGTTTTCACGGAAATGAGTTGTCCTGGTGCAGGACATGCCAAAAAACACTATCTTTCAAAACGTCCGTCTGTATGTATGTATGTATGTATGTATGTATGTATGTATGTATGTATGTATGTGTGTGTGTCACTTTCCAAAGTATAAGACCTAGAGATACCAAATTTTGGCTACATCAACGTTTTTGAACATGTATTAAGTATGAATAACATGGCATTACACCAACTTGAAAATTCAAGATGGCTGCCATACAAAAAAAACATAAAATTGCACTTTTCTCAAAAACGGCTCCAAGAATTTTTCTTAAATTTTCAGAGTTGCCATTTATTAGTTTTTAACTTAATAAATTAGTTATGGCAATACTATTACTAATCTGTGTCTATGGGCTGCGATATGAAAAAAACAAACGATTGTGATTTTCTCGACAGTTAAGGGGTCAACAAAAATATAATGTTCTACAATATTACGGACAACATAAATTTCTACAAATTTACAAAATAATTTTTTTGAAAGAATAAATATAAAGCACCGTTTACACGACCTGAAATTTTAAATCGAAAATATTACAAAAACCTATAAAAATGCAAGATATTTAAATTTGTTTTAGATTTGATAGAAAAAACAAGCTTATCACTTTAATTCGTAATCAATTTTTTTTTACTTTTTTGAAAATTCAAGATGGCTTCCGAAGAGCTGAAAATTTAAAATTCAATTTTCTCAAAAACGGCTCCGACGATTTTTCTTAAATTTTTTGTGAATCCATTTATATAATAGTGCTATCTAATAATTCTAATTATTTCTTCATCATAATCTCGATTTAGGGAGTTGCCATATAAAAGAAAAAAATAATGGAAAAATTCTCGGCAGTTAGAGGGTTAATAAAAAAATAATGTAGTACAAATGTAAAATAATAATAATAACCTATATATTGCCATGATTATTTTTTTTCAAAAAGTGAATCAAAAGTATAGCCGCCATACAAAGTGAAAATTTTCCATACAAAATGTATTAGCAATTTTCTTGGTAGTCAAAGGGTTAAAAATAGATAAATGGCTGCGATTCTTAAAATTTTATAAATACCAATAATAATCAGTCGTTACTTTTTCAAAATATAACTAAAAAGTTTACCCACCATACAAAGTACTAGTTTGCATACAGAAGGGTTTAATGACCATCTATAATAATCTAGAATATAAGTTGCAATGAAATATAAACATTCAAAACTAATATGAAATGCATGCCCACAAACAGGTATGTGTAAGTTCGCGCTTACGAATGCTGAATTTGTACTTACAAATTAAAACCAAATCTCAAATGAACATAAAACTTGCAACTCTTGCCGACCTTCCTTGAAACAGGGGTGACATTGACAAAGTGAATTATTTTTTACACTTTGGGAGGACTGAGAAATGCGAGAAAATTGAGATAAGACTGAATGAAAAAAGAGTGGAGGTCGTGAAAGAATTTGATTATCTGAGAAGCAAGTTTGAGTCGAATGCGAAATTGACGAAATAATTACAAAAGCGCGCTAGTAGAGGAAGAAGTGTAATGGAAACGATTGAAAGAATTGCAAGAAATAGGAAACTTACGAAGAATACGAGATCGGCGGTCCACAATGGCATATTGGTTGGTGGAAGTGAGACTTAATGAATGTGAGCTGAGTAAAGTATGTAAGTACGGTTGAAATGGCTTACCTGAGAGCAATGGCTGGAAAGACACTGAGTGATAGAGTACGTAATGCTTGAGTGATGAACGAGTGTGGTATAAAAGAGAATATGAGAATGAAAGTACAAAAAAGTACGATGAGATGGTTCAGACATCTTGAAAGAAAGGATGATGAACAACTAACGAAGAAAGTGTACAAAGGAAATGTCAGAGGAAAGCGCAGAAGGGGAAGGCTGAGGAAAGAATGGTTAGACCAAATAGGTGAGATTGCGAAATAATGGATTCTGCAGAGTGAGAATAAGAGAAGAGTATGTATGAAAAAGGTGATGACAGCAAAAAGTGGAGGCGCATCTGCGGAGGTACCGGCCACCCCTAATGAAACGGTGGCAGGATACAGTACAGTACAGTACTGAGGTCAGCTTCATACCAACCTATGAGTCGAGGATCTTTCTTGTGTAATTGGTACTTTTTCAAATAAATCAACAAAATATTTATATTCATTTAAGTATTTATATGGCTATATCCATATTGTACGAGTATGCAGGTACACACCGCGGTGGAATAAAATTGATTTATTATTGATATATTACATTTTTATTGAAACGGCATAAGCTGGTAGATGATTCTAGCTTTACATACGTCATACAGTGGGTAAATTTTTGCAAGAAAGTCGAGTACAGATTCTGTGCAATTTATTGTCTCTGTTGTCATGTTGATGTTTGCCACGTGTCGTTTTGTCGCTGTGCCGTTCTTACTGTAACTAGGTCTACCAGGGCCAATCATCTGCGAGCCTTACTGAGAAATAACGGCCTTTTGTCTGTTACCCTTGCTAGAGATGGGTAGAATACAGATAAAAATTGTATTGAATTATTATTGAATATGTTTTAAATAAATTCTTACAATTTACGGATTCAATTTAATAAAAAAAACGGTTTATTTATTTCACTCAATTTACTTTATCCCTTTCTGTTCTCGGAGATACACTGGCACAGTGTTATTTTTTTTTTAATTTTTTTTTAAGAAATCCTGTGCGGGAGACTCCCTAGATTCTAAAGACTCTAGGGGTCTATGACACTTGTTGTAGTGCCGCAGAGGTTGGACGCAATATAAAGACGGTTGATTGATTTCTGACTCTCCATGCGATTTCGGCCCTGATTTATACAGATCTATAATCTAAGCTGCAAAGATGTATTAACGCATGCAAACAAACAAACAGACACGTGTAAATTCACGCTTACAAATGCTGAATGTGTCCTTACAAATTAAAATCCAAATTTCAAATGAATATAAGCCCTGCAAATTTTGCCACTTTTTGTATTTGTAAAAAAATGTATTTGTTTGATATTTCTAAAGTTTTAGGAAGAGTGTTCTGATAAAACCTAGCAGGTAGCGATTCTCAGTGTTTCGAGAATTATCTTTATTCTTACTATAAAATAAGGACTGAAACTCTTAGTAGCTTCAGAAATCAACCAACCATTGTATTGTGCAAGTGTAAAGTGACGTTGTATCCGAACTGAATCTAAAAAAAATGTGTAAAATAAATCATCGCCGAAAAATACATTTGAAAATATATTTTTCCACCCTAGCAGTGCTTATATTAACAGTGAGAAAAGTAAACAAATAAAACGGCAGACAAAGAGGGGTACAGCATTTCTGCGGCATTGTCTGAGGAAATTACAATAGAGGGGGGTGTATAGAAGGGCTGGCCAACCCTAATCATAACGCAGAGTTTTTGTTTTTCAAGTGAGACTCGAGAAGAACACGAGAATAACCTATTTATTTTGTTGTGATTCTGTGATGGTAGAATTTTGTTTTCTAATAAAGAGAAATAAATACTGCTCAATTATGAGTGAAAAATTAAGGTTTTAGTTTTATGCCTATAATCTATAATCTGAATTTCAAAGATATATAAACATTTACAATTCATATTATACATACATTAAATACATGACCGCAAACAGGTACATGTAAGTTTGCGCTTACAAATAGTGCATGTGTACTAACAAATTTAAATCCAAAACTCAAAGGAACGTACACCCTCCAACTGTTGTTGACTTTCCCTGAAACAGTGGTGACATTGGCAAAGTGACCAATTTTTACATTATGTACGGTCAGCCGCCTATCAACCTTACTAAGATATTAAATTAAATAAAGGTTTTGCTCGCAACTACGCAAACTAAACTACACATAAATTATTAAAAAATGATAACAAACTTTGTTTAGTTCTACTTTATTTATTTTTATTTAGTTACAAACAAAAATAACGAGTTGTGACCGGTTTCGGCCTCTTGGCCATCCTCAGAGAAACTGAAATCTTAAAATAATGGGAGACTATATAAAGCAAAATGAATATTATACACACAGTAGAATTAGGAGAAATATGAAAAATTATAAAGAATAGTATCTATCTCATATAGTAATAGTATACCATCTCCCTCCCACATACCTACCTTGCTACCCCCTCCCTTACCACCAATAGATCCCACACCCATGTCTTAATTTTTAAGTTTGATTTTAGTAATTGTTGTTACCCGATGATGGAAGGTATTCCGAAAACGTTTGTAACATACTCAAAAACAATAAAAGTGGAATAAAACAAAGTTTTTAATTTCTTTTATTTTTTAATGTTTTATTGAAAAATAATCAATTTTTTAAAATGAATTTCCACAGTGTTTCACAAAAATCTTTTCAAAATTTATAAAGAATAGCTTTGTGAATTTATCAAGTTGTATACTAAGAACAGTATGGACAAAAACAAATAGTTAAGTGAAGAGTAGGAAATTTACTAAGAATAAATTTAAGTAAATTTAACCCGTAACAAGGAACAATACAAAATTATGAACAATTATAAAGTAACTTTATTTACCAATACTAGAAAAATGACAAGTGTAAGATAATGTTCTGAGAAATGAACCATTAAGAGGATTAAATAAACAAGAAGGAATGTATGTTTTATGTAAATTTCCAAAGAGAGCTAAAGTGAGTGTACCAAATCAAATACAAAGAGAGAAAAAAACAACAAAAATCAATAAATCAATCCAAGTGTATCTATCAGAAACAAATTAAATACAAATAATCAGAATAATCCATTAGTTTATTTACTTAAATTGAAGACAGGTAAAGTGTTGATCAATGGAGTGAATGGAGGGATTTGGTTATTTATAATGTTAACTCCCAATTTTTTTGCTTTTAGAATTTCGATAGCTTCTAATCTATTTAGGGTATAGCCATTATTTGCCAAATGCAGAAAAGCGGTGTCTTCACTGACAAAAGTGTGGTCATGTTCTAAACAATGGTTTGCCATTTCTGAGAAGATGGTTCTGTTTTTGAACGACAGTTTGTGTTCTCCAATTCTTTTCAGGAATGTCCTACCTGTCTTCCCAATATAAGATGCATCACAGTCTTTGCAGTTAATTTTGTAGACACCACTCTTCTGCCAAATGTCAGTTTTGTCTTTACCATTTGAGAGTAGCTGTCCAATTTTGTTATGGGTGTAGTAAGCTGGTTTAATGTTGGCTGGCAAGATGCTTTTGATGAGTGTGGAAATTCCATCCAAATGAAGAAACCTTCTCCACTTGATTTCATCAGACGGTGCTTGCGAGAAGACATGAGTAGTGATAGCATGTTTCCTCTGTTTGCTAGCCAAGAGTCTGTCTATCAACCCTACTTCGTAGCCATTATTTGTTGCGATTTGCTTAATGATAAGAATTTCGTTATTAAAATTAAAATCTGTCATAGGAATGGAAATGGCTCGATGGATCATGGAACGGAAAGCTGCAAGTTTGTGGTTATTTTAAGATTTCAGTTTCTCTGAGGATGGCCAAGAGGCCGAAACCGGTCACAACTCGTTATTTTTGTTTGTAACTAAATAAAAATAAATAAAGTAGAACTAAACAAAGTTTGTTATCATTTTTTAATAATTAAAATGGAGTTCTACAATGTTTCCGCTAAAACTTTTCAAAAAAAGTACACATAAATTTTTACTCTTTTTCGCGTTATCCCCGAAAAGGTCGCACTTGGCGAGTGGGAACTATTTATTTATACGGGTAAGGGTGCCACGGTGTCCCGAGGGGTCTGGTAATCATTTCTTGTGAAGCTGAGTGAATTTTGCCGCTGTTTTATTTTGGGGTTTGGAATAAACACCGCAACGGTAAATCATTTTTGCGACCCTCGATAGGGTTTGAACCCGAGCTCTCGGCAAGAATTGCAAGCATTGCAAGCACTTTACCAACTTACAGTTACAGAGAGTACAATGAGACGCTTGAGCATCTAGAAATAATGGATGATGACCAACCATTGACATATACCTTATTAACTCTATGTGACCAACTGAAAAAGGTAAGCGTGGTTAGTGTTACCTCTTATTTAGTAACTACGCTTTGAGACTTCATATAGATACAACGCATACCAACTCACACAGACACACAATTACACATTCGCAACAATCGATTACATTACAAGAGAAACAACGCAAAACGCAACTAAGCTACACAAATAGTGTAACTTCTTGCCGCGTTTTTGTAGATAAAGGGGCCGGCCTTACGTCAAACACTTCAGCTAAAGTGGGAGTTTCCCAGCTCCCGAGAGGGTTGATACTCATTTCTTGTGAAGGCTTCCATGTCTGGTCGATAGCTCAGTTGGTAGAGTGCTTGCATTCCATGCCGTGAGCTCGGGTTTGAATCCCACTGAGGGTGTCAAAAATGATTTCCCGTTTCGGTGTTTATTTCAAACCCCAAAATACAATACCGGCAAGGTTTACTCAGCCTTCACAAGAAATGAGTGCAAGCCCTTTCGGGAGCTGAGAAACCCCCACTTCAACTGAAGTGGTTGGCGTAAGGCCGGCTCCCTCACCTGTATAAATAAATAGGTTCAACTCTCGCCACATGCGACCCCTTCGGAGATAACGCGGCAAGAAGTTACACTTTATGTGTAGTTTAGTTGCGTTTTTGCGTTGCGTTGCCTTACTGAGCAAGCCTTGCCGGTATTTTATTTTGTGGTTTGAAATAAACACCGAAACGCGAAATCATTTCTGACACCCTCGGTGTGATTCGAGCCCGAACTCACGGCATAGAACGCAAGCACTCTCCCAAGTGAGCTATAGACCGGACTGAGAAACTGGACAAGAGAAACAATTTTTCTGTATTTCTATCTAACAGAAAATGAACTGAACCAATAAAAAGTTCAAGGTGTCCTTAATGAATAACAAATCCCTCTCTGTGAGTTTCTGTTTTTATTGATTGAAAAGTAAATCGAAAGAAAAAGAAGAAGAATTCCATTGAAACAATAATTCCTGCTGACCTATCTAAACCTCATCCCGGCAGAGAACCACGGGGATAAATGGTTCTTTGGTACACAAAAATAATCCGCATGTGCGGAAAACCAATCCATTCGCAGGAAAAACACTTTTCTAATCTATACCAAAATAAATCCCCAAAAGAATCTACGTGAGAAGAATATTATATACGTCGTATAGAACCTAAAACGGCAATCTAGGATTTACAAAAATAGTAAAGAAATTGTGGCGAAATTATTTTCAGTGTTTTCGTGTATTTATTTCATAGCGGAAAAAAACTTAGATGGCTGCGTTTGGTTTTATATAATCATTATGTTTTTTTTTTCGTACCGCAAATTGTTTCAGTTTTTCGTTGAATGTAATACAAAGTGATGAAACCTTTGAAATAAGCCAATCATCAGCCCCCCCCCCCCCCCCCCCTAATGACTCCTTTCAGCGCCTGAAAAAGTGCAAATTTGCAGACCTGAAATTTGTTGTGTTGCTCCCCTCCAATCATCTTTCTTTGTCTTGTACATTTTTATTGAATTCAAATAAATTTATTTGAATAATAATTAAAATATTCAATCTATATTCCAGCCCGGTGACGTAGAGGGTGGAATGTCTGACCAGCCATATAATAAAAATACATAAAAGAAAATAGACACAGAGCTGGAAAATATAAAGAGAGAAAGAAAAATAGAAACAGAGGAAGAAAATATAAACGAAAAAACCAATAGGAATAGGGAAAGAATATAGAAACGAAGAAAGAAAATATGAACAAAGAAAGACCATAAAAACCATGTAAATGTATTTTTTGGATTAAAAAAAACGGATGGTAATAATGTATGTATAAAAATTAGAACACAAAGTTTCTAAAAATATTATATGTACTTTATTAATCTTGAATAAAAATAACGTTCAGATCCCGCCCATATCTTCCTCCCTCCTTTGAATTTTAGCCCCGCGCGCCCCCTCCCCCATCATTATTCTAAGTCATGTATTATTTGTAAGTTAAGTATCTAAGAAACTGAAGATTGAGAGGTATCTCTGAAAACGTTTTTTCATAAATAAATACTCATTAAAATAAATGAAATAAAACAAAGTTTTTTTAATAAAAGTTAAACAATTTTTTTTTAATAATCAAATTTTTTAAATATAATTCCACAATGTATCACCAAAACAAAATTGAAAAGTTACAATGTTTCTCTTCACGAGCTGATTTATATCCTCGAGCGCTTTCGATGCTAACACACCATTGTATTCAAAAAGTTGTATAAAAACGCTACCACTAAGCTACATATAAAGTTTTACTTCTTGTCGCGTTTTTCCAGATGTGGCGAGTGGAATCTATTCATTAGGCCAACAACTGCAGTTGAAATGGGAGCTCTCAGCTTCCGAGGGGCCGATACTCATTTCTTGTGAAGGCTGAGTGAACTTTGCCTGTGTTTAATTTTCGGGTTTGAAATAAACAACGCAACGGGAAATTGTTTTAGACACTCTCGGTGGGATTGGAACCCGAGCTTGTTATGTTTAGATTGAAAGGTATCTTCAGGATACTTACATCCGGCTAGCTCTCATCAGCATCACTCTCGGGGCGTGGGGTTCTTTCTTTGGCATTGCTTACTTGTATCCTGGGAAGGGTACGAACAAATAAGGGTTTATTACTGTACTAATATGGGGGGGAAAAGGGGAAATAAGGGATTGGCCAGACCTACAGGTTGTCACTAGAACACTCCCTATTCCGTTGGCTGGAGTTCTAAACGGAAGGCCTGGAGCAGCGCCCCAGGCTAGCGGTGGTTCACAAGGCGGACGCTTCCACACGTTGGAGCCCCTGGGTGGGCGCTCCAATGCCTCTGGTGCACAAGGCGGGTGCCTTGCTGGCAGGAAATCCAAGTAGATGGGGGGGGAGGGAGCTCCATCGTAGTGCCCCCTCTTGCACCGCTTGGTGCTTGGTCGCTAACGTCTGACTCACTTCACATCTCGCCGGGAACTAACGAACGACGGCCTGATTAGTTCATACGGTGCAGTTCGGCCGCTTCCGTGACCGTTCGGCTCCGTTCGGCCCACAAACATACACTGCACACTTCGGGATTGTTCTTTCAATGTTATTATAAAATAACATAACAAGCTCTCGGCATGGAATGCAAGCACTCTACCAGCTGAGCTGCTGATCGGTCTAACACACATGAACAAAAATTCGAAAAGCAGAATTTTAAAGATTGCACTTTTATTGATACTGTGATGTAATATAAAATAGGAAAAGCGTAGACTCAAAGTAGAGAAATATATAGGATCAAAAATAATGTCCCTAAAAGGTTATTCCGAACGCTAAGGATACTAAAAGCAGGTGTTTTTTTCATCGATAAAAGATACGTTACCAAACACCATACTGTGATGTTCTGTATCCTGCCGCCGTCTCACTAGGGGTAACCAGTACCTCCGCATATGCATCTCCACTTTATTCTATCCTCGCATATCTCTTTCATCTTTTCAACATTCCTCACTTTCCTAATACAAACTATTCTCACTCTGCAGGTTCCATACTTTTGCAATCTCACCTATTTGGTCTGTCCATTCCTTAATTGGTCTTCACCTTCCACGCTTTCCTCTAGCATTTTCTTTGTAAACTTTCTTCGTAAGTCGTTCATCATCCATTTATTCAATATGCCCCGAAACATCTCACCGTGTTTTTTTGCGATGTACGATAATACCAAAATACCGGAAAGGCTTACTCAGCCTTAACAAAAAATGAGTCCCAGCCCCCTGGGAACTTGGACACTCCCACTTTAACAGAAGGGGTTGGAGTAAGGCTGGCCCACTTACATGTAAAAATAAACAGGCTCCTTTCGCCAAATGCGATGCCCTTAGAAGATTTGGTTGACAATGGCAAAGTGAAACATTTTCTACCACCCATGCTGTAGTAAATGGTTCACTTTGCCAATGTCACCCGTGTTTCAGGGAAGGTCGGTAGGAGTTGCAGGGTGTATGTCCATTTGAGATTTGGTTTTTATGTTATAGGTTCACATACGGCATGCGCAACCTCGAACTTGTATGTGTCTGCTAATGAGCATGCATGTAATGTAAGAGTACCCAATGTTGCATATCTTTGCAACTTAGATTAGTTAGATAGACTGTATAAAACACAACATCATCTTCTTCCCTTCACCTTTCATTTTCCCGTTAAAGAAGCACATTACAGGCATAGGCGAAACGTCTGGAAGCTCCAGCTTCCACAATTTACGACAACAGATCCCGAAAAGCAAATCATTAGCATCATCAGCCGATTGTGTAAACCTTAAGCTCCGGTTTAGATTTGTTTTGTTAATTTTTTTTCAAAATTGCCATCGTTGGCAGCTCGACCAGAATAAGTTTTTCGCTAACTTTTCTCCGAGTATATAACATAACGTAAATGTCACCTCAATAGCGTAAACAAAAAATATATATTATACACGACTACACTCCTAGGGAGTGAGTTAGCTTTCATACATTTTTTCCATTTACGCAATCGAGGCAAGTTTTACGCTCGGCACACTGATCAGGAAATGTCTAAACGAGATAATGTCCTACTTTATTAAATTACTTTTCTCTTGCTCCAACCGATCCTTACTCGGTCTTCCTTTTCCATTGCTTTTAAAAGATTTTCAACCACCTACATAACGTCCTCCCAGTGTTTGTTTAGCTTATCCAACATTCGTTTCGAAGACGACCTTTCAAGGAAAATGTCTTAAAAATCGTATTTTACACAATCTGAGCTAAGAAAACAACAACAAAACGCGATTCTGCGTGAGTTGTTTTAAATATATTTAAAATAAATTTACAGTTTTCATACGACACATTGGTTCAGTACCTTCACATACAAATATTGCTCATTTGAAATTACCTCTGATGGATATAAGACAAACAAGCACTAAGGGGACGAGTATAGATTTTCAGTAACTCTTTTCCTTTATTAATACACTTTAAGGTCTTAAAATCTATTTATACATTTCATTTCAGCTTTTAAGCCTTGTTGAAAAAGATTTTATTATTTGATAATAAATTATTTGATAAAATATTCAGTCAGAAATACTGGCCCACTGCTGAACATAGGCCTCCTCCATATCTCTCCAGGCATCTCTATCTTGGGCCTTCTACATCCAGTCACTATCAATCTACTTTTCTGTCATTTGGCCATAGTGTTAGAGGTCTTCCCCTGCTTCTTTTATCTTAATTCTGGATATTAAATTAAATTTATTTAAACAATAGGTCACTTCGCAAGACAGATGGTCAAAAAAGATCATCAATGGTGACCCAGGATGCCTAAGCTGTGGGGAGACTCCAACTGAGGTGACTGGACGACATGAAGAGAACTGCAGGCAGAGGATGGCTGAACACAGTAGCCGACAGGCAAACATGAAGAAGATTGAAGGAGGCCTACGTCCAGGAATGAATTGAGGAAGAAGAAGTCGAGGAATGGACTAGAAAGGGAGGAGGAAGAAAAATAATATAATGTTATATACCTAATCGATTTGTCGCTGATATGGTCGAGGGATGAGGCGTCGGCACTCGAATTTGCGTTATTGAGACAATCGCAAATTGGAACCCCGCGTACGTCGTGTCCTTTCGACAATAATTTTGACCATGTTTCTACAGATGTCATAAGGTAATTGTTAATTAATACCTCTTCGACAGCAAGTTTGACTCTGGTTCAATAGATGACATTGTTGGCTATGTTCTGTCGATAAGCCTTCAAAACGACCACTACGCTCTGCCCTCACTGCTGTCAACAAGGCCTGCCCAAAAGAGCGAGCATTTTAAATTTTGCAGACAGGAGCTTTGCGGTGGCCGGGCCGCGTGGTTGCCTGGAACAATTTGCCCGTCGGTGTTCGCGCGAACCAGCCTACCACCACCTTGAGAAAGGGGCTGACGACACTGCTTTTCTCCAGAAGCCATGGCGCACAAATGATAACCAAATGTTTTTGGCCACAGAAAATAAATCATCCATCATCATCATCATCATCATTGGGTATTTTTGTTTCAATAATTCAGTAACATAATAAAACAATGAATTTTTCATTTTAAATGTTAATAACTGTTTCTGGCCAGGCAAAATAAGTTGGTTAATTACATTCCTATCTCCAAATCATTTTTTTTTAATTAAGAAGGACGTAAATAAAAAAAAACACCCTCGCTAGGGGTGCTATTGTATCTTCCATACATATTTTTCTATTTACTACATCAAGGAGAATTGAGGCAATGTTGTATACTCACTGCTCACACGGTATTTTTTTATTTAAATAAATAAAAAAAAAACACAGTTCTTTTCTTATCTTTTCCTCCGTCTGTCTGGTGTCACTTTTTCCCTCGCGATCTTTTTCCTCGCCCTGTATAAAAGTCCGTGTACCCTTGGTATTTTGTATCTTTTTTTAGGTACTGGCATTTACTTAAAATAAAAATAAAAACCTTAAGGGATGTTTATTTCATTCTGTCTATCGGTTTATTTATTTCCTCTTTTTCCCATTTACTTTTTCGTGTAAATGTTTAATCGAAAGCTAAGAATGATCATGATTTTTTTAGTTACAAAAGTACGAGTTTTCCAATTTTACAAAAACCCACCGCCGATTTTCATGATAGTGACGATAATAAAATAAGGTTTAAGCTGAAATTACGGTCTTTTGACATATTTACAATCATAATATTTATTAACGGAAAATGTTAAGCCAATTTTTTCAATCATTAATTGATGTAGGTACTGCTGTTATTGTAATTACTCGAAAAAGTTTTTTTTTTCCATAATAAAATAAATTAAAATAAAACAATAAGTACACTTTTTTATTGATTGTAGAGGCATTAACTTTGTAATCGTTCATCATTAAGGATAAAAGAAAAACAGCTTTGCTTTCGATTATGTGAGTATTTATGTTTATACCACCTATGGTATATACCTATGGTATAAAAATAAATACTCACGTAATCGAAAACAAAGCTGTTTTTCTTTTATCCTTAATAAGTACACAATTAGGTAATTACACTGTTTGGATATTAGACGAACCGTTATGAGAGAACTTACATCATTCTCGACGTTTCGTTGGCGACGTGGCTAACGTCTTCAAGAGACTCCCTCTCTGCACGATGAACTCATTTTTTATTTACAAAAATTGTCACAAATCGCTGCGTACCCTGGGACGAAGATAATATTTAGGATTTGGTATGTCACAATAGTTATCACTTTTATTTCGTTTGGAGTCCATGTCACAAGGTGGGACTATGTTACCCTCACCTTCATCCTCAGTCGCCGTTCATCCTCATTTACCAGTTCGTCTTCGTTGTCAGTTCATCCTCAGTCGTCGTGCAGAGAGGGTTTCTCCTGAAAAGGTTGGCTAAGTCACCAACAAAACGTCCAGAATAATGTGAGTTCTTCTATAACGGTTTGCTTAATACGCGAAAAGTTTAATTACCGAACTCTGCAGCTATTATTATTGTAAAAAGAGTGATGATGAATTTAATTATGGTTTTGTTAGTAACGAGAATCAATCCTCTCAGGAGCTTGTTAAAAGGCCGGATTCCTTACCTGTGAAAATAAATATATGCTACATACGATCCCTTCAAGACAACGCGGTAAAAGTTGTGCTATATGTTTAGCTGATTTTTGTTTTTGGATCAACAGATTGAAACCTAAATATCTTACAAATTAAATGTTAATTGTAGAAATAAATTATTACTCGTAATTTGTAGTATACAAAGTATATATACCGAGGAAGTGTGAAAGGAAAAAGAGGTAAACGACGCGACGGCCGAAAAATGTATGGAGCAATCAGATTGAAACGGTTGTGAATGAATGGCATAAACAAAGTGAGTGTGAAAGAAGAAAATGTATGAAAAAGGTGAAGGATATGAATTAATTGAAAGAGTTAGTAAAGGAAGAAATGGAGGCAGCTCTGCAGAGACTCTGGCCACTACTAGCGGAACGGCGACAGAGTTTACAGTTAGAGTGTAAAATATACCATGGATCTTCACTGTTTGAACCACCAAACCCTAAAAATTAAAAAACATACATGTGTTGCAAAATAGTTACATTGTCATGAAAAAAGACGAAAAAGAGAACTGCACAGAATATGTGCGTTATTGGAATGTTACTGTCACTTTCCGCTAAGCTCTCTCAATACTTTCAACCCTTAACGGGGCGAACCAATTAATTATTTTTGTCTCTCCGTATTATTTGGGGTCAGATGGGGCAAGGGTAATTGAAACACTGAACGGTCGAATTGAGGGTTTCAGAACGACACAGTGACAAAACAACACATCACAGGAAAATTCATCACAATGACAAAAAACCACAAGGCAAAACATCACATACTTAAAACAGAATATACCGTGAACGACACATGAATGAAAAACATCACATGACCAAACATCACAAAACAGAAGACGCCATAAACGGCATGACAAAAAGTGAGACATGAGAAACATAAAATAACGGAACTCAAGAATATATTATTTAGTAGAGCTATAAAAAAAATGCCCCTGAAAACCATAACACACCTATGTACAACTAGGGGGGGCAATGGCATAGATTGCCTAAATTTTTACAGATGAGGTAGGTAGTCCCACTCTAATCTATAAGTCAAATACTCATAATAGGAAAAAAAAATGTCTGGGATGTTTTGTCATGCGATATTTTTTCATGTGCCGTTTATTATATTGTTACGTTTCTTTCGAGGGTCCTTAATTAAAACACAAGTTCAACACAAGTTAGCCATGCAGTTTATGTACACAGACTTTCTTACAATAGATTTATTTTAACAGACTTATTTTAACAGATTTATTTTATCACGCTTATTTATTTTGTACAGATTACAGTTATTTTACACCATATTGGTCGCCCTAGTAACTAGATATTCCTCTGTGTGAGTGCTTTGAAAGACTGCTCGCTCCAGCCGATTGTCACCCTTCTTATAGCGGAACCTAGGGGCCATTCCAGCAGGCCCTAGAAAGTTCCACCACCACACTTGTATAGACGATTCTGGACATATTTATTTCTTGAAGAGTCCATTTCCTACCTACATACACACCTTACAATTACAATCGTCTGGGCCAGAACATTCTCTCAAAACACACGTACACCAATAAGCATCTACCAGTGTATTTCGTTACAGTATGTTCTGTTTAAGGTATTTTTAATGTTTTGTCGTGTGATGTTTTGTCCTTGTGTTGTTTTTTCATAGTGATTCCTTGACTTTTAGGTTGCTATAAGGCTGACCACCCATACTGTAAAAAATGGTTCATTTTGCCAACGACACCCCTGTTTCAGGGAAGGTCGGCAAGAGTTACAGGGCCTATGTTCATTTGAGATTGAGTTTTATATTGTAGGTTCACATGTGGCATGTTAAAGCGCAAACGTGTACGTGTCTGCTTGTGGTAGTCTATAATCTATAATCTAAGTTGCAAGGATATATTCATTTCAAGCTCTCAGATGTATGCCCACAAACCAACAAGTGTAGTTCGCGCTTACAAATGCTGAATGTGTACTTACAAATAAAATCCAAACCTCAAATGAACATAAGTCCCACAACTTTTGCCGACCTTCCCTGAAACAGGGGTGACATTGGCAAAGTGAACCATTTTAGTAGTACTCATAAAATAAATCTTAAATGTAATATATATTCACAACTTATATTATAGATGTATTTTCTGTGTTGTTTTGTCATGTGATGTACTGTCATTGTGATGTTCTGTCATGTGCTGCTCCGTCACGTGTCGTTTTGTCACTGTGACGTTCTAACCTGTCACCGAATTGAGAAACAGGCTAGTTAGTGAGGGGGGGGGGATGAAATGAAGGAAGGGGGGTGAGGATGTGAGGGAGAAGGAAAGGAGTGTGCGGAAGAGAGAGGGAAGGAAGCAGAGGGGGGAAGTGATATGGGGCATGACATTGTTTAACCCTCACGTAAGGGATGACATTGCAAGCCTTTTAATTTATATTTGTCAACACGTTAAATGTGTGTACATAAAAGTGGTTACTAGGATGCGATATTAGAAAAATACCCATAAAAAAACACAAGAAACTGTACGCAAGTAAGCTACATATCAACGGTTAAAAAGAAGTAAGGCATAATCAACGCTGTGGTCAAAAATGAGTTATGAATGCTATCCTACTTCAAATTTTCCGCTCTTTCTAATGCGCTAACTCCCGATGATTTTTGTTGTTGTTAACATAATCTGAGCTAAGAAAAATACGTAAAACACGATACTGTGAGAGCTGTTTTTAAATATTTTCAAAATCAATTTCCAGTTTTCATAAGACACATTGGTTCAGTACACAAAGTTCAGTCACTTATGTGAAATTACCTCTGTTGGAAATAAGATAAACAAGCACTAAGAGGACGTCTTGCAGCGTTTTGCCCGAGGAGGTTGCATGTCGCGAGAGAACCTTCAGGTAAGGGGTATTTTCAATTTAATCTGCCTTTACAAGAGTACGAGCCCCGCCGGGAACTGGGACACTCCTACTTCAACTGAAGTGGTTGGTGGAAGGCCGGCCCCTTAACCTGTATAAATAAATAGCTTCCACTCACCACATGGTTCAGCAAGTATCAGACTATTAGTTAAGTAACACAGAAATTTCGGAGAGTCAAATAAACAAATAAATTTAAAATCAAATATTTTTTTTACTTATCTAGAATCTTAGTTGCAAAGACATATTATCGTTCAAAATTCATAATAAATGCATGCCCACAAGCAGACACGTGTAAGTTATCGCTTACAATCAATGTTGTAGGTGTACTGAAAAATTAAAATACAAACCATAAATGAGCATAAGCCCTGCAATTTTGCCGATCTTCCCTTAAACAGGGGTAACATTGGCAAAGTGCACCATTTTTAAAGTGTGGGTGGTCAGCTTCATACCAACCTGTAAGCCAAGGAATAATCGTACCAAATAAACGGCAATGGCCAATTTGATTATTCTGGAATGTACGTTTGCCTCTACCCATTGCACGTTCCTGAATACTGGTGGTCACGAGAGGGTTTTCAGTAACTACTCTTATGTGATTGGTATCGGGGGGTGGACTCTCTAACCGGTTCCATGTTAGAACGACACAGTGACAAAACGACATTTGATTGAGCAACACATGACAGAACAACACAATGACAGTACATCATATGAAAAAACATCACAGGAAAGTACATCGCAATAACAAAACATCGCATGAAAAAACAAACATGACAAAACACCACATGTCTAATTTAGAACATACCATAAACGGCACATGAAAAAACATCATATCACAAAACACAACCATTTATTTTGCAACTTATGCTGCCTTAGCCTACAACTAAGGGTGGCAACGGCATGGGATACATTTTTTTTTAGATAAATAGAAAGATAGATAGATAGATTTTGTAGGGTTTGTGTATTCACACAGTGAAAATTCATTTTTTTAAAATAAAGCTATTTTTTGTTTAACGTAGTTTATTTTCACAATAATATTTAATATCTCGAGTACTTTCGACCTTCAATATTCAGGCCATTATCAAGAGTGATGTATAAAAAATTTAAAATTATTAAGAACAAACCATAGATCAAAATTATATAAATTCAAATAAATAGGTAGGTATAGGTACAATAAATATGAACTTAATTAAAATTAAATACAATATTAAATATTATTGTGAAAATAAACTACGTTAAACAAAAAATAGCTTTATAGATAGATAGATTTATTTTCAAACATTATAGTACATGACAGGTTAAACCTAATACATACAATAATTAAAAACATTCATATGTAACCGAAATCAGCTAAGGAGAAACGGAAGCCTCTGTCTTAGCTGATTTTCACTCAGGTGGAAGATATCAACCGAAGAGGAGATCTCATTGAGCACAGCCATTGCCCTCTCCACAGTTATAACCCAAGGTAGGTTAGTCTTGCATCTTGGGAGTAGCAATAGTCTATGCTCACGTTGCCTATAATAATTGTCGGAAACATACAGATCAATTTGTCCCAGAAGAGCGGGATTACAAATCTCACCACGAATCAAGCGGATAAAATGAACTATCAAAAATTCATTCCGTCTTGCCTACAGGCTAACTGATCAAGAAGGTAGCTCAACTCCTATACCTAGTGACCAGGAGGCGTAAGCCCCTCCTTGACCAGTCTCCGGTTGACAAATGTGGTAGTGCTGTCATCCCAGCAACCCATATCCGAGTTCTTGGAGTAGAAATTGATCAGCACTTGGTACTCGATAGGCAAATTGGCAAAACAGTTAAGTCAGGTTTCTTCGCTCTCCGACAAATTAGAGCAATCAGAAGAAATCTGACAACAAAGGCCTTAAAAACCGTTGTCAATGCCTTTGTGCTGTCGAAAATCGACTACTGCAATGGCGTATATGCCGGACAGCCCCAGAGCCAGCTGAAGAGACTCCAGTCTGTACTGAATGCCGCGGCCAAATTTATACATGGTGCCTCAAATTTTTGCCATATTACGCCGCACCTGAAGTCTCTTCACTGGCTCAAGATTCATGAACGGGTCCAGTATAAGATAGGGTTGCTGGTGTTCAAGAGCCTGCGCGGGACCGCACCGAAATATTTAAAGGATATGATAACTCCAGCCACCACAAGCAGCAGAACAGCAACACTGCGATCAGCAGCATCATGTCGCAGTCGGATAGAGTTTTCAAGAAGGGAAAAGAAGACCGTTTTTGGAGATCGAGCCTTCAAGGTGGCTGCTCCAACGATATGGAACGGCCTCCCAGATGACCTGCGCGAAATGGATCTGGTTAGTACTTTTAGAAAGGGGTTGAAGACCCACCTGTTCGCGCGCTCATATGAGCAAGCGCCTTTGGGACGACCAAGAGTCATGAAAAGGCGCCATAAAAATATTGTATTATTATTATTACGCTAATCTATAAGTCAATGAATCATAATAGACAAATAAATGTTTGTGTTGGTTGTGATGTTTTGTCATGCGATGTTTTTTTAATATGACGTTGTTCTATTTTAGGTATGTGATGTTTTGCATGTCATGTTTTGTCTTGTTATAGTGATGTTTTTGACCGGTCCATAGTCTAGTGGTTAACACTTCTAACTCGTAAACGGAAGGTTGTGGGTTTAAGTCCCGGCGGAGAACGAAAAGAAATACCGTTTATATTTTCAAATAGGTTCTTTGCTGGGTAAAAAAATCACATACCTTTACCAAAAACTGGTCCCTAAAGGTCCATCCAGCCTTACAGCAACTGGGTTTTTCTTGAGAATCGGCGCTTTCTACAACGACGACCAAGCTCGCAGAGGGCTCTTGAGGTGTGACGCACACAAAAACAGCGCTCACGAAATTAATCATCCTAATATTGTTATTATTTTTATGCTCTGTCATGTGTCGTTTTGTCACTGTGCCGTTCTACCCGGTCACCCTCTAACCAGCGCTAAGATTCGGGGTTGATTACTGCGCCAGGAGAGGCCCAAGCTCGGAAGGGATGAGACTCATTAAAACATAATTAGCACATGTGACCTGGCAATTATTTAAAAAGATAAGTTTTTTAGCCAATGTCATCCCTGTTGCAGGGACGGTGGTCAAAAATTGCAAAACTAATGCTCATTTCAGATTGGGTTTTTATGTTTTCAGTCCAAATGCGGCATGTGTGAGTGCGAACTTACACGTGTCTGTTTATGGGCACGCATTTAATATGATTCTTTTATGGAAACATGCATTTTCAACTTAGATTATAGATTGGAATGTTTCTTTTCTAATAAGTTGGTAGAAAGGTGATACTTTACACGATGTTTTGCAAAAATTCTTCAAAATTGCCATGAAAGAAAGGGTGCCTCTTGAAGACATATTTCAAGCCAACGAAACGTCGAAAACAATGTAAATTCTTCCACAAAAAAATGTGACGAACTAAAATTGTAATCTGCCAAAATTAAACAGGTATTTTTGGCTGTTCTAACATGCTTAGATATTGAAAATTTCATGTAACTGAATTTTGTCAGCTCTCTGGTAATAGACACAAAGCAACAAATCTAGCAGAGAGGCTTTGGTTAACGGTATGTGAATGTATAGCATGGCTCTAAAGGCAGCAAGGATCACAGCCAAGTAAAGTGGACGTAGTTTGCTATCCGACCCACATACCATTTAGTCTTGATATCCATCACTTGTGTGCGTTACGATGACCAGTGCTTAGACTAAACTGGCAACGAGTGTGTTATAGAATAGTGCTTTGACAAAATGAAAAATGTTTTTTTTTTATTTACTTTTCTGATTTGTAGGGATATTTAGAATTTTGTCCCTGGTATTACTTGACTCATAGGTTGGTATGAGGCTGACCACCCATACTGTAAAAATGGTTCCAATGTCACCCCTGTACTAGGCAAGGTCGGCAAAAGTTGCAGAGTTTATGTTCATTTGAGGTTTGGATTTAAATTTGTAGTTAATAGTGTGTTAGTACACATTCAGCATTTGTAAGCGTGAACTTACACGTGTTTGTTTGTGGGCATGCATTTGATATGAGCTTTGAATGTTAATATATCCTTGCAACTCAGATTATACTCGTAGGTTTTAGTATGGTAAAGCGGATAAGGCTTTGGCAATTGATTTTGTGTTATTAAAACAATCGCAAGTTTGAACCACGCCTGAACCGTGTTATATCGACAATTAATTTGACCCTGGTTCAACATACCCTTCTCCTTCTTCTTGTTGTGCCACTTTTAACGAAGATCGGCGATCATCATAGCTATTTTGGTTTTAGATGCTGCGCTCGAAACAGGGACTTGATGCTTCTGCCGAACCACTGTCGCAGGTTCTTCAGCCATGATGTCCTTCGGCGTCCCTGAGATTTTCTCCCCTCAATCTTACCCTGAATGATAACATGAAGGAGACGGTACTTTTCATTTCTCATAATGTGACCGAAGTACATAAGCTTTCTTGAGTACTTGTTCATACCATTGAGTAATTGTTAATTCAGACTTCATTGAAATATGAAAATCAGAACTTGTTGATTGATAACGTTAATACATACCTGTTTCTGGGCAGACAAAATGTGTTGGTGAATTGCATTCTTTCCACAAATTTATTTTTATAAAAAAAACAATAAAATTCTTACATATATATATGTATTTATACGAAATTATCGTCAAAGGGTCTGATGGGAATCTAATACGTTTTTTTTATTTCAAACATACAAATTAATTGTACCATCTTCATCCACTCCGCAATAAAATCGTCAGTTTTCTTGTATTAAAACGAAGGTTCTATAATCTATAATCTAAGTTGCAAGGATATATTCATTTAAAGCTCTCAGATGTATGCCCACAAACCAACAAGTGTAGTTCGCGCTTACAAATGCTGAAAGTGTACTTACAAATAAAATCCAAACCACAAATGAACATAAGCCCCACAACTTTTGCCGACCTTCCCTGAAACAGGGGTGACATTGGCAAAGTGAACCATTTTTTACAGTATGGGTGGTCAGCCTCATACCAACCTATAAGTCAAGGAATATGAATAATAAATTACATTTAAATATAAAAAAGAACAAAACCTTACAAAGAAATCTATACAAAAAAAGTCGAAAATTTCCTATGCAAAAAATGTAGCAAATGAATACACCAACATTAGAAATCAACATTGCAGATTAGCCGCCACTTCTTCCTGTCCTTGCATACTTCTTTCATTTCATCCAGAGTCATAACCTTTTTCATACAATTCCTCCTTTTATTATGACTCTGGATATCCCATTCATTCGCTATTTCAGGTTAATGACTGCATTTCCATCTACTGTGAGAAATCATCTATAGATAATATTATAAAATGCACATTATCTACGTTTGCGCTTGCGACACGTATATCGTTCAGCTTCCATACTAACGATGGCTATTACCGCGTGACAGATGCACCGCACGCGAAATTTATTAGATATGTCTGTGCAGTCATCTTATCTACAGATAATACTATGCAAGACGAAATTAATTTGATATTGCGGTCGTTTGACGTGTTTTTAAAGTTTGATTTAAGTAAATGTCATTAATTTATTCGGATTTTCAACAATCCGTTACTGCAGAACATGCTTTTTCTCAACGTTTAGTTCTTGTTGTAACAAAAGTTATAAGGTGCCACTTTTGTGCCGTGACACAAACAAAACATTGAGAAAACAGTAAGTAGTCCAATAATTGTATGTCAAATAAACGAGTTTGAAAATTAATTTACTTATTTTATAAATTACTTAATTTATTAATTACTGAAATGTTTAATTGACTTATTTGTTAATTATACACTAAAAAGTCAATTTGTCTATAAACAAGTTGACAAATCTATAGATAATAATTTTGAGTGTGCTATTGAGGAAAGCACTATTCAGTTAGCTTATGTTTATATAATAAAACACAGCAATTGTATCTGAAAGCATTTTTATTTACATTTATGATTAACATTGAATGCATGCCCATATAAGACTCGTTTTTATTTATACTGTAAGCTTATCTAAAGATAATAGTATACTGTCAGCTTATCTAAAGATAAAAGTATACTGTTAACTCATCTAAAGATAATATTATAATGTCAGCTTATCTAAATATAATAGTATACTGTTAGCTTATCTGAAGATAATATTATACAGTAAGCTTATCAACGGATCTATTGCATTATTCCAGGCCATTCATTTCCACACGTCGGAATTTGAATGCAGTTTAACCGTCTTTGCAACCATGTGCACTAACAAAACACAAAATAAAAACCCAAATCTTAAATCAAAATGGGCCGTGAAGATTTCGACGTTTTTCACTGAAGCGGGGTTGATATTGGCAAAGTGAACCATTTTATACCGCATTTATGAACCGGTCCGAAGTCCAGTGGTAACACTTCGGACTCGTAAATGGAAATTTGTGAGTTTCAATCCCGCGCGAAGCATATACCATTTCTACTTTTCTATTTAATATGAATCTTAAATGATATATATCTTTGCAGCTTAGATTAAATTAGATTAGATTAGCCTCATACCAACCTATAAGTCAAAGAATACGAATAATTATTTAGATTTAAGTATAAAAAAGAACGAAACCTTAAAAAGAAATCTATATAAAAAAAAAGTAAAAAATTTCCTATGCAAAAAATGTAGCAAATTGAGCATTACAAATCAACTTGCAGATTAGCCGCCACTTCTTCCTGTCCTGGCACACTTCTTTCATTTCATCCAGAGTCATAACCTTTTTCATACAAGTCCTCCTTTTATTATGACTCTGGATATTCATTTTAAAAATTCACATCGCTGATATTTTCCTAAAAAAATCCTGTCTCCATAAGCCGCGTTAATGGAGTTTGCGATTCTGAAAAAAAAAAGATTTTTTGGCGAAATCCCATTAGCAATGTTTTTTTTTAAATCTGCATGCGGATTATTTGAGATGTCAAAACCAAAAAAAACAAATGAATGATAAAAAAATACAATGTATGGTAGAATTAAATGTCTGTAGGTTTGAAACATTATAAAATATTTGTTTATTATTCTAGAATGTAATTTTAATTTGATTTTTCGTTTTTTTTAAACTATTTAACTTTCCAAAATTGAGGTTGGAGACAAATGGGTTGTAATGGGGCTGACACCCCAACGTTGTAAAATCTTAGTTCACTTTTGGCAATACCATCCCAGTTTCAGGAAAGTTCGGCAAGAGATGCAAGATTTATGTTCGTGTCTAATCTCATCTTATCTAAGTTGCAAAGATATGTTACATTGAAGATTCACATTACATGAATTTTCACAACCAGACACGTACAAGTTCGCGCTTTCACATGCTGCATGTGAACCTTCAATATAGAAACAAAATCTCAAATGGACATACACCCTGCAACTCTTGGCGTCCTCCTTGAGACAGGGGTGACATTGGCAAAGTGAACCATTTTTACAGCATGGTAGGTCAGCCGCATACCACCCTTCATGTAAGTTTTTGTATGTTAACATGCAGCATGTGTAAGCGCAATCTTGCATGTGCCTGCCGGTGGTCATGCATTACATTCAAGCCTTTAATGTCTATTTACATATCTTTAGAACTTAGATAAGTTATTTATAATAATAATTTTTGGATGAGTTATGTGATGAGCGCCGTTTTTGTGTGAATCACACCTCAATAGCCCTCTGCGAGCTTGGTCGTCTATTGAAAGAGTCAATTCTCAAACAAGAGCCAGTTGCTGATAGGTTGTATGCACCTATGGGGAACGGTCTTTGGTAAAGTCTCCTAATTTTTTCGCTCCAGCGTAGAGCATATTTGAAAACACAAATGGTATTGTTTTGTGCTCCGCCGCGATTCGAGCCCACCACCTTCCATTCACAAGTCCGACGCATTACCACTAGACTGCGGGCCGATAACATATTATATAATAATTCAATGACATGATAATCCGGGCTGGGTATTGACCTCGTTGATCAACTGCAGCCACCCTTGACACTTAGATTATACATAGGTTATAGACAATTCCGTATACTATTCGTAGCATCTTGTAAATCTCTCGAGTTTTGATTGACCAAATATTTCCTTATATAACACATTGGATATGAAATGATTTGAGGGCACTATTTCAAATACAAACCCTTTTGTGATGGAGTTAGCACGCTTCCAGTCGGCCGCTTTCTGTACCCCACCATTGTTTATTCTCCGCCTGATTAGCTCCGCACATTCGAACACAGTGTGCGATCTTGTGTGTGTGTGTGTGTGTGTGTGTGTGTGTGTTTAAGGAAGGATTAATTGATACAACATGATTGGTACATTATAAACCAATCGGTATTATTGGTCCTTGGCTGGAGTTTACACAGTTTACTCTCTATTAGCGAAATACGTCCCCCCCCCCCCCAGTGCTTCTTTGGCTTTATTTATTTCATTGTGCCTTTCACATACGTAGTTAAAAATAATATTTAAAATAAAAATTCAATACCCCGAAAAAAAATAACAAAAGCAAGTAAAAAGTATAAATTGAAAAAAACATACATTAGAGCTACAATTCAAAGAAATCTGGGATAAAAAAGTATAAAAGCCTACACTTTTACCTTACCTATAATTGTATTCAAAGAATTTCAATGAAATTATCATGAGAATCACATTACACACAATCTGAGTCCAATTCCAGTTTTCATGAGACATATTGATCCAGTACACATACAAGCATTGCTCATGTAAAATTACCTCTGATGGAAATTAGACAAACAAGCACTAAGAGGACGGCATGTTTCTTCAAAATTAAAATCCAAATTTCAAACGCATGAAAACCATGCAACTTTTGCTAACCTTTCCTGAAACAGGGGGGACATTAGCAGAGGGAACCTTTTTTTGGAAATATTGGCGGTTTGCTTTAAATTAACCAAAGAGAACAAATACTCAATAATATTTTTAGTGTATACAAAACAGAACCTTAAAAAGAAATCGATGCAATCTAATCTAATCTAATCTAAGCTGCAAAGATATATATAATTTAAGATTTATATTAAATGCATTCCCACAAGCAGACATGTATAATTTCGCGCTAACACATGCCGCATGTGGACCTGCAATATAAAAACCCAATCTCAAATGAACATAAGCCCTGCAACTCTTGCCGTCCTTCCCTGAAACAGGGGTGACATTGGCAAAGTGAACCATTTTTTTTTACAGTATGGGTGGTCAGCCGCATACGAACCTATAAGTCAAGGAACATATGCAAAAAAAAAACAAATCAACCAATGACTGTTGTTGACATTTTTCTTCTTATGTATCTTATGTATGATCATCGTAGAGATGAAAAATAACATGTATTATCTTTTATTTAATTTAATTTAATATTTTTATTTTTGTTTGGCAATAATTTATTTTCAATATGTGAATAAACGAGCTCTAGAAATAAAAATATGTTTTATTTCAACAATGATGTTCATAATTTATTATTTCTCCATTATGTAGAAAAAAAATATACTCTACAAAATATATGAGAAATTAAATTAAATTTCAGGATAATGTGTATTTTTAGTATGTGTTTAAAAAACGTAATTGGTTTTTCGTTGTTGGAAAAAAAAAGAATTTTATCTTTATTTTAATGATTTTTTTATAAAAAAAATACAAACAACATTATAAAGAAATACAATATTTGTTTGTTAGATGTGAACTTGTGTATTTTTTGTTATTAAGAGAAAAAGGGTATTTTTCACTATACGTATATTATTATAAATTCGGGGGAAAAAATTAAACACAATATGTTTTTATTTTTATTTTTAATCACCATAAAAAAAATATAAAATTAGATATGTGATCGTAAATACAGAATTAATAATAAAAAAAACATACCTATTAACTACTTTTTTAATGTCACCCCTGTGTAAGGAGAGGATGATAAGACTTTCAGGATTTACGTTCATTTGAAGTTCGACTTTTTATTTTGTGTGTAGTACACATTTAACATGTGTAAGCGCGAACTAGCATATGTATGCTTGTAAGCATGCATTAAAAACAACTCTTATAATCCTCCCCCAGTGCCTGTTTGGCTTATCTACGATTTGATTAAAATTTGACCTTTCAATGAAATTGTTTTTAGAATCACATTCTACACAATCAGAGCTAAGTGAAAAATGTAAAACGCGTTAATGTAAGAGTTGTTTTGAATATTTATAAAATTAATTTCCAGTTTTCATAAGACACATTGGTCCAGTGCAGATACCAACATTGCTCATGTGAAATAACCTCTGATGGACATAAGACAAACAGGCACTAAGGCGGCGAAATGTTTACGTTTATTTTTGCAACTTGGATTATAGATTGATAGCTCTCAGATAGCAATTAAAGCAACACCTCTGCGACACCCTTCGAGGGTGACATATACCCCAAGACTTTCAAGAATTGGGAAGCCTTCCACACAGGATTCTGTAAAAAATATATCTTTGCAACTTAGTTTATAGATCGATAGCTCACAGATTAAAAACATCGAGGAAACTCAGGTTGTTAAAAAAATACATTTTTACTCAATTGTACAATAATAGTTATTTATGCCACTGCCAAGTAATGATAGTCTTTTTAACACGAGTGCTAGTTTGTGCCATGAGGCGCAGCCGAATGGCACAATAGAAAGCACGAGTGTTACAAAGACTAATTACGTGCAGTGGCATACAATACTTTTTCTACGACCATGAGAGAATTAACAAAATAGTGAATAATAGTCATTATAATGTACTCGTCCATTTGAAGTAATTAAAACCTTACCTTTGTCAAAACGTGTGATTTATCATTCCCTTCGATTATCTAATCTAACCTAAGTTGTAAAAATAAATTATATTTAGGTTTCATATTGAATTCATGCCCACAAGCCGACACATATGTATAAGGTCGCGCTTTTACATCCTGCATATAAGCTTAAACATTCAAACCCAAAACTCAAATAAACATATGCCCTGCAGTTGTATGGCAGGTGAACCAAATTTGTACAGCATAGGTGATCAACCTCATACTCACCTATTAACCAAGTAACTTTTTGAGTTTGTTTATTTTTTGCGGTGAAATTTTTTGTATTGTTTTCCTTTCAAGCCTTTTATTTTCCATTGAAAAAAGAAAAGCTTTATTTGGAGCAATCCGATAGATAAATTCGATAAATTTTAGCACTATTAACAATTTTTATTTGACTCTACACATAAAATATACTTATTTATTTTCATCTGAACAGGGCTGAAAGTCTCATCACCACGTTAATTCCTACCTACCGAATATCACTAATATTGTATGAAGCCTAATCAGCTGATCGCTTGCGGCCATCTTGGATTGACAGGTCTTCATACCCCCATACAAGGTTGACATTTGAAATTAAAAAATGGTTCCAATTCTGACAATGCGCATGCGCACATGTTCATTTTAACACGGTTACCGGTTGCATAATGTAACATTATGCAACGGGTGTAGAAATGTATGGCATTGTGATTGCGTTAGCCGTTTTGTAATTAGTAAATTACCAAATGGGAGTAGAAAAAGACAATTTTTATACAAAAAAGATTACCCATATACTTCCCTTTACTTTTTAACATTCGATGTAGCGTCAGGAAAAATGGACTTGTACATAAAATTTCACGCCGTTGCCCGAGAGCGTATAATGAACGCATATTACTCGTTATACGTCCATGGCGGGGTCGTATAGTACGGCCGGCAGAGTCGTTGGTCGTAATCGAAGTCGGCCAGTAGCGCTGAGAGCGTCCTATTCGCTGCACGTCCCCTCTGCGACTTTGCGCGCGAAAAATCCGACGTCAATTTTCAGTGCGAACGAGAGTTTCGCGCCAATTTTGCAATACGTCATCTTCAGAATCAAACTTCGGATCGTCTGTAAACAGAACAAGATTCAAATTTGAACAGTGTTAGTTTTTCAAATTATATTTGAATTTAGAGCAGTGTTTTGTTTTTGAATTTTATTTGAATTTAGAACGGTGTTTTTGTTTCGAATTTCAGTGCTTACTTAGAATGTCATTTTAATTTAAAACCGTGTTTGTTTTTCGAATTGAAATTGAGCTTAGAAATGTGTAAAATTTTAAATGTGGAAAATAAATTGACACAACTCTATAAATTTATATGATTTTTTTAACGAAACTGTGATTACTACTTAAAAATCATTTTTTCAATTTATGAAAATTAAACTTAAATATTTTTAAAGTTAAAAATGTGTTGAGTTTAAGCTTAATTTATAAATTTACACAATTTAATTTTACTTTTTAATCAAATTAAATTTAAACTTTGTATTTTGTTTGGAATTTAATTTATAAATACTTTCAGTGGTTTTCAAAGTGCTGGAATTTTCATCTGCTGGTTAAAAGGTTGTTATTTTTAATGTAACTAATATTAAATTAAGTGCTATATCTTATTTATTTTTAATTTCCATTTCTGTAGATTTTATGAATGTTTTAATTTATAACAATACTTTATTTTTTCATACTGAAATAAACAAAACAAACAGATTGCTTATCGAAGAACATTATTTTTAAATTTTCGACGTATTTTTGTAATGGAATAGAAAATAAATTAATACTTGACTATGATTCTGGAATCGCCTTAAAAAAACATATGTACTTCCTGTGAATAACTAAACCTTACCAAGACCATTATTTTTAAGGTTATTTTTTCGTAGAAGAAGAAAGTTCGTAAGTTCGATTCCCGGTGGACCACACAAAAAAACATTCAATTTGCTAGAGATATATGTACATATATTTTTTTTTAAATAGATTTGTGAAGAGGAATGCAATTCACCAACCTATTCTGCCTGGCCAGAAACAGGTATTAATATTATTAATTAATATTTTATTTTATTTTAATAAATTATTAATTATTAATTACCCAATAACATCTGTTGAATCAGGGTCAAAGTTATGGTCAAATGACCCAGGCGGGGATCGAACCAACGTTGTTCCAAACACGCTAGAAAGATCAGCCCACTTGGCCCCCTCGGCCATAACACTGACGATATTTTCCGGGATATGTTGCCGTTCTCTGTAAAAGCTGGAGGTTTTGAACGTTTTGCCTATGTCTACGATGTACTTCTTCAGCGTGAAAGTGAATAATGAAAATGATCTTGATGAAACTGAAGACTCCATCGCCCGTCGTAGACATGGGTGAAACGTCTGGAAGCTGCAGCTCCCATAGACCACGGCAAGAGATCCCGGAAAAATCTCTCCACGGAATGGAATGCTATTTTTTTGTGGTCCACCGGGAATCGACACTTATGTTTTCGACCTACAAACTTATGTTTTCGAGTCCATTTCGTCAACCACTAGACTACGCTGTTAAAAATATTCAGTTGGAAAAATTGCACGTGTTTTTTTTTTAAAGAAATGTCAACCAAAAAGATTTTCCTTTATTCATAACACCATTTAAATTACAAATCAGTATGAGGCTGACCACTCCTTCTGTAAAAAAATGTTTTACTTTGCCAATGTCACCCTTTTTTCGAGATAGGTCAGCAAGAGCTGTCGGCCTTGTGTTCATTTGAAGTTTGGGTGTTCATGTTGTGAGTTTGCATGCGGCATGTGTAAGTGCGAACTTAAACGTGTCTGCTTGTGAGCTTAAATTTTATATGATTTCTTAATGTAATATATTTGGTCAATTTAGATTATAGATCATGGTTTATTTTATCTTTTTTAATTTAAAAAAATTGCAAACGTTCTCGGTCTCCAGACCATGACTTAGCTATACATGTAGTTTAACTTCTTGTTAGTTCTCATTTCTTGTGAAGGCTGAGTAAGCCTTGCCGGTATTTTGGGTTTTACATAACCACCGAAACAGAAAATCACTTCTGACACCCTCGGTCGGATTCGAACCCGAGTTATCGGAATTGAATGCAAGCTCTCTACCAAGTGAGCTATAAATTTCGGATCATCATATGGTTTATGAAAATATTTATTGGAACAATGTTCCTTAACTGAAAGGTTGGTATGAGGCTGATCCCTCCTGCTGTAAAAATATGGTTCAGTTTTGCCAATGCCCCCAGTTTTCAAGGAAGGTAGCAGGGGTAACAAGGTTTGTTTCATGTGAAGGTTGGATTATTTAGTACGACTTAATATACATGCAGCATGTGCAAGCGTGATCTGCTTGTGGGCATGCATTAAATATGAGCGTGATATATCAATATATCTATGCAACTTATACTATATTTTCTGCTTCTATAATCTCTATAATCTAAGTAGCAAAGACATTATTATAAACATTAAAAACTTATATCAAATGCATGCCCACAAACAGACACGTGTAAGATCGCGCTTACAAATGCTGAAAGTGAACAGAAAAATTTAAATGCTAGCCTCAAATAAATATAAAACCCTGCAACTTTTGACGAACTTCCCAAGGAACATGGGTGACATTGGTAGAGTGAACAATTATTTACAGTTTGGGTGGTCAGCCTCATAAATAACCTATAAGTCAAGGTTTTTTATTAATATTTTCGTTTACGTTTATAGCTAATAGAGTGTTTGCATTACATATCTAGAGCTCGAGCTGTAGTGTTGGCAAGACTGACTATTTGGAATATTATTCAGATTTGAATAATTGATGTTCCACTGTCAATAAACAAGAGACCGGACAGTTGAACATCGACCTTCTTGTTGTGAAGTGACATATTGATAATGGAAAAGAAAGAAATGGAAAAAGACTTTAAACCACAAGCTATTTCGTCTACAAGACTCGCGGACGTGATGGAGCCATTTGTCGGCGGGGAGTTTGACCCGTGGCTTAGACGTTTGCGATTGATGATGAAGTTGTACGGGGAGACAAATCTTTCTCGTTGCTTGGCATCTTTCTTGAGAGGTGCGGCGTTTGATCGGTTTGCTGACTTGCCAGAAGAGACACAGGGTGACGGGGAGAAGGCGGCTGAAGCACTCAGCTGTGTGTTTGGTGTCGGACGCTTCTCAGCTTGGAGTCGTTTCTTGCAAAGGCGCTGGCAGCCAGGAGAGGAAGTCGACGTCTTCGTGTCGGATTTACGGATGCTGGCTTCGCAAGCCGGAGTTAAACTGAGTGATAACATCCTCGCGCTCTCGTTGGTCGTTGGGATGCCCGAGTCCGTGTCCAGGGAGCTCCGCCTTCAATTGGAATCCGGGGATGGATTGCCACCGCTGCCAACTATTGTCGCTAAAGCGCTCATCTGCGAGTATCGCAGCCCATTTTTTTCATCAGTGGCTGTAGAAAGAAAAAAGCCCTTGAAGTGCTACAGGTGCGGAGGTCCGCACATGATAAAAGACTGTTTGAAGCGTGGGACGGACACTAGCGTCACCTGCTGGGCCTGTCAGGAGTCTGGCCACGTGTTAAAGAATTGCCCAAAGAAGGGAAACGGGCGGAAGGAGGCTTGTGCGCCGGCAGCCTCCATGAAAAATTAACGGCGCTTCCTGTGGTGGAGGCGCGGCTACAGGGTAGGCGCGTCAGAGCCCTAGTGGACACGGGCTGTTCGAGGTCCATTGTCAGGGCGGATTTGTGGGCAGGAGAAAAGTCGGCGAGGCCCTGCGAGAGCGTCGTAGCAGTCGACGGCTCTCGAATTTCTTGTGCAGGACGGGCGGTCGTTGAGCTGGAGGCGCTCGGGATGACCGTGAGCTTGGATTGTTTACTCCTGGAAAAGGTGTTTTCAGGGGCTGACATAGTGTTGGGTATGGATTTTATTAGTGTGGCGGGGGGTGTTTGTGTGTCGAGTGGAAAAATTTTTCTCGCCAAAAATGAGTGTGGTGCAACGGTAGAAGGGACAAAGAACCATCACATAGAAGATAGAGATCTGATGCCGTGTTCGATAGAACACATGGACGCTGGAAAGTTGCATGGAGGTGGAAGGTGGGGCCGCCAGAGCTAACCAACAGAGTCGCCACGTATAAAAATAATTTTGATAAACCAAGTAAGGAAGCCTACGAGGACGAGGTCCAGCGATGGATTGAGGAGGGCTGGTTGAAGCCGACTTCAAATCAGGCGCAAGCAGGATTGCTGCCTCTGATGGCGATCGTCCAGGCTAATAAACATGTAGAAAGTCGGCCAGGTGTTGATGCAGCTGCATGCGATCAATCGTTGCGAGAGTGGCGGCGGATGGCAGAGCCCCTCGTGTTGGTGGACTTGAAGTCTGCTTACCTTCAGATCGAGGTGGACGAAACTTTATGGCCGTACCAGACGGTGAAGTTCCGAAATCAGACTTATCACTTGACTCGTCTCGGGTTCGGGCTTAATTGTGCGCCGAGAATAATGAGTCGGATCCTTGACTATGTTCTTAGTTTGGACGAGGCAGTTGCTCGGGGTACTGCTAGTTATATTGACGATATTTTGGTGAGTGAATGTGTAGTCAGTGCGCAGAGGGTGACGGAACATTTGAGGAGGTATGGCTTGGAGGCTAAGGTTCCGCAGGCGCTGGATGGCGGACGTGCCCTTGGGCTGGCAATCGCGCGGAGAAGCGATGGCCAACTGGAATATCGACGAGGGAATGAGCTCCCTTCACTTGGGGATAAGGCTCTTTCGAAGCGAGAGTTATTTTCCATTTGTGGTCAGCTTGTGGGCCATTATCCGGTGTGTAGTTGGCTGCGAGTAGCGTGCAGCTATGCTAAGCGTGTCGGTGAAGGCGAAGGTTGGGAGGATCCTGTTGGCGCAAAAGCAAACGCCTTCATTCGTAACATTGTGGCAAGAGTGCAGTTAGAGGATCCAGTGCGTGGTATTTGGAATGTGCCATTAACTACCTGTGGCAGAGTTTGGACAGATGCTAGCTCTCTGGCGTTGGGAGCTGTCGTCGAGATTGAAGGCGTTGTAGTAGAGGATGCAGCATGGCTTAGAAAAGGTGCCGATCTAGCCCACATCAATATCGCCGAGTTGGACGCTGCCATTAAAGGTGTTAACCTTGCTCTCAAGTAGGGTTTAACTAAACTTGAGCTTATGATTGACTCCAAGACGGCCGAGCGGTGGTTAAGGTCAGTCCTTGTTGGAGATTGTCGAGCCAAGGTGTCAGGAACCAGTGAGATGCTGGTCAAAAGAAGACTTGGCCTTTTCAGTGACCTCACTCGGGAATGTGCACTGGAGATCACCGTTACTTTTGTGCCGTCGGAGAAGAATAAGGCTGACGTGCTGACTAGGGTGTGTCAACGGTGGCTGGCAAAGGAGTCACTGGCATGTGTGGCCAATGTGGAGAGTCTTCACGCTATGCATCATTTTGGAGTTGATCGCAGTCTTCAGTTGGCCAAGATGGTCGATTCCTCAGTGACAAGGGCTGCGGTTGAAGACTGCGTGAGAGCGTGTGAGCGATGTGCGTCTATCGATCCAGCACCTACAACGCACGAAGAAGGAGTATTGTCTGTTGAGAAGACTTGGAGTAGATTGTCAGTGGATGTGACGCATTATGGCAAAAGCCGATTCTTGACTATTGTTGATTGTGGTCCAGGACGATTCGCTGTGTGGCGGGAGATTAAAACGGAGAGCGGATGTGAAATTTCTGGCAACCTTGACGAAGTGTTCCGAGAACGTGGTCCACCTGACGAGCTATTGATGGACAATGGCACCGCATTCCGCTCGCAACAGGTTACGGCATTGTGTGAGCGTTGGGGAGTAGCGCAGCGGTTTCGAGCGGCCTATCGCCCATCTGGAAATGGAATTGTCGAGCGTAACCACCGAACAGTAAAGCGAGTGGCAGCCAGAAGTGGTATATCCCCACTGATGGCAGCTTTCTGGTATAATTTGGCTAGTGAGGGGACACGGGGCCGAGACGCGCCGTCGTCAAGTGTCTACTCATACAAATGGCGGCATCCAGCGTCCTTACCAGTGGTGAAGGAAACGGAAGAGTCGTGTCGTTATCGGGTGGGAGATCGGGTGCTGGTGAAGCCTCCAGGAGCGCGCTGCACCACAACCTGGGATAGAGGTCATGTTGATGGCATTGTTTCAGATAATACTGTACAAGTGGATGGTATGCCAAGACATGTGCTGGATCTGAGGATGGCGCCGGGAGATGAGCTGATTGTTGATCAGCCATCATCAGAAAACCTACAGCTTTTGTCAGAGTTGCCCCCATTAGAGCTGGATCCAAGACCTCAGAGAGCAAGAGTGAAGCCGCGTTGGCTCCACGACTATGTTTAATGATGGTAACATCATGGGGGCGTGTAGTGTTGGCAAGACTGACTATTTGGAATATTATTCAGATTTGAATAATTGATGTTCCACTGTCAATAAACAAGAGACCGGACAGTTGAACATCGACCTTCTTGTTGTGAAGTGACATATTGATAATGGAAAAGAAAGAAATGGAAAAAGACTTTAAACCACACGAGCTTATAATCATCCCAAGGGTGTCAGAAATGATTTCCCGTTTCGATGTTTATTTCAAACATAAAATAAAATACCAACAAGGTTCACTCAGCCTTCACAAGAAATGAGTAACAGCCCTCTTGGGAGCTAGGAAACTCAAACTTCAACTTAAATGGCTGGCGTAAGACCGGCTCCTTTACCTGTAAAAATAAATAGACTCTACTCCATGCAATCCCCTGTGGGAATAGTACACGATAAGAAGCAACACCCGGCGCGAAGCTACAACAATGCAAGTAACACCTTTGCGGCACCTTCCAGCGTGACATAGGCCCTCAAGCCTTTTAGGAATTGGGAAACCTTCCGCACAGGATTCTAAAATAATCAAAAATCTAAGTTGCAAAATATAATTATTATTAACATTCAAAGTTCATATCAAATGCAGGCCCACAAACAGATATGTCTATGTTCGCGCTAACAAATGCTGAATGTGTACTTACAAATTAAAACCAAAACTCAAATGAACATAAACCCTGCAACTTTTGCCGACCTGCCTGAAACAGGGGTGACATTGTCTAAGTCAACCATTTTTTACAGTACGTATGGGTGGATAGCGTCATAGAAGGAATTCCTAAAAAAAATATCCGAACAAAGTTTCTCAAACACAAATTAATTCATTCTTTCCGCAATTGTTGGACTAATTGTCTATTGTTTTTTTTGTGAGCGCTGAGTGCACCTTTGTGGTCGATAACGAATCGAACATTTTACAAGTGCGGACGATTCGCATGCATTTGCATACAATTTGCATTTGTTACGAGTTGTGAAAAATAGAACCAAGCGCATTTGCAACTGCGCCGGAATTAATTATCTATTATTTGAATGTGTAAGGATCAAAATTGCATGCAATTGTAAAACGTTTGATCTCTTTTTGTGGAATTTGGAATGCATTTTACCTACATAGAATTGCAGTTAAAACTTCATTCAGCCGTATGAAAAAAAACCTATTATCATTGTCTGTTATCTATAATCTAAGTTGCAAAGATACATCGGTATTTAAGGCTAGTATTTTATGCAAGCAGGCATGTATTTTTCGCGCTTACACATGCTGCATGTGTGCATGCAAAATAAACCAAACTTCACATGAACATACAGTTTACATCTGCTGTCGCCTTTCCCTAAAACTGGGCAGACATTGGTGAAAGTGAACCAAGTTTGTACAAAATAGGGGGTCAGCCTCATAACAACAAGTCAAGGAATTTTTTTAAAGTTTTAGCGGAAACATTGTAGAACTCCATTTTAATTATTAAAAAAATGATAACAAACTTTGTTTACTTCTACTTTATTTATTTTTATTTAGTTACAAACAAAAATAACGAGTTGTGACCGGTTTCGGCCTCTTGGCCATCCTCAGAGAAACTGATATCTTAAAATAATGGGAGACTATATAAAGCAAAATGAATATTATACACACAGTAGACTTACGAGAAATATGAAAAATTATAAAGAATAGCTTTATGAATTTATCGAATTGTATACCTACTAAGGACTCAAGGAATACAAAAATTTCGGAAAGTCAAATTATTTTAAAAATGCGAATTTGTATTGAAACCAGTTTTTCAACTGACGTCGAGACTCGCCCTGGGTTAAAAAATCTCGACGATCGTATTAGATCTTACCTTACCTAGGACGGAATAAAAAATGGCGGTGCCTGAACAACTGATCATTGTTCCATATCAAATGGATCAGCTGTTGATACCCTGCCATGTATTATTCCGTCCTATCTTGAAATCTACCGACCTCCGTCGAGACTTCCACCCCAGGACTGTTGAGCTAATGATGACGATGACGAGGTACTGAAAGCACTTTTTTGTTCTATTTAGCCGTTTTAATGTGATTTTTCCATGCTTTTCTAACAAAAAATGTTTTTCTTGGTTCCATGTTAGAACGACACAGTGACAAAACGGCACACTACATAATGACCCTTAAAAAACGATAAATGAAATAACGACACATGACAGAACAACACATAACAGCACAACACTTGACAGAACACCACCATGACAGTTCATCACATGAGAAAACATCAACGGAGAGTCGTTCTGTCGTGTGATATTTTATTATATGCCGCTAATAGCAGGTCCTGTTTTAGGAATGTTATGTTTTGCATGTAGTGTTTTGTCCTTATGATGTTTTAATAATAATAATAATAATTGGACAATTTGTATACAGCGCCGTTTAGTGGCACTAGCCACCCCAAGGGCGCTTTTATGTGTTGAAGCTTCTGTTAAACAAATGTGTCTTAAGCAACTTCCTGAAACTGCCAACACTGGTCTCTGTTCTCAACTCCAGAGGTAGACTATTCCAGCAGGATGGACCAGCCGAACTAAAAGCCCTGTCTCCGAAACCAGTTCTGTTCCGTCGAAGAGGCAGTTGAAGCCTGTTTACGGCGTCACTCTGTGCAGAACGAAGAGTGCATCGTTTTCCACCTATCTGGTCGACTCTGCACAATTCACACAAGTACGATGGGGCAACTCCTCTGAGGGCATTAAAAACAGAAACACATATTTTGTACTCAATCCTCTCTGGGACTCGCAGCCAATGAAGGCGCCGCAACAGAGGAGAGACATGGTCAGTTTTTCGTCCTCCTAAAAGTAATTTGGCTGCAGCATTAAAGACGGACTGCAGTCTAGACTGCTGAAACCTTGGAAGACCCCAGAACAGACCATTGCAATAATCCAGTCTCGACACAACAAAGGACGCAATGAGAATCTTAGCAGCTTCGGATGTCAAACAGTTTCTGACCCATCTCAACTGCCTCAGGTGAAAAAAACAGGAGCTCACAGTCGAGCTTATTTGCATACTCATGGAGAGAGTGTTGTCAAGATGGACCCCAAGAAACTTAATTGAGCTAGATGGATACACATCCAGGCCCATTACTTTAATTGGTGAAGAGCCAAGCAAGTGTTTCCTACCAGGAGACGACATCCAGATGAATTCTGTCTTGTCTGGATTCATTCTAAGGCGACACCTTGCCATCCACTCAGCCACCACTTCAATGCACCGGACCATCTCAAGACTACAGGCATCTGTCATAGATGGCTGACAGAAACGACAAAGTAGAATATCATCAGCATAAGAATAGTAGCTGGTGCCGTTCATCAGTACAGTGCTCTCAAGATCATTTGTGTACAGGGTAAAAAGTAAAGGCCCGAGTACAGATCCCTGAGGCACACCACAGTCCATGGGCATACCTGATGACTCACCATCAACATCCACAGTCTGACATCTGCCTTTCAGATATGAAGATAGCAATTTAGATACTCCTCCTCGGACTCCGTACAACCTATCAAGCTTAGTGATGAGTATACTGTGATCAACAGTGTCGAAGGCAGCGCTCATGTCAAGTACTGCCACCATGGCAAGAGCACCGTCCCCAACCGCAGCTATCACATCATTCACAATGCGAAGTAAGGCAGTCTCAGTGGAATGAGCTTTTCTATATGCTGACTGAAACTTAGACAGATATCCGCCTCGCTCCATGTGCTGAGTGAGTTGCCAAACAACGGCCTTCTCAATAATTTTCGATATAAAAGGAACGGACGACACAGGTCTATAATTTTCCACAGAATCAGCTGGAAGGCTTGATTTTTTGAGAATTGGTGTAACAATTGATTTTTTAAGTTCCGTGGGAAAAATACACTCTGTAGTGAGAGACTTGTTGACCAATGCTGACAGAATAGGTGCCACCTCACTCAAGCATCTTTTGACCAGCCATGTTGGAATTGGATCTAGTTTACATTGCTTGTTTGGACATGTGAGTACAAGCTTAACAACATCATTCAACAAGACAGGCTTAAATGAAAAAATAACATTGCAACAATTGTTTGACTCTGGGGGATTAAAAGTGGTCGCTGCACTGGATTCTCTTATTCTTCGTAACTTCTCTGAAAAGTGACGAGAGAATTCACTTGCAGGAAGCTCCGGATGCTGAGTAGAACTTTTTCCCAGGACAAAGCTCATCGACTTCCACAGCGCCCTGGGGTTCTTGGCTTCGGTCTCCATTTTTCTGGTCCAGTAGGACGACCTTTTCCTCCTTATCAAAGTCCAATAGATGGTCTGGGCATTCTCTGGGTTTTCTCATGTGATGTACTGTCATTGTATTGTTCTGTCATGTATCGTTCTGCCATTATGATGTTCTCTCACGTCGGTGTTATGGCCGAAGGGGCCAAGTGGGCTGATCTTTCTAGCGTGTTTGGAATAGAACAACGTTGGTTCGATCCTTGCTTGGATCATTTGACCATAACTTGACCCTGGTTTAACATATGTTATTGGGTAATTATTAATTTGTAATTCATTCCAATAAACAACAATGAATTATTAATTGATGATATTAATACCTGTTATTGGCCAGGCAGAATAGGTTGGTGAATTACATTCCTCCATACAAAAAAAAAACAATGTGTCGTTCTGTCGTGTCGTCCTCTTAGTGATCGTTTACCTTATTCCATCAGAGGTTATTTCACATGAGCATCGTGTGCATATGTACTGGATCCATGTGTCTTAAGAAATCTGGAAATTGATTTAAAACATATTTCAAACGACTCTCACATTATCGAGTTTAAGATTTTTTAATTAAATCGGATCATGTAGAATTGGATTATTAAGGTAATTTCATTGAAAAATCATCAATGAATCAGATGGTAGATACAACAATACAGTACTGGCAGGACGATGTACGTGTTTCGTTTGTTCTGCTCTGCTCTGTCGCGTATCGTAAATGATGCTCTGTCGTGTATCGTAAACGATGCTCTGTCGTGTATCGTAAACGATGCTCTGTCGTGTATCGTTTTGCCACTGTGCCGTTCCAGCGTTTTTCTTCATATAATAAGCGAATACTGTTGAGCAACGATTTAAGCATTTGCTGGAAACACGCAAATGAGTGTTGTTATTTTTTATTCGAGACTGTCATGCGAACCGCAATTTCCGTACTTCAATCTCTTTATACTCGGAAAATTGTGTGTTTTTTTTAAACATATTTATGTAGGTAAATCGTCCAATTTTATCCATGCAAGAAAATTTCACCTGCAATCATGTACATTTGACCGGTGCTTAGTCTATTGTTCAACACTTTTGACTCGTGGTTGGAAGGTATTGAGTGCGAATTCCCAGCGGAGCACAGAAAATATTACATTTATCAAATTTGCTCTTCGCTGGGTTGAAAAATTAATCTGCCTTTACCAAAGTACTCTAACCATTATGTCCATCCAGCCTTATAATAACTGGGTCTTATTTGATAATTGGCGATTTCTACAGCGATGATCAAGCTCCCAGAGGGCTCTTGAGGTGGGATTTACACAAAAAACGCTCACAATATTATTATTATAAGCTGTTTTTTCGGATGAAGTTCCTTGACTTATAGGTTGGTGTGAGGTTAACCACCCATATTGTACAAAATGGTTCACTTTGCCAATGCCCCCCCTGTTTCAGAGAAACTCGGTAAAAGTTGCAGGATTTTTGTTCATTTGCGGTTTGGATTTTTATTTGTATGTACACCTCGACTGCTCCAAGGAAGAAGGAAGTAACTCCGATATTCAGGTTTTTGACTAATTTCCATTTCTGAAGGTAACAAATCATTATCTTCATTACAAGATGACAGCCGTGTCTCTATCTCTTTTTAATTCGTTAATAAATGAATGTAAAAATAGTTTTAATGCATTGTACTCCATGGAATAAATAACATTCAAATGGCTTTCCTGCAAAAATATCTTTTTTGACTTAGTGCTGTCTTCCTTGGAGCAGTCGACATGTACACTCAAATGAACATAAACCCAGCAAAATTGCCGACCTTGCCTGAAACAGGAGTAACATTGGCAAACTGAACCATGTTGTACAGTAAAGGTGGTCAGACTTTTCCTTGCCTTTTAGGTTGGTCCACTACTTCCAAAACCTATCACCAACCTATAAGGCAAGGAAAGGTCATCTTAGAAAAAATGGTAGATAAGACAAACAAGCACCGGGGAGACGAATGGCGACAAAGCTACAGACTCAGTTAAGTAATTGTAATAATAAACTTATACCGACTATCCATGTAACTAAACTACCGACATCTACGTAGAAATGTCGGTAGTTTCGCTTAAACTGGGAGATAGTTACAAGCGGCGAGTTTGAACCAGGAATTAAAGTTTCTCTCTCCAATGTGAACTATGTCGGTGGGGAGGTGCAAATTAATTTGGTCCTTAAGTCGTTATTGATTACGGCACAGAGTCCCATTAAGGGCGCAGCCGGGAAACTTTAACGGGAATGCGACGGGCGGATGGCGTCATTAGAAACCATAACCTTACTCAACACATGAATATATATTTTTATTTTTATATCGATACTTTAAAGGTAAAACTGATACGAGGCATATTAACATGGGTTTCTCAGATAAATGCATCTTTTTTTTCTATTTTCACGGGAAAAAACACTACAAAAGTGTGAAAATCCTGTTGTTTAGAAGCTTATGATGAGGATTTCCTTATAATAAGTTCACTTAATATGAGGAGTTACACCCAATAACATATTTTATCCACGATTTCTCAAATCTGCCTGGATCTGCCTCTATTTCTTTCCATTCTTACACACCTTTTTCAATTCATTCATGTCCATCACTCTTTTCATACATTTTCTTCTTTTACACTCACTTTGTGTATCCCATTCTTTTATAATCTCCACAATCTAATCACTCCATACTCTTCTCGGTCATTCCTTACTTGTTTTTTCTTTCAAATTTCCTCAGTAAATACTAGGTCAGTCTATCATCATTCATTATTTTCACATGCCCAAACCATCGCATTAAATTATTGTATACCTTAACTTTCATATTCTCATTCAGCATACATTTTTCTTTTACCCATTCATTCTTAACTCTATCCTTCAGAGTTTTTCCTGTCAAACTTCTGAAATGCTTCATTTCCACCATACATATCATTGAGTAATAACATAGAGGAACAGAAACTAACTTACTGCATTAGTGCATACTTTTTACCACATTTGTCTCAGTCCTGTCAAACGTTGCATTGATGTAGTCATACGACATAAGGATTTTTTCCAAATCCATTTTGGATTTCGACACCCAATTATAACACTTGCCTTAATGTCTTCAAATAACGCCCTTTTACTTTAAAGTTCATCAACTTTATAATGGTATTTTATAACAATATTATATTTTTAATCACAATATTTATACCGCGTGCTATCTGCCAATTGGCAGGTATTATTATTTGCAATAGAACCAACTTTCTAGGAACATTTTAACATTCGCCCGAGTTTTTTTGTACAAATGAAAATGCAGCTGTGAAGTTCTTTGTTCTCTTTCTTACTAATGACCATTTTCGTAAATAAGTTAAAACAGATATGAGTCGTATAAATGCAAACATCGTCAACTCCTTACGCGATGATTTTGAGAAAAATAAACTTGTGTCTTGAACGCAATTTGGCACCATTTGGAGATGACGGCGTTTGCACGAAATCATACTTTTTCAATTAAAATTACGAAGGATTAAGTGAGATTTTCATCACATTGCACACAGCAAATGATTTGTTATGGTACATACTTTACTCGTTGCACTGTCCGGTCTGGTCGATAGCTCAGTTGGTAGAGTGCTTTCATTCTACCCCGTGAGCTTGGGTTCGAATCCCACCTAGGAGGGTGTCAGAAATGATTTCCTGTTTCGGTGTTTATTTCAAACCCCATAATAAAAATACCGGCAAAGTTTACTCAGCCTTCACAAGAAATGAGTACCAGCCCCCTCGGGAGCTGGGAAACCGCCACTTCAACTGAAGTGGTTGGCGTAAGGCCGGCCCCTTTACCTGTAAAAATAAATAGGTTGGACTCGCAACATGCGAACCCTTTGGGGATAACGCGGCAAGAAGTTACACTATATATGTAGCTTAGTTGCGTTGCGTTACGCTTACTCTCACTCACTGTCCATGCTTCCCTATATTTTCAGTGTACAGAGTTAGGGTTTGAAAGTATCAACATCTAGTTTCATTCCCTGTTAGGTAGGTATTAATCTAGCGGCAGTCTTCCTGGTTGGCAGCTCTGATATATTGCACTTACCGTATTAGCAGAACTTCGGATGGTGCCATTTATTTGGCAATACATACCACGAAATTCTATAATTAAAATCGCAGTTATAAAAAGCTCTTACAGCGCTTTGTGTGCATTAAATCAAATATAATAAAATACGCACTGGATTTAAGAGAAAAACAAGTTTTCTAACCGTCCAATTAGTGTTTGTTTGTCTAATGTCTATCAGAGGTAATTTCACATGAGCAATGTTTGTACGTGATGACCTGTGTCTTTTCAAAGCTGGAAATTGATTTTAAAAATAAATAAAATAACTCCCATATTATCGTGTTTTACGTTTTTTTCTTATCTCAGTTTGTGTAGAATGTGATTCTTACGACAATTTCATTAAAAGCTCATCTTTGAAGTAAATAGTAGCTAAGCCAAACAAGCACCGGTCAGTTTGTCTGGTCGATAGCTCAGTTGGTATAGTGCTTGCATTCGATGCCATGAGCTTAGATTTGAATCCCACCGAGGGTGCCAGAAATGACATCCCGTTTCGGTGTTTATTGCAAACTTCAAAATAAAATACCGACAAGGCTTACTCAGCCTTCACAAGAAATGAGTACCAGTTCCTTCCGAAGCTGGGAAACCCTCACTTCAACTGAAGTGCCTGGCGTAAGGCCGGCCTCCTTACCTGTAAAAGTGAATATGTTCCATTCGCCCATGCAAGACCCTTCAGGGTTAACGCGGCAAGAAGTAACACTATTCGCGTCACTTACGAGACGTAACGTTGCCTAAAACACAAGTTTTTCTGAATATATTTAAGTACATATATATTTTCCTGAAAATCTTTTAAATCTTTCAGTTTTCACTTTATCTCAACAGGGTCGTTGGTTAAATAGATTATTGCCGCATTTAAGTTGAGAAGCTGATTTAGATGTCCCCTTTTTACAAAATATTTTTAGCTTGCCAAAATAACATATTTTTGACCTCATTTTCTAGACGTTTCAAAATTTATTGAATCCAGTTTTTATTTTATTCATTAAAAAAATATAAAAAACTTCAAATTCTAATGTATTAAAAACATTTTTCCCACAAGGAGACAGGTGTGAGTTCGCACTTACACATGCTGTATGTGAATAAACCAAATCTAAAGTAAACGTTTAGCCTGCAGCTCTTGCTACCCTTCCTTGAAACACGGGTGAAATTAACAAAGTAAACCAATTCGTCTAGTTATACTCGTACAAGCCCATGAGTTAAGGATCACAAAAAATAATTAATGAAATTTTTCAGCGAAAACTTTGTTGAACTCCATTTTTTTTAATGAAAATAAACATTGTTTTATTCTTCTTTTTTTTTTAAAAAACAAACAATGAGTGACCGGTTTCGATTACTCTGAAGATGGTCAAGAGAGCGAAACCGGTCACACATTATTTGTTTGTTTTTTAAAACAAATAAAATAAAATACATAAGTAGAAAAAAACAATGTTTTTTTTTTTTTAAATTCACAAAAAATAAGTTACGAAATATTTTATATGGTTATATGAGGCTGACCCCCATGCTGTAAAAAATAGTTTACTTTGCTAATGTCCCCCCTGTTTTTTATCCTTGCTAGTCTACCCCCCTGTTTTTTTTCTTGCACATGCGGCATGTGCAAGCGCGAACTTATTCGTGTCTGCTTATGGCAGTGCATAAAATATGTAAGTATAGATTATTTGAATGTAAAAAAACAATGTTAAAGAGTTCATTTATATTCCTCTCAAGTTATATACACATTTCCTGCATATCACCTGTTTATCAAAAGGGCACTTGACCTTGTTCTGGCACACCAGCAAACACGTACACAATATAATATGCCGGATTATATGCCAAACACAAAGGTGCGTTGTTGGAAATAGCTTGGTCAATCTAAAAATCGATCCCGGGGCGATTGGCTGTAAATTTTCAGGCATATAACCGGCCATGGAGGGCGGCGCAAGCACGCAAGGGTAATCTAGATGGCCAAATATGATGTACAAACTGACCTGCTCGCCGCGAGTGTTAGATAGAGGACTCACATGACAATATTAAATTTTTTTTTTAATCAGTATAATAAGGTCCAAAGGTCCATCCAGCCTTACAGCAACTGGTTCTTGCTTGAGTTTTGGTGCTTTTTAGCGACGATTAAGCTCGTACACCTCTGCGACACTACAATAAGTGTCATAGACCCCTAGAGTCTCTAGAATCTAGGGAGTCTCCCACACAGGATTTCTAAAAAAAATATATTTATTAGGCTGATTTATTTGGTGAGCGCTGTGTGTTTGTGTGCATCACACCTCAAGAGCCCTCTGCGAGCTTGGACGTCGATGTAAAAAGCGTCAACTTTCAACCAAGACCCAGTTGTTGTAAGGCTGGATGGACCTTTTGACGACCGGCGGAATATGCAACATACTGCCTACATTTTTGTTTTGAACATTTGTAAGTAAATATAAAACAGTATAAAATGTACACCTAGTTTGCTTATAGATTATTGTCAACTTATTGCTTGTTTGTCTTATGTTCATCAGAGATAATTTCATATCAGGAATATTTGTATGCGTACTGCACGAATGTGTCTCATGAAAACTGGATATTTAATTTTAAAATTATTTAAAACAACTATTTTATATCAATATTTTAAATATTTAAAAAATTGAAATGGTAAAACATGGTTTTAATTTACTTTATTCTTTTTGTTTTTGCTCGAACATTTTCGCCTAATGGGGCATCTTCAGGAGCCAAATGGTTACCATACCAGAGCAAAAACAAAAAGAATACAATAAATTAAAACCATTTTTTACCATTTCAATTTTTTAAATATTTAAAAAAATGGACTTTCACTGTGTTAACAGATCAACACTAAAAAATATATTTTATATCATGTTTTACGGTTTTTCCTAACTCCGATTGGGTAGAATTTGATTCTTTAGACAACTTCACTGAAAGGTCATCTTTGAATCAAATGTTAGGTTAAGCCAAACAAGCACTGGGGGGACGATATTGTCTGTATAATATGTATGTATTTAATTTCTATAAACAAAGGGAACTGTATGAAATGTGAACTAGGTTACCGAGTTTGCTTATAGATTATGTCAAAAATATACTCTTGTTATCTGAATAGTCTATTTCTTAAATACAAGATAAGGGTCAATGTACTGAGGATTTTTTAAAAACTATTATATAAAATATATTTTTGTCGAGTAAAACCGTGAAGAGATTTTTTTTAAAAAATAGGCTCATTTTGGTAAAAAAAAGTACAAAAGTACGAAAACGTACATCTTATTTATAGGGGCAAAACATGGAAAACGCCTTTAAACAACTGAATGTGTTGTTTTAAACAAAAGCTCCTATTTAGTACATGAACTTCCAATCGTTTTTCAAGCAATTCATAGTTTCAGGGAAAGGTAGCAGGAGCAGCAAAGTGTGTATTCATGTGAGGTTTGTTTTGTTTTGTATGTAAACATGTAGCGTGTGTAAGTAGGAACTTACGTGTGTATGCTTGTGCGCATGCATTAAATATGAGCTTTAAATGTGTATGTAGCTTTGCAACTGAGAATATATAATGTACTAATATTTAAAACATCAAATGCCACAATCATATGTTAGCGTGAAATGATATTTGCCAGCTTGTGGGTATGCATTGAATTTGAATCATCAAATAACTTTTTTTCGCAACTATAGATTATACATTAAGATTCACGTTGTTTAAGGATTTTTTAAACTCAAATTCCTTTACTTATAGGTTGGTATGAGGCTGACCACCCATATCGTAAAATATTAATTCGATGGGTATATTTTTGACACAAAAACAAAAACTTTCGTCTTTCTTTTACCTTTCTCATCCTGCCTATATCCACTACTGGACGAGAGCCTCTTTTAATCCTCTCCATACCTTCCTCTTGGATGCCTGGTTTAGCCTTTTTCTTCATGCAGTTACAATCAATGACACTCTAGGGTCGATAGTTGTCATTTCTCATTTTTTGTCTTTTTTTTTTATTTACAACTTTTAAAATAAAATGTTTTATCCACAATTTCTCAAATCACTGAAATAGCATTTACTCAGTTTTACCTTTAAGGGGGCGATATCATCTGTCCTGACAACACTGATAAATATATTTATTAAAGAAATCCTGTGCGGGAGACTCCCTACATTTCAGAGACAGGATCTACGACACTTGTAGTGCCGCAGTGGTGTTTACGAGCTTGATTGTCGCTATAAAGCACCAATACTCAAGCAATACCCAGTTGCTGTAATGCTGGATGGACTTTGGTAAATGATGGATGGCTGAATGACCGGTCTTTGGTAAAGCTTTTATGTTTTTTTCTGAAATTTGAAACTATAAATGGTATATTTTTTGTGCTCCGCTGAGATTCAAACCCACAGCCTTCCATTAACGAGTCCGAAGTGTTGCCACTGGACTACGGACCGGTCATATTTTGTTGTGCATATTTAAAATAAACTGATGGTCATATAATTCCTTGATCTACCTCAGCGTACTACATTCGTGATGTATGTATGTATTTTTGCATTTTTGTCGTTAACGAGTTCTTGAACTATTTTTACAATTTTCTTATAATTGATCTCTTACACGGCTTTCCACGAATAATTACCGGTGACCTCAACAATCACGAACACGGCACGTATTTTTGCACTTTTTTCTTTCTGATCCAAAAATTGCATTTTCAATATTGCGTTGATCATTTATCGTCACCTTAGTGCTTGTTTGTTTTATCTCCAACAGAGGTAATTTCACTCGAGCAATGTTTGTGCGTGTAATTGACCAATGTGTCTTATGAAAACTGGAAATTTTGGTTCTTAATTTATACTAAAAATAAAGATCATTATCGAATAATGGAAAACCGTAACATACTGTAACGATTTTCGGTTCGGATATTTTCCAAATAAAACTACTCTTCTTTTTACTCATTTATTTTACACGTTTATATTTATTTTTACAAAGACACTCTCATTTATTCCATCACACTGGTTTTAGTTCACTGGTCGAATTTGTTCGATGTATTGGTGAAGCTCGTAGATGACGGACTGACTAGTGCAAGCAACTTGCACCCTTTTTATACTAAGAAGATGGAACTGTTGAGAACACATTTTTGCTAGACTGTTCTCGAAGCACATACATAATTAAAGTAATCTAGTGACTTCTCTATTTACATACAATTATCAATCCTACCCACCAATACAATAAAGAATTCCTATAACTAATACTTATACATATTTTAATATTTACATTACCTATTTAAATAACAATACCTACCTGCTAGACTTTACCAGAACATTCGATTCTACCAATCTCGAACAAGTTACAATAAATATTTAATACAAATTATATCACAACTTACCTACTTCTATCTACTTCTAAAGAGACTTATTATTACACTTACACAAATACACAACCACACAATATCATATAATATATTCGCAACATTATTGTTACGATTTAAGGGCTAAATTTAATAAAACTTCGATTAATTTATTTCCCACAATTTATTTAAGGATTCACTCACATTTGGTTCACAGTTAACTTTTGTACTGGTCAGCTCAGCGTCTTTATATGAGTCTGCGCTACATACAGTTTTAGCCCTTATATAGTTTAACACAAGGGCGATTCTCAAAACATCACAAACTAGAACATGTGAGAATGCATCACCGAAGGTTAATAAAAGTACCTACAACCTTCGACCACGATCAAACAACAATAATTCAACAGTTCGTGGTTCTTCTTTGTAGAAGAGACACGCTCCTGAGGACGTCGGATATGACTCCGACGAAACGTAGAGAAAATCTTCTCTTTTGCACGGTCAGTAAAACCCGTTTTTTTCATTCTATGAAATTAAATGTACCTATACAAAAACAACAAAACCTTTAAAAAAAATTATACGAAAATAAGTCAATAGGTATACATAAAATAAAATATAAAATTATGAGTGTATAAATAAAAAAATAAGCCGCCAACATTACAAATCCCCATTTCAGATTAGCCGCAATTTCTTTTAGTCCTTACATACTTCTTTCATTTTCTTATACAAGCTCTTCTTTTATTATCTATAATCTAAGTTGCAAGGATATATTCATTCAAAGCTTTCAGATGTATGCCCACAAACAAACACGTGTAGTGAATAATCTAATAAATAATAATCTAAGTTGCAAGGATATATTCATTCAAAGCTCTCAGATGTATGCCCACAAACAAACACGTGTAGTTCGCGCTTACAAATGCTGATTGTGTACTTACAAATTAAAACCCAAACCTCAAATGAATATGAACCCTGCAACTTTTGCCGACCTTCCCTGCAACAGGGGTCACATTGGTAAAGTGAACCATTTTTTACAGTATGGGTGGTCAGCCTCACACCAACCTATAAGTAAATGAATACAAATAATGAAGGAAATAAATGTATACAAAAACAACAAAACCTTTAAAATAAATTTTAACGAAAATAAGTCAATAGGTAGGTATCTATACAAAAAATTAAATATAAAATTATGAGTGTATAAATAAAAAAATATGCCGCCAACATTACAAATTCACATTACAAATTAGCCGCAATTTCTTTTAGTCCTTACATACTTCTTTCATTTCATTCAGAGTCGTAACCTTTCCCATATAAGCTCTCATTTTATTATGACTCTGGATATCTCCAGATTGGTACACGCAATAACAAATACACACACACAGAGACACAATCACACATTCGTCACAATATCTTTGCAACTTAAATTATAGATTATTAGGTAAATACTATCTTTCTCTGAGTTCAAAGGTCACTTTTACAATTATTTATTTTGAATATTTCCCTATAGATTTGGTGGGCTACACTGCTGACACTCGGTTATGTTTGCGCACACACAATAACCTTATCTTACTTGTGTTTGGGTTGATAACAAACGGACCGTCTAGGTTGGAGATTTCTGTTTTTTTTTTTTGTATTTTGTTGTTTATTTTACAAAAAAACAAGTTATTCATCATATTCGTCAATAGTTTTCAATCTCTCTCTCGGACCAATTCATACATACATATTGTACGCGTTTCTGTGAAAGAAATATTTTCTGTATTAAATTATCATCTGCATTTGGAAAAACTGAATGATGATAGACTGACAAAGTAAACATCGACGTTTAAAAGGAATAAGCGACGTTTTGGGCAAAAATGAGTTATAAATGCTATCCTACTTAAAATTTTCCGTTCTTTCTAATGCGCTCATATAGCTCTACGATGACTTTTTGTTGTTATTTATGCCCAAACAAACAACTGCATTTTCGAGAAAAGGTTTTGGTGTAACCGACAAGGTACTGTAACTGTACTGTAACTCTGTCACCATTCCGCTAGGAGTGGCCAGAGCCTCTGCAGAGTTGCCTCCATTTTTTCCTATCCTGACATACCTCTTTCAATTCCTTCATATCCATCACCTTTTTCATGCATTTTCTTCTTTTACGCTCACATTGGTTTTGGCCTTTTTTGTCCTAAAGGCGATTGTGACATAAAAAATAGAAAATACCTACAGCCACATTAATAGAAATGCCAATAGATGCCTTTATTTAAAAAAATTCTAGAGCTGTTTTGAGTTTAACGGCATGATAAAAAATAAAAGAAATTATGTCAATTTGTATGCCCTATAGCCTTTTAACCGTCGATATGCAGAGGAAGTGTGAAAGGAAAAAGAGGTAAGGGAGAACCGATAAAAGTATGGAGTGATCAGATTGAGGAGATTGTGAAAGAATGGGGTGTAAAAAGTGAGTGTAAAAGAAAAAAAAATGTATGAAAAAGGTGATGGATTCGAATGAGTTTTAACAGGTATGTAAGGATAGGGAGTATGGTATGTAATGTTATAATAGGTACCTATGCAAGGATAGGAGGCAGCTCTGCAGAGGCTCTGGCTACCTCTAGTGGAATGGTGACATACTAACAGTTACAGTATAATCTTGTAAAGTCAGTGCCTTTTTGTGCCAGCAATTTTTCTTTGATGGTTTGTATCCTCTTGTAAAGGCAAGATTTTGTTGTGCTAGCCATTTGTCACTTCTTTTGCTCATCCTTTTATAAAGACAGTTCCTTGTTGTACTAGCCATTTGCCTCTTTAGGTCACGATTCTCTTGTAAAGTCAGTGCTTTTTTGTGCGAGCCATTTTTCTTTTTTGGTTTGTATCCTCTTGTAAAGGCAGTATCTTGTTGTGCTAGCCATTTGTCACTTCTTTTGCTCATCCTTTTATAAAGACAATTCCTTGTTGTACTAGCCATTTGCCTATTTAGGTCACGATTCTCTTGTAAAGACAGTGCCTTTTTGTGCCAGCCATTTTTCTTTGTTGGTTTGTATCCTCTTGTAAAGGCAGTATCTTGTTGTGCTAGCCATATGTCACTTCTGATTCTTATCCTTTTATAAAGACAGTTCCTTGTTGCACTAGCCATTTGTCTCTTTAGGTCACGATTTTTCTTGTAAAGACAGTGCCTTGTTGTGTTAGCTATTTGTTTCTGCTGTTGCCATCCTCTTGACAACGTCAGTACCTTGTTGTGCTAGCCATTTTTAGCTGCAGGTTGCCATATTTTTGTAAAGGCAGCGCTTTGTTGTGCTAGTCATTTGTCTCTGTTGATTGCCATCCTCATGAGCTGCGAATAGGACGAAACTTCCATGAGCCGCTTCGTAAGTATTTTACAATTCTTGGATGACCTCTTCTTCGTTTTCTCCAACTTACAAACGGGGCTATTCTTAGACATTTTAGTCGTCGGTTGAGCCCACGCTTTGACAAACTAATGATGCATTTTTATGAAGACCTGTCAATCCAAGATGGCTGCAAGTGAACAGCTGATTTGTCTTTGTACAAATATTACAAAATTCGGTAGGTAAGAATGACCGTGGTGATGAAACTTCCAGCGCAGGCACCATTAGTTTGTCAAAGCATGCGCTCAACCGACGACTAAAATGTCTAAGAATAGCCCCGTAAGAATGGTGGACTATTTAATTGAGTGTCCTTTTAGATTGAAAAATCCATTCTTTTCATGCAAACACATCAAAATCTTAACCCGTAATCCCTTAATATACAAAATGCCATCTTGGTAATAAGATGGCTCAAATCCCACGGAATTAGTTACATGTATTTTGAATGCCATTCTGAAATCCCACACTCCCAAATATGACAGTTCATCCCCCCAGTACTTGTTTGGCTTATCTGCCATTTGATTCAAAGATAACCTTTAAATGAAATTGTCTTGAGAACACATTCTACACAATCCGAGCTAAGAAGAAAACATAAAACACGATAATGTAAGAGTTGATTTACATATTTTTTAAATAAATTTCCAGTTTTCATAAGACACATTCGTACAGTACACATACACACATTGTTCATGTGAAATTACCTCTGATGGACATAAGGCAATCAAGCACTAAGGGGACGAGATGACAGGAATTCTCTGAGGAATTCAAGCCGTCCAATTTCAGGCTCATATTATGACGTGGTTTAATCATAATCGTAGCATATAAGTTTAACTGGAATACAAAATTTAGATAGATAATTCTATAACGTTGATTTCGATGTATGGAAATAAAGCAAGGACTACGAGTGACAGTGAATTGAATAAAGTGTGTACCTACGGCGGAAATAAAGAACGTGAATGACTAGAAAAACTCTAAGAACTCTTTTGAACTATTAGTGACGTGACTAAGCTACCCATATAGTGTAACTTCTTGCTGCGTTCGTGACACGTGGCGAGTGGAACCTATTTATTTTCACAAGTAAGGCGGTTGGCCTTACGCCAACAACTTCAGATAAAATGGGGATTTCCCAGCTCCCGAGGGGGCTGGTACTCATTTCTTATGACTGCTAATTACCCCCCTCGGGAGCTGGGAAGCCTCCATTTCAATTGAAGTGGTTGGCGTATGGCCAGCCCCCTAACCTGTAAATATGAATAGGTTCCACTCGCCACATGCAAAACCCTTCGGGGATAGCGCAGCAAGAATTTGCACTATTGTTATGTTTAGATTGAAAGGTATCACCAGGATACTTACTTCCGGCTAGCTCTCATCAGCATCACTCTCATGGCGTGGGGTTCTTTCTTCGGCATTGCTTACTTGTATCTTGGGAAGGGTTTTATAATTAAAAGATAAGTTTGACATGAACAAATAAGGGTTTATTTACTTTAATAATATGGGGGAAAAAGAGGAAATAAGGGAAGGGCCTGACCTGCTCTTTGTCACTAAAACTGGAGTTACGAACTGAAGGCCTGGGGCAGAACCCCAGGCTAGCGGTGGCTCTCGAGGCGGACGCCTCCACACGTCGGAGCCCCTGGGTGGGCGCTCCTATGCACCCGTCTCTGGTCTACAAGGCGAGCGCCTTGGATGGCGGATGCTCCAAGTAGAAGGGGAGGGAGCTCCGTTGCTTGGGTGCTTGGTGCTTTGTCGCCGACGTCTCGCCCAGGACTGCCGAGCGATAATCGATAGCCCGATCAGATCCCACGGCGCAGTCCGGCTGCTTCCGTGACCGTTCGGCTCTGTTCGGCCCACGACACATACTGTACACTTTGAGATTGTTTTTTTATATGTTATTTTAAAATAACATAACACTATATGCGTAGCTTACTTGGGTTTGCGATAAAATAACTTATATTCTAAAATGAAGGCTCCTTGACTGATAGGTTGGTATGATGCTGACCACCTGTGCTGTAAAAAATCGGTTCACTTTTGCCAATGCCACCCCGGTTCAGGGAACGGCGGCAGGAGTTGCAAGGTTTATGTTCATGTGAGGTTTTGTTTATTTGTATGCACACATGCAGAATGTGTAGGCGCAAACGTACATATGCCGTCTGTAGGCATGCATTTCATATGAGCCTTAAATGTTAACATATCTTTGCAGCTTAGATTATAGGTTACAGAACTGCTGATTCATTTTTTTTTTTAAAGGAGATGCAAAAATGTACAGGTACGTTGCAAATGCATCCATTTGTAGTCAAAATGTTAATCATATACGCGACCTTTAAGTGTCTCTTACGAGAATCTGAATTTCATATTATTCTTATCGCCCCCTTAGTGCTTGCTTGTCTTATGTCCATCTGAAGTAATTTCACATGACCAATGTTTGTATGTGTACTGTACTAATGTGTCTTATGAAAACTAGAAATTGATTTAAAAATATTTAAAACAACTCTCAAATTATCGTGTTTTGCGTTTTTTTCTTAGCTCAGATTATGTATGTAGAATTTAATTCTTAAGACAATATCATGGACAGGTCATCTTCGAATCAAATGGCAGATAAGCCAACCAGCACTGGAGTGACGTGATGCCATCCAAAAGTCTGATCTCGGCGCGGAAAAAGGACATATGCATCGAAAGTAAGAGAGTGCGAGTGAGACAAACAATAAAACAAGAAATTTTGATGAAAGGTTGATTGTTTGCGTGCGTGCACAGTTTGTAGAAAAAAATAACAATGGGCTAGTCCATGGATAAAAAAAGTGCTACATTTGAAATCTGACTGAATCATGAAGAATCCCCGATTGCTCTGAGGATGTTAGAGATGGTATTGTTAAGATGAGAATAATTCCTTGGCAGTTAGAAGCGATAAGTGCTCATCATAATATCCAGTAGGTGACGAGAATGGACGTCGTTTATCATTGAATTGGTCAAGCGACACAATGCGGCTCCATTTCACAACCAACCTGTACCATAAGAAGAAAGAAAAATTACAGAATCATCCTATGCGGTGATGGCGGTTGATCTGTAATGTTGACAGCTAAGGCTTTTAAAGTTTCAATTCTCATTTTTATTAATGCACGATGAGATAACTTTGACATCTTGAAAGCAGGGACGTGCATCCCATACAGGCACATGCGCCTAATAGGTAGGCAATACATGGTAACAAAAAAAAATTAAGCTTGATATTCAGAAGAAAAGTTCAAATTCAAGTTCGATTGGAGCCATCATTAGCATTTCAATCAATTTCAAATGAGCTATTTTAAAGGAAAGGGAGAAAATATTTATTTTGAAATGTATTTGCCTATACTTATGCACGCGCCTGCTTGAAAGAATGGATGATGAACGACTTAAGAAGAAAGTGTATGGTGGAAATGTCAGAGGAAAGTGTGGAACAGAAAGACCGACGAAGGAATGGATTGACCAAATAGGTGAGATGGCGAAAGAATAAAACCAGCAGAGTGAGAATAAAAAAGAGTTTGTATGATGAAAGTGATGAATGTTGAAGCGATAAAAGGTATGTGCAAGGAGAGAATAAAGTGAAGATGCATCTGCTTTGGTATCGGCCACCCCTAGGGAAACCGCGGCAGTATACAGAAACAATAACAGTGGTTACTATGAATTTAAAATAAATAATGTAAAAACAAAACACAAAGTTTTTCTTCACGAGTTGATTTATCTTACCTTGTTCAAATAAATGAGTACCATTTCGATAACTTCAAGAAAAACTGAATAAGCTAACGTAGGTTTTGCAGATAAATGATTCACCTTTTCCTTATTTTCTTAGAGAGAAAATTCATGAGCATTACCTTATAATTAGTTCACTTCGACGAAAAGTTACACTCAATAAAATGTTATATCCATGATTTCTCAAATTAGAGAACCAGGATTTATTCCCTTTTATGTTGCGATTTGCCAGAATTCGAATTGTTTGACATTTTTTTATTTTGTAGATATGTATTTTTATTTCAAAACATTGTTTCAAAGGTGTGAGTTTATGTCAATGTATGTTTACTTATGATTTCTGTATTTTTACTTACTTGTATATGTGTCCAGGAGAAAGTATTTAGATGGTAGTACCTACTCGAAGCTTCTGCTCGAGACGATTCTGGTATGGTCTGGTATACGTTAAAATAATTGTACATTGAAGCTTTCACGGCCGGTAGTTAAATAAGACATAATGATAAATTTTTCGGGCTGTGTAGCCGTGGTCTGGTTGTTTTTTTCTCAACAGTTTCGCCCATAGGCTTCGATGGGCATTATCAACGGTTAGCCAGGCGCTTCGATCTTCTCAGAGTTTCTTGTGTACTCGAAACGCTAGAATAGCCTTTAGTCACCTATAAGTACGGAATGCAGTGCTTTGGAGGGCATAAGTACCCGAGCCGTTCAGCCAGAAGTACAAATGATTAAGCTGTGAACTAAATGTGAGCAAATTCCTAAAATTAATTCAATCAAAACCCAAGGTAATCGATACAATATTTTTACGGTTGTCTCCCACACAGGTCATGTTTGGCCTGTGTTGGAGTGACCCAATACCAGATATATCTGTGCATATGCGATCAGAATCCCATGCGACGGGTCGACGAACCAAACCTGATAGAATATGCAACAATGGTGGTATTGAGAACGATCGCACATATGTATTCTTACGAGAGCACATAGCTGTCAAAACGGGGAAAAATAGATACATTTAACGTATTCTTCTTCTTCTTAATCTTCTTCCTCATTGCTGAGGGGTGTGACCTGTGTGGAAACAACCACACTTCTCAAGTTCTCCCTTGACTGCGCTGTCCGCAGCCTTCCAACCATCAAGGGGATTTATGCTGTCTTCATTTGATCGGTCCATCGTGTGGAAGATCTTCCTCTTCCTCTCTTACTTTCCAATCCACCGATCACAACCAGTCGTTCTAGGCTATCCTCATTGCCACGGACAACGTGCCCAAAGAACTGAAGAAGCGTGTACATATATTGGCCAAAGTCAAGCCATCCAAACGTAGCTCCCGAGGAATAGACTTGTTGGTACGTCTTGCTTCCACGGGATTTGGAGCATGCGCCTCCAGCACCACATTTCGAAAGCGTCGATTTTTCTTCCTTCTGCTGCTTTTATGGCCCATGTTTCAGCAGCATAGAGAAAAATAGAGTGGACCAGACTCCTGACAAGCTTTATCTTGGTGCTGTTACTCACACCCCGGTCTTTCCATATTTTGTCCAGCTTAGACATGACACTTTTGGCAATGGCAAAGTTCGCAAATTCTTTCATTAAGTTCAAGTATGCGGGATAAATAAATGTTAGACTAAATTTAATATGATAGTATGGTTAATATCCAACTCCCCAATATTACATACATCTCCTTTACTATCAATACTGGCTCCACCCCCAAAGTCACCATCCCCCCACATCCACCTTGTTGCCCCCCCCCCTTACCGCTACCACCAGTACATCCCGCTCGCCTGTCATATCTTTTAAAGTTGAATTTGAATAATTTTTATTTGTTACCCGAAGATGGAGGTTCTCCAAAAACATTCGTAATGACTCAAAAATAACAAAGTGGAATAAGACTTGGGATTCTACAGAATAAACAGTTTTATCATTTAGATTTGTCATGTCTTTAATAATAATCTATAATCTAAGTTACAAAGACATGTTTACATTTAAGAATCATATAACATGCATGTCCACAAACATACACGTGTATGTTCGCGCCTACAATTGCTGCATGTGTACTTACAAAAAAAAAAAAAAAAACTCACATGAACATAGACCCTGCAACTTTTTCCGAACTTCCCTGAAACAGGGGTGACATTGTCAAAATGAACATTTTTTTTACAGTATGGGTGGTCAGCCTCAAACCAATCTATAAGTCAAGGGATTGGAAATTGGAAAAAAAATCATGGTCTTAACCGATGACTGAACTTAGTACCTTCTGATTAAAAGTGGTAAATATTTGCCATTAACAGACAGATTACCAACATCAGTCAATCGACCCCCCAGTGCTTGTTTGGCTTATCTACCATTTGATTCAAAGACGACCTTGCAATGAAATTGTCGTAGCGATCACATTCCACACAATCTGAGCTAAGAAATAAACGTAAAACGCGATAATGTGAGAGTTGTTTTTTTTATTTGTAAAATCAATCGTCAGCATTGATAAGACACATTGGTCCAGTACACATACAAATATAACTCATGTGAACTAACCTATGATAGACATTAGACAAACACGCACTAAGGAAAAATGGAAGGTTGTGGATTCGGATCCCGGCGGAGCACAAAAAATATACCATTAATATTTCGAATGTGCTCTTCGCTGAGTTGAAAAATTCATAAACCTTTACCAAAGACCGGTCACTGAAAGGTCCATCCTACCTTACAACAACTGGATCTTGCTTGATAATTGGCGCTTTCTACAGCGACGACCAAGCTCGCAGAGGGCTCTTGAGGTGTGATACACACAAAAACAGCGCTCACCAAATAAATCATCCTAATATTACTATTATTATTATTAAGGGGACGGTTAGGAAACCTTCTCTTAAATCTGGTCCTGTCATGTGAAGCAAATGTAACAAAAGAATTACATTAAGAATTGATTAAATTATAAAATTGAACAAAATTAATTTTCACAGTGTAAGTAATACACAAACAATACAAAATATAATAAGAATTACATTTATTTACTTTTTATCCTTTATTTATATTTAATGCAAGGACCATTGTAAACACTCTTTCGTGACTTGAATCAACTTACAAATGAACCAGATGTATATCGACGTTTAAAAGGTAATAGGGCATAAGAGACAAAAAATTAAATTGTTCAGAAGAGCAGTTTAAAGTTTGAGATTCCAGAAAAATGGCATAACTTTTTTATTCTTTCTCATATCGTTAAAACCAAAATAGCTCTAAAATTTAAACAAATAAAGCATTTATTTGTATTTCTATTAATGTGGTTTTACGGTTTTTTTTATGTCACAAGCGCATTTAGGACAATTAAGGTCCAAATCTTGACGGTTACACCAAACTATACTTCGAAAACGCAGTTGTTTGCTTGGACATAAACAACGAAAAAAACATCGTATAGCTATGGGAGTGAGCGCATTAGAAAGAGTGGAAATTTTTAAGTAGGACAGCATTCACAACTTATTTTTGACAAAAACATCGCTTATGCCCTACTTCCATTTAACCGTCGATATTTGGTGTTTTGGGCCGATGCCTACTTGGTGTTTCGTCGTCTTATTGTTATTGCTAATAGCGGCCACGTGACGGGGAACGCTGCCGGGACAAAATGATAAAAAAGCCATAAAAGCAATTGCAGGCATCATCAAACGGCGACTTAATGGGGAGACGCTCAAAAGGGGATAGTGTAAATGCAAGTCAAATCACTTTATTTTATTTTATTTTAATAGGACAACGAACAGCGTTACAGAAGAAATATAAAGATAAAAATTATAGTAACAATATGGCCGATTATAATATTAGGTCGGGGAAAAAGTTTCTTCGCATTTTATATGAAAACTCAGGTAATTTTTTTTAACAAAGTTAATTTACAGTGCATATTTGCCATTTTGTTCGTAAACTGTAAAAAATCTGTAATCTTGTAAGTAGAGACATGATCCCGTTGCTGTAGAAATTTTGGACTTTTGATAAAAAAAAAAACGCAACAAGTGAGCTCGATATATTTTGGGTGCCACACGAGCTCACTGAAAGAGTGGTAAAGTGGATAAGTTGGAAAGCAGTACAGGTTTATGCCTAATTACAAGAAAAATTTACTGCTCTCAAAACAGAATATGATGTATTTATTATATTAACAGAAGAACGGAAATGTAGGAGTACTTATTGACTTGCTTAGATACTGTACTGCCATAATCTATAAAGTAAGTACTTGTAGAGTGCTTGCATTCCATGCCGAGAGCCCGGGCTCGAATCCCATCGATGCGCGATGGTGTCGGAAATGATTCCCCGTTTTGGTGTTTATTTCAAACCCAAAATAAAATACCGGCAAGGCTCAGCCTTCACAAGAAATGAGAAACATCCCTCACGAGAGCTGGAAACCCCCGCTTTGACTGATGGTGTTGGCGTAAAGCCGGTTTCGTTCCATGTAAAAATATATAGGTTCCACTCATCACATGTGAAACCCTTCGGGGGTAACGTGGCAAGTAGTGACGCTATATGTGTAGCTTACTCGCGTTTTTTGTTCATAAAAACCTTATCCCAAATATGCTCATACCCTCCTTGTATGTGTGTGTCGTGAACATAAGCCCTGCATCTCTAGCCGACCTTCCCTAAAAGCCGTTTAGTGGTACTAGCCACCCCAAGGGCGCTTTTGTTATAAGCATGTAAACTACATAAATTCTACAGTATATGCTCAAAACCTCTTCATACCCATCCTGCATGTATGTGTCACAAGGACCCACAGCCCATGAACGCTTACGTAAAGCTTTATTTTTTCTGAAGTGGCCGAAGGCCTTCCCGTCAAGTAAAAGCAACGGCACGACACTATGGTATTATTACTGTATTCTCACCCGTCGAAATAAATCTGCGGGGTATGGAGTGGTTGCAAGGTCAGACACACACTAATTTTTCGGACCGTGCTTTCCGATTTGCGGGCCCAATAAAGTGGACCAGACTACTACATAATGTGAGCAAGGCAAAAACTGTTGGTATCTTTAAAGGAGCAATACAGACGCATCTTTAGACAAACAATATCTGTGATATGAGAGTCCCCTTGAGATATGACACACACAAAAACAGCGCTTTTTAATGATATGTACTATACAAATAAATTATCCTTGAATATATATAAATATAGTGTTTTTTTTATCGTTTTTTAATCGACCAGTCAACTTTACTGTAAGAGGACTTGCAAGTCCACTGGCTTCGCGTAGCTAGTTTTAAATTGTGGTACATCCCCCCAGAAGCCTTACAAACAGCTGATTTCATTCCGGCTTAACTAAAATGCGGCTGAAAATTTGATGAGGTCAACCCAAGGTCAAGAGTAGATTGTCTCCCAACTAATTGGAGCAAATTTCAACTGAAGTCAATTTTCCCATACACTTATTTGACACTGGCTCCCAAGTAATTTACCCCTCATAATCTTCTATAACAAGCAAGAACAGCATCTATACTATTATGATTTTACTGGGGTTATTTTTAATTAAACTGCAATTTATATATTTAAAAAAATTGGAACAAGATATATTTTACAAAAAATAGCGGTTACAAAGTACTCATTACTTTTTCTGGCTCTGCCTATATCGACTTCGTGGCTCAATGTTTCAAGCGTCCTGCCCTCCGCACCATTGCGGCTCGTTTATATAGGTACAAAAGAGACGATTCTGGCATGCTCTAGATTATTCCACATACTTTTATGATGGATATTTTTAAACACTTCCAGATTGTTCGAAACACCAGCGTGCTTAGGTATATGTACACACAAACTCATAGTAGATTATGCTAGAGGCAAACACACACATACAAGCAAACTACGTGCATGTACACACAAACTCATAGTTCGTAACAATAAAAATGAAAATTTTGCAAAACAGAAACCTACTATTAGATAACAAAAAATAAAAACAATTTTGTTTTTGCTGGAGACTTGCTTTCCCGGATCTGTTGCTAGTTCGTGGGAGCTGGAGCTTCTGGACGTTTCGCCCATGTCTACAATTGGCTTCTTCACCTTGAAAGTAACATAATGAAGATGATTTTTTTGTAATTATGAGAAGATCATCATCTTGTCTGCAAATGGGTATGATGATTGCCAATCTTTATGAAGGCTGAGTGACGGTTGCCGATGCTAAGATTGAAGTTGAAAAAATAAATACTGAAACTAGAAATTATGTACGTTGACTTTTTGGATGCTATGAGGCTGACCACAAATACTGCATATATCGAAGAGCTGGTAAAAAGGGTGACCAGAATGTTCGGAGAGCGTGCATTTGCAGTTGTTGGCCCTCTGGAACCTGGAACCACCTGTTTCATCATGTGAAAGAGATAGAGGAACACGAAAAGTTACAAATGCATACGCACAAGCGTCCTTGGAATGACTGCATCACGAAACGGCGCACTAAAGAAATCACCTAGTCCGGTCGATGGCTCAGCTTATAGAGTGCTTGCATTTCATGCCGAGAGCTCAATTTCGAATCCAACCGAGGGTGTCAGAAATGATTTCCCGTTTCGGCGTTTATTTCAAATCAAAAATTAAAATACTGACAAAGTTTACTCAGTTTTCATAAGAAATACGTACCAGCCCCCACGGGAGAAAAACCCCACGGCGAATGGCTGCGCCCCTTACCTGTAAAAATAAATAGTTTCATTCACCACATGCGATCTCTTCGAAGAGATCTCGCGACAAGAAGTTGCACTAAATGTGTACCTTAGTTACGTACCAACTCATTTTCATCATCTAATTCATGTACATTTAAAAGAAGAACGTTAGTAAAAAAAAGTAAAAAGTGTAGACGTCTTAGTTTTTCTGTAAATTATATTAAATTAAATTAAATAAGGAAAATGTACACTAACAGTTTTTCTTAGAATTAAAATAAAACATGAAATTATAACTTTGTTTATTTCTTTACTAAAACATTCAAATTAAACAAAATTAACATATTTTCTTAAGACATTTCCTCAAGCGGGTACCTATTTATTTTTACAGGTGTTTTCGCTTGTACAGCTGTTTTGTAATTTTGGCTACAAGCTAATTTTATATAATTGTGTATATACATAAATTGATATTCATGTGGCATTGAAACAGAACTGTTGAGAAAAAAAACATAGTTTTTATTAAGGTTTGTTTTTTAGTCTTTTTACTACAAAATTAACAGCCATACGTCATGGTTATATAAAAAAAAAACGCATCACCTCTCCACAATACCTTGATTTCACCTGCTTTTTTTCCTACTTCTTTCTGTTTCTGATTTTTTATGAAGGCTGAATGAGCCTTAGTGCTAGTCCTCTGGCCTGGATCCACCTGCCTCATCATGTGAGAGAGATAAAGGACCATATAAAGTTCAAAAATGCACTGAAGACAAGCAAATTACTGGCATCACATGCACAAGCGCCCTTGGAGTGACTACATCACGAAACGGCGCTATAGAGAAATCACCGTTTCATCCATGTCTCCGAAACACAAGCAATGCTTACTTTGCAGAGCATTTATTAAAAAAAAAAAAAAACCCAACTAAACTACACAAATAGAGTAACTACTTACCGCGTTATTAAAGGGGTCGTATGTGGCGAGTTGAAACTATTTAATTTATTAAACTGTTACTCTGTCGCCATTCCGCTAGGGGTGGCCAGAGCCTCTGCAGAGTTGCCTCCATTTCTTCCTATCCTGACATAGGTACCTACCTATTTCAATTCATTCCCAACCATCACCTTTTTCATGCATTTTCTTCTTTTACGCTCACTTTGTATATTCCATTCTTTCACAATCTTCTCAATCTGATCACTCCATACTTTTTTCGGTCGTCCCTTTCCTCTTTTTCCTTTCACACTTTCTTTGTATATTAAGATTTTTGTAATTATAATATTATTGTGAACATATTGAAAAAAAACTATAATAACGTTTATCATTAGGTATAATTATATCATTATCATCATCGACCAAGCTCGCAGAGGGCTCTTGAGGTGTGATTCACACAAAAACCGCGCTCGTCAGAAAAATCATCCTAATATTATTATTAGTAAGTGAAAATATGGAGGTACATAATTCTCTGCCCATGCATACATAGGTACTTAATACTACGGTCAGTACAGCGGCTTAAAACGTTTTTAAGCAGTCTCCTGTATTGGTACTTTGTAATGTTAATACGGGCCAGCTAGCGTTTCAAATTTTATGGAAATTCAACCCGAGTTTAGTAACGAGTCGAAAAAAACTCAGGCCTGAAAAATATATAATATTTTTTATTCAATGGAACGTTCCGAAAAAATTGTGAATCCCTAATAGCAGCTCTCAGCTACGTTTCGTACGATTTTGAGCATTTTCTATTGTTTTATTTTATTTTTTTATTATTAAATATACGAAAATTATTACACAGTTATTTTTTATTTACTTTGTTCATTGATTGATAGGTTGATATTAGGCTGACTCGACGTGCTGTAAAAATTGGCCACCTCGGATTCAGGGAAAGGCGGCATTAATTGCAAGTTGTATGTTCATGTGAGGGTTTTTTTTTTTGTATACACACATGCAGAATGTGTAGGCGCGAACCTACATGTCGCACGCTTAATCATAAAGAGCAAAAACTCAAAAATTGGGAAAATTGAGATTTTGTTATAAAACGAGGAGAATAGATAGAATGCGACAGCCGTTCAATTTGGACGAATATGACCGAGATAAAACATCGGTCGCCTTTTTCATCCCAAACAAGTTGTACTGGTTGTCTGAACTTCAGACGTAATTTCCCAACATTCTTATTTTTTGAGTTATTGCTCTTTATGATTAAGCGTGCGATGTGCCTGTTTGTGGGCATGCATTTAACATGAGCCTTAAATGTTAACATTTCTTTGCAGCTTATATTATAATAGATAGATTGGGACCCTTCATTTAAAAAAATAAAGGTCAAAATAAATCGTAAGTGATTGCAGGGCGAGTAAAATTTCTTAATGTTCGACCGATTTCGTAAGCAATGCTTACATCATCAGGTATAAAATCGTCCCCCCAGTGCTTGTTTGGCTTTTCTACCATCTGATTCAAAGATAACCTTTCAATGAAATCACCTAAAGACTCAAATTCTCCACAGTCTGAGATAATAACAAAACGCAAACTACGATAATGTGAAAATTGTTTTAAATGTTTTCTTAATAAATTTTCAGTATTCATAAGACACATTGGTTCAGTACATTGCTTATGTGAAATTACCACTGTTGGAGATAAGACAAAAAAGCACTAAAGGGACGCAATGCAACTAGTACTGTTTTTTTTGCACCTTACGACTCGCCCTGTAACCAGATACATTTTATTTCGAAGTGATATAAAGATCTGCTTAATTCAAGTGATTTTTTCTGCTCAAAAATCTTGAATGCTCAGGGCATCCCACAATACAATCTTCCAGGACTCTCTGTCTTGTGCTGCTTCCCTCCATGGTCCTCTTACTTCCAGGACTTCCGCTTCGGCCTCGAAATTGTCTGCCCACCGTATCCTGGGACGTCCGAGAGGTCTAACACCTGAGCGGGCACCATCCAAGACAGTTCTGATTATTCTGGAGTCCTTTGCACGTGCAACATGTCCAGAATACTGGAGTCTTATTGATTTAGTCTACAATCTATAATCTAAGTTGCAAAGATATCCTACAATTAAGATTTATATAACATCCATTCCGACCCATTCATGACCATTCCGTAGCTCAGTGGTAACACTGCGGATTCTGAATGGAAAGGTTGTGTGTTCGAATCCCGGCGGAGCACAAAAAATAAACCATTGATATTTTTTTTAATTTGCTCTTCGCCGGGTTGAAACATTCATAAACCTTTACCAATGACCGGTCACCAAAGGTCCATCCAGCCTTAGAGCAACTGGGTCTAGCTTGAGTATTGGCGCTTTGTAGCGACGACCAAGCTCGTACACCTCTACGGCACTACAAAAAGTGTCATAGACCCCTAGAGTCTCTGGAATCTAGGGAGTCTACCGCACAGGATTTCTTAAAAAAAAAAAATACCATAAGCAAACTTACGTTGTATTTACGAATTAAAATCGAAACCTGAAATGAGCAAAAGACCTGCAAAGTTTGCCGACATTCCTTGAACCAGAGGTCGACATTGGCAAAGTGAAACATATTTTACAGTATGGGTAGTCAGCCTCATACCAACATATTAGTCAAGGAACATTTTATAACATATCTGTGCCTTACATAACAGTACCCTTAGTACGAGTTGCAAAACTTAAGAAAAGTAAAGTTTACGGAAAATATTAAAGAGTGATTTCTCCCAAAATCTTCCCTTTTTGTTTCTTACATTTTGTGGTCTTAGCAAAAGAGTGACAGTGATGAAGAAAATCAAGTTCAAATAAAACAAAAACGGCAGATTTTGGGGGAAAACACTCTTTAATAATTGCCGTAAACTTTACATTACTCAAGTTTTGCAAACTCGTACTAAGGCTACAGATAACAGAATGATAAAAGTATACATAAATTTGTTCGCGTTACCGTCGCTGTCATCAACATATACAGCTTATTTGCGCCGACAGGAAATTCGTGTATTTACCGGAAATTGAATATATCTCACGTCTTCCTCCGTGTACGGTAACATCACACTATATACAGGGCGCGTGCAATAGGTAGAGGCTAATATATTTTAGGAAAAATATCATTTTCTTATTTTTTTATTATTATGAAAAATAACTTTCATTAATCCATGAGGCATTCACTTTGCAACCTTTCATTTGTAAATATTCATAACATTATATCTCCAACATAACATCACACAGGTTATGTTCACGATTTATGTGCAAAATGTACTGAAAATACTTTTTCCATTGAAAATCCGAAATATTCCCCTTCATTTCTCAACGTCAGAATATGCTAATACAGTCATGAATCATTTTTTTGCAGTAGATCTTTTTTACGAGAATACACAATAGATACCTAACTGTTAGAATCTATTTTAAGAAGAACACTTTGTCCGGTTGATAGCTCAGTTGGTAGAGTGCTTGCATTCCACGCCGAAAGCTGGGTTTCGAATCCCACTTCTTGATTTCAAACCAAAAATAAATAAACAAGGCAAGGTTTACTCAGCCTTCACTAGAATGAGTACCAACTCCTTCGGGAGCTGAGAAGCATCCCCTTCAGCCATATGCTATCCCTTCGTGGAAAACGCGTTAAGAAGTCGTAGTACATGTGTAGCTTAGTAGAAAACCCGGGTTTAAATCCTACTAAGTGTGTTAGAAATGATTTCCCGTTTAGGTATTTTAGGTTTACTCAGCCTTCACAAGAAATGAGTACCAGCCTTCTCTGGAACTGGGAAATCGCCACTTCAACTGAAGTGGTTGGCTTGAGGCCGGCTCCCTTACCTGTAAAAATAAAAAAGTTCACTCGCCACATGCGATCCTTTCCGCGATAAGAAGTTGCACTATATGGGTTGCTTTGATGCGTTTTACTTAAGCCTGATATTTTCAACGTTAGCTTATGTGACTATAAACTGATTAAAAAAAATAACTCACACAATTGACATAAGTGCGTCCTTTTCACTCAGTATAAAGTCGCTATGCAAAAGTTGAAAATATCAGATCTTAGGTTCATAGTCCAATCTTAGAGCTAACAGGGCATTCACAACAAATTTGATCCATGACTGATCTATGTATCATCGTTATCTATACTAGAACGGATTTTCTGTGTGTTATTAACACCGTTTGGACTCGTAATCGGAAGGTAATGGGCTCAATTTGTGCAGAACTTAAAAAAAAACGTACTCAAAAATGCTCAACGCAACGCAACTAAACTGCACATGTAGGACAACTTTTGTGTGGCGAACAGAACCTATTTTTTTTAAAGGTAAGGGAGCCGGGCTTACGCTAACCACTTCAGTTGCAATAGGGTTTCCTTAGTTCCTGAGCTGACTGGTACTTACTTCTTGTGAATGCTTAGTAAACCTAGCCGGTATTTTCTTTTGAGTTTGAAATATACTCCAAAACAGCAAATCATTTCTGACACATTCGGAGAGATTTGAACCCGAGCTCTCGGCATGGAATGCAAAAACAATACCGACTGAGCTGTTGACCAGATATGAAAAATAATGCAGATTTAATTTGGAATGGTATTTTTTGTTTTTTTACGTTGCATTGAAATTTGACATTTTTATTAAAACCAGAATATTTGAAAAAGAAAAAGAAAGAGTAAACAACATAATTATTATGATGCCGGTGATAGGTTATAACGGCGCAGTGACAAAACAACACATGACAGAACGACACATGACAGAACGAATCATGACAAAACAACACATGGCAGAACTATTATAATCTAATCTAAAATCTATGTTCAAAAGATATATTACGTTTAAGATTTATATTAAGTGCATTCCCACAAACAGACATGTAGAAAATCGCGCTTAAGCATGCTGCATGTGAACCTACAATATATAATTCCATAACTCAAATGAATGAAAGAAGTATGTAAGGATAGAAAGAAATGGCGGTTGATCTGTGATGTTGGCGGCTGAGGTTTGTTAAAGTAAAATTGGTTTTATGATTTAGTTTTTATGTCCATGTATATATTGTGATTTATTGTTTTTAAAAAATGTAATTTGTCATGTATGTTCCTTGACTTATAGGTTGTTATGCGGCTGACCACCCATAATGTAAAAATTGGTTCACTTTGCCAATGTCACCTCTGTTTCAGGGAAGGACGGCAAGAGTTGCAAGGCTTATGTTCATTTGAGATTGGGTTTTTATATTGTAGGTCCACATGCGGCATGTGTTAGCGCGAAATTATACATATCTGCTTGTGGGAATGCATTTAATATAAAACTTAAATGATATATATCTTTGCAGCTTAGATTAGATTAGATTAGATTAGAAATGAACAGAACCCTGCAACTCTAGCCGACCTTCCCTAAAACAAGGGTGGCATTGGAAAAGTGAACCATTTTGTTACAGTATGGGTAGTCAGCCTCATACCAACCTATAAGTCAAGGAATTCATATGACAAAACATGTGATGTTTTTCATGTGTCGTTTATGGTATGTATGCCCTGTTTTAGGTATGTGATGTTCTGTCATTCTGATGTACTTTCCTGTGCCGTCTTTTCGTGTGTTGTTCTGGCATGTGTCGTTCTGTCATGTGTCGTTTTGTCGCTGTGTCGTTCTGTCATGGAAACTATGATGCCATTCCCGCATTTAATTATTCATAGGTTTTTTTAAATGAAAAATATTTTTAAGTAAATATTTGATTTATGGAATACAAAACGAGATGTGTTTGAAAAAAAATACTGATACATTTCAGGAAATTGAATACATTTCCTTTTTTTAAATCCGATTGTTGTTTATCCTGTTTTATCTCTTCATTATTTACATTTTGACATTTCTATGATAGGACAAATAAATATTGTTTTTTGTATTTTTTCCAATTTTAAATAAAAAAAACTTTATCCTTTAATATCCATAAAAAATATAAATAATATTAGGATGATTTATTTGGTGAGCGCTGTTTTTGTGTGTATCACACCTCAAGAGCCCTCTGCGAGCTTGGTCGTCGCTGTAGAAAGCGCCAATTCTCAAGCAAGATCTCATCTTAGTTGCAAAGACATATTAACATTCAAAGCTCAAATCAAATGCGTGCCCACAAACAGACACCTGTAAATTCGCGCTTACAAGTGCTGCATGTGTACTTAAATTTTAAAATACATACTTCAAATGAACATACATCCTGCAACTTTTGTCAACCTTCCCTGAAACAGGGTGACAGTGGCAAAGTGAACAATTTTTACAGTACGGGAGGTCAGCCTGATACTAGTTTGTAAGTCAAGGAGGTTAGGTTATAAATAGAAGTTACATTTGTTTGTTTATTTGTAAAAGGAAAAAACTGTTTATTGATTTAAATATGTACTTATTTTGTAAAAGGCTTATGCCGTAAATAAATAAATAAATATTAAATATATCACGTCGGTGTTATGGCCGCGGGGATCAAGTCAGGTTATTTGGAACCGGATAACGTTGGTTCGAATTCCGCGACGATAACTTCGACCCTGGTTCAACATATGCCGTTGCATGCACACAAGCTTCTGCTTTCGCATGAAGACAACTGGCCAGGCAAAATAGGTTGGTGGATTGCATTCCTTTCCACAATTAATCTATTAAAAAAAAAAAATCCCGGATTCTGGACACCCTTTATTTCAAGGTTATTTTTTAAATTTTGCAACTTATGAAAGCGGTTTATATATTATGTATTTAATCGACTCTGATAACTGCCCACTCTATTACAATGTTTTTACATACGATATGCTTCATTTAAGTTTGAGATTTTTTTTTAATAAGGTCAAAACATATTTGAATTTGGAACTTTTTTCTCGTCGAGAAAAGGTCAACCACTGCCGTCTTTAGCAACTAAAAACAAATATTTGCATGCCTTTTCCTTAGCAACCCGGCCGAGTGACGACACAATATTTAAATGCCAATTCACTTGCAGACCTCATTTAAATAATACATTGAAATTCAAAATAGCAGAACATTAAAAAAAGCGTCTTTAAAAAAATTTGTGTATTAAAATTATTTATTTTGTCTCATTTCAGATGCTGTTAGCCGAAGAAAATGGTTTAACGATGAATACTGAGAAAATGTGAATTGTGAAACAAAATTTAAAAAAGATTTTCGATTAAATCATCAAATCATTAAAATTTCAACTTAAAATTTTTGTGAACGATTACAAATTTATTTAAAAAAAGACATGTTGGTTTTTATTCATCCATCGACTGCTCGTCACACACATTGAGCTGTAAACGACAAAATTTGCAGAGCTTTCACAAAATTCAAAGTGTTTTTTTTTTTTGTAATTTCAGTTTTATCATTTTGTGTTCACAAAAGCCTCTATCTGCCGGTTGCAACAACAGTGAAAATCAGTGAATCGAAAAGATAGAATACAGTGTCGTGCTAGCTTTGAAAATTGAGTGTTGGTAAAATTGAGAAATCTATACTGAATTTAAATTTAATACATTATATGCCATCATAAAATTGTTTGTGTGTGTGTGTTGGTGATTTGACATTGCTCGTTCTATGTTTAGCACAATCTGAAATCTTTTTGGGGCCCTGCCAAAGAGATTCACACATTGCAAAGGTGAGTGTATACATTACTTCACATACATATATTTTTTTACATTTACAAACATTTTAATGTCAAATTCGTTGACATTATGACAAATGGAGTGGACACATGTTTTTGCAGATTTTATCGATGAGCTCTTTAATGTATCTTGGGATATTTTTGACCAATAGAAATATTAATGGATTTTTTTAATCAAACTGTTTATTTTTATTTTCATAAATTATATCTCATTAGCGTGAGGCTTTTATTATTTTATGAAAACTCAGTATACTGTTACTGTAACTCTGTCACCATTCCGCTAGGGGTGGCCAGAGCCTCTGCAGAGTTGACTCCATTTTTTCCTATCCTTACATACCTCTTTTAATTCATTCATATCCATCACCTTTTTCATGCATTTTCTTCTTTTACGCTCACTTTGTATATCCCATTCTTTCACAATCTCCTCAATCTGATCACGTTTTAAGAATATGAGAATAGCGGTAAACAATGGTGTATTGGTACCGACATTGATGTATCGAAGTGAGTTGTGGACAGCTAATGAATGTGAGTTGAGTGAAGTATGTACGGTTGAAATGTTTTACCTGAGAGCAATAACTGGAAAGACACTGAATAATAGAGTTCGCGATGATTGGGTGATTAACGAGTGTGGTAAAAAAATATATGATAATGAAAGTATGTATGTGGATAAACGCACGATGAAATGGTTCGGAGGTCTTGAAAAAATCGATGATGAATGACTAACGAAGAAAGTGTACATAGGAAATGTCAGTGGAAAGCGTGGAAGGGGAAGACCGGACGAGGAAGGAACGCATTGACCAAATAGGTGAGACTGCGAAAGAGTAGAACCTCTAGAGTGAGAATGAGAAAAGAGCATGTGTGAAGAAAATTATGAATGTTGAAGAGATGAAAGAGATATGCAAGGACAGAAAAAAAGTGGAGACGCATTTACAGTTTTGGTTAAAAACAAAATATTTCCTGTGGAGATTTAAGCTTTGCTTCTTGTTTTATACTTTGATGTGAAATAATATAAATCAATTCTTAATAATGTTCGTTTTCCAAGTTAATTCCGGTAAAATTGATCCACAACTTTCACGAATCTATATTTGAGTTTTCGACTTAACTTTCCATTTTTTTATACATATTTTTGTCTTACACAGGGTCAAAATTACACGTTTTGATTCGGTTTTTTTAGGAAAGCCCACGTCGCAGGGAATTATAGGAGACTATTTTTAGTGGAGGAAGCTTTTAATATTTTTGTGAAGAGTTGACACAAGTGTGAAAAAAACTTGAACAGCTGCCAGGAGCTTTTTTTAAGAGACTCGTATAAAATATGAAAAAATATACATATTTTATTAAGAGTCGTTTTTTTTATATTTTAAAACTGACGTGTATTTTTAGATGTTAAGACATTTCAAATAACAAGTTTTTTTCTGTACATTTGCAGAAATTAGAATGAAATGTGTTATTCTTAGAATACTTATTATTCTTGTTGCCAATTTTTGCCAATTTTTTATTGCAGTCATTTGGTCAACCAACAAATAAGCATATTTTATTTTTTATGGTTTGTGTATTAACACTGCGAAACCTCTTATTGATAGATTTTTATATTGTTTTAGAAAAAAAATCTAATGAAACACTGTTTATTTTCACAAGAGATTAATTTATTTTAATTAATATTACGTTTTCAATCTTGTCGATCATCTACAGTAGCTTACATCTATCGAAAACGTTTGTAATATAAAGTAAAATAAATTGATCTCTTGTGAAAAGAAACAGTGCTTCATAAGAATTTGTTTCTAAAAAAAATAAAAAATCAAAGAAATAAACACACTTCCTTCTGAGCGATTTTTATCTACCTTTAATCTATAATATAAGTTGGAAGAATCTATCAACATTTAAAGTTCATATTAAATGAATTCCCACAAACAAAGACATGTGTAAGTACGCGCTTATAAATGCTGCATGTGTACTACTTGCGTACTAAAATCAAAATCTCAAATTAACATAAACTTCGCAACTATTGCCAACCTTCCCTGAAACAGGGGTGACATTGGCAATGTGAACCATTTATTACAGTATGGGTGGTCAACCTCATACAAACCTATAGGTAAAGGGATGAGTGCCCAAATCACCCCCAAGTTGGGAGCCACTGGCTGAGCCAGTCGTAGGGTACATCGATTTCAGCCGTTCATTTTCTTTATATAAAAAGTCGCGTGAATTAAAAGCGTCAATGTAGATATTTTAAAGAAATTAAATACATATACTGTAATGATTTCTAGCCTAAATCTAAATCTAAGTTGCAAATACATATATGTATCATTTGAGATTCATATTAAATGCATTCTCACAAGCAGACACGCATAATTTTCGCTCACACATGCCGCATGTGGACCTACAATATAAAAACCAGAGGCGGTTTCTATTAACGTGCATCCGTGCAGTGAGCTGCCTAGATTTTGTAATAATTTTAGCAAAAAAATGTATACACTTTTAATAAAAATATATCGTGTGGAAGATGTGTTAAAAGATCGCTGAAGTAAAAAATCACTAATAATTATACGAAGCGCCTGATAAGCGCAAAGGACCGCTGTCATACATAATATTATAGTATAATTATTATACTTCTCGGGGCATATCGCTCAATGCACAGAGATCTTGAAAAACTTCCATACATATTATGAAAAACTGTCGAATCCGTGGCTGTGAGAGAGATAGCAGATCAATCATAGCTTCTGTAACGCGGTAGACAAAGATGGCAAACGCCTTGCTACGTGCAACACCCAAATATTATGAAATAGTCGACGTGTGTTGACATTATATGAACAATGAACAATGAAACCATCATAAGTTAGACCCTCCGCACACTAGACGACAGGCGACAGCGACTTGTCGGCGCGAATCGGCGATCGGCGCGACTCGGCGACAAGTGTGCGGAGCTTTGAACAAAATATATTAAAACTGTCGGCCGCAGCCTGTCGTCTAGTGTGCGGAGGGTCTTACTCTCCTTAGCATTTTAAAGAAAACATTGGTTATTACAATGTTGATTATAAATAATAATTGCCAAACTGGACTCTGGATGATTCACATCCGTTCAGTTGTTAGTTGACGTAGAGATATACAGTCATCGGTTGGCCTTTGATTTTGCGGGAATATTTTTTACATTCTTTTAAAAATCATCGTAAATTCATTACAAGATTGTTGTTAATTAATTTTCTGACTATGAATTTCAATAATAAAGCAGACGTGGACTTAATAAAAAAAATTGTTGTTCTTTCAAACAAAAATTGTTTAACAATGTAAAGCTAAATCTAAAACAGTGAATAGGGTATTTAAGCATCATGGCTGTGTGGTTGTGAATGGTTTTTTTCTTTCCGTGTCGTATAATTTGTGGTGAAAAATCGTGGAGCGAAGATGTGTCATGGATCTCGCTCACCTTACTGTGGAAGTTAAACATCATGCACTTTCGTAAACTCACATTGAGCATGTAATGCCTTTAAATTGATTAGGCCAAACAGATCTTCCACAATGGCTTGATGTTGGTTATAGAGAATCAATCAAAAATTTCAATGATAAAGTGCATGAGAACAGATTATTATATAATCCTATCTGGAACAATTTATTTTGTTAAATTTTGTGCTGTTGTGCGGATGGATTTCCATTTTAAATAACTGTAAGTACGCGCTTAAATACATATATTCGTTATGCAAAATAACGGGTGTAGGTATGTACTCATGTATAGCTTAATAAAACATTATATATGTACGTATTTCTTACAATTTCCATTCAAATCAAATTGGAAAATAAAAGAAAAACTATAATTGCAGAAATTATGAACTGCCAAAAGTTTTATTGACGAGCCGCCTCTGATAAAAACCCAATCTCAAATGAACATAAGCCCTGTAACTCTAGCCGACCTTCCATGAAACAGGGGTGACATTGGTAAAGTGAACCATTTTTTACAGTATGGGTGGTCAGCCTTATAACAACCTATTAGTACTTCCATATATTTATTTGCTTTACCTTAGATTGCCGCTCTTGTTATATTTCATAGATATTTTAAACGCACCTGCTAGCAATTTTTCTTTGTATGTCTTCCCCTCAGTGCTTGTTTGGCTTATCTACCATTTGATTCAAACAAGACCTTTAAATGAAATTGCATTAAGAATAAAATGCAACACGATAATGTGAGAGATGTTTTAAATTTTTAAAAAATCAATTTCCAGTTTTCATAAGACACATTGACCGGAGCGTAGTCTAGTGGTTAACACTTCAGACTCGTAAATGGAAGGTTGCGGGTCCGAATTCCGACGGAGCACAAAAATATACAATTTTTATCTAAAAAAAATATGCTCTTTGCTGGGTTGAAAATGCCATAGGTATACCTTTACCAAAGACCGGTTAAGGTCCATCCAGCCCTACAGCAACTGAGTCTTGCTTGAGAATTGGCGCTTTCTACAGCGACGACCAAGCTCGCAGAGGGCTCTTGAGGTATGATACACACAAAAACAGCGCTTACTAAATAAATCATCTTAATATTATTATTATTATTACTCCTTGACTGATAGGTTGGTATGCGGCTGACCACCCATACTGTAAAAAAATGGTTCACTTTGCCAATGTCACCCCTGCTTCAGGGAAGGTCGGCAAGAGTTGCAGGGCTTATGTTCATTTGAGATTGGGGTTTTTATATTGTAGGTCCACATGCAGCATGTGTAAGCGCGAAATTATGCATGTCTGCTTGTGGGAATGCATTTAATATGAATCTCAAATGATACATATCTTTGCAGCTTAGATTTAGATTTAGATTTAGATTAATAAATCATTAAAATTAGATTTTGTAGGGTTTGTGTATTCACACAGTGAAAATTCATTTTTTTTTAAATAAAATTATTTTTTCTTTAACGTAGTTTAATTTTCACAATTATATTTTTTATCTCGAGCACTTTCGACCATCAATATTCAGGATACTCTTGATAATGACCTGAATATTGATGGTCGAAGTGCTCGAGATATAAAATATTATTGTGAAAATTAAACTACGTTAAAGAAAAAATAATTTTATTTAAAAAATCATTCAAATATCCGAAATTGCGAACGAATGGAATATCCAGAGTCATAATAAAAGGAGAGCCTGTAGAAGGTTATGATTCTGGAGGAAATGAAAGAAGTGTGTAAGGACAGAAAGAAATGGCGGTTAATCTGTGATGTTGGCGGCTAGGGTTTTTTAAATTAATTTTTTTTTTCTGTTAGTTTTTGATGTCCATACATATGTATTATAATTTAGTGATTTTAAAAATGTAATTTGTCATGTATGTTTCTTGACTTATAGGTTGGTATGCGGCTGACCACCCATACTGTGAAAAAATGGTTCACTTTGCCAATGTCACCCTGTCTCAGGGAAGGACGGCAAGAGTTGCAGGGCTTATGTTCATTTGAGATGGGTTCTTATAGTGTAGGTCCACATGCGGCATGTGCTAGCGCGAAATTATACATGTCTGCTTGTGGGAATGCATTTGATGTAAATCTTAAATGGTATATATCCTTGCAGCTTAGATTAGATTAGATTATTACTGTTTCAGTACACATGAAACATTGCTCATGTGAAATCAACTCTGTTGGAGATAAGACAAATATGCACTAAGATGACGATTTGTCCCCGCTTAGATGAATTTCCACTCGCATAACTAATGTTTTCTTATCTACTCAGCTATCTAATCTAAGACACGTTCAATGATATGTTAGATTATTCTTAGAACAGATTCATCAGCGAGGTTGGACAAAGTATTAATAAAAAATAAAACTGATTCATTAATCTTAGCTTAGAATACATCTTTTTCATTTTGAAAACATTGTTCGTTGACTAATCGATTGGTACGAGCTATAAAAACTTGGTTCACTTTGTCAGTACCACCCCAGTTTTAGTGAAAGGCAGTAAGGAGTTATTAGGAATGGTTTATATTGTTTGTAAACATGAAGCATGTGTAAGCGCGAACGTACATGCGCATCTGTTGGCATGCATTAAATATGAATTTTCAGGGTAAAAAAATATAACCACCTTGTTTTCGATTACTTGAGTTATTTTAGTTCCACGACCGATTTCGCAAGTAAGCCGTTTGCATCCTCAGGTGGCCCCATCAGTATTATTTAGCCAAATGAGAATGCAAATGGATTGATTGATTAGTGACCGTTTTATGAAATTTTCAACCCGGCGAAGAGCATCTTTGAAGACAAAAATGGTGTTTTTTTGTTCGAACCCACAACCTTCCATTTTCGAGTCCGAAGCGTTGCCACTGGACTACGGACCGGTCATTTTTTTTTGTGCATATTTAAAATAAACTGATGGTCATATAACTCCATGATCTACCTCAGCGTGCTACATTCGTGATGTATGTATTTTTGCATTTTTGTCTTTAACGAGTTCTTGAAAAGTATTTTTACAATTTTCTTTTAATTGATCTCTTACACCTTAATTACCGGTCTTAGTCTAAGTCTAAGTGGCAAAGATGTGTATCATTTGAGATTCATATTAAATGCATTCCCACAAGCAGACACGCATAATTTTGCGCTCACACATGCCGCATTTGGACCTACAATATAAACACCCAATCTCAAATGAACACAAGCCCTGCAACTCTTTCCGACCTTTCTTGAAACAGAGGTGACATTGGCAAAGTGAACCGGTGACCTCAAAAATCACGATCACGGCACGTATTTTTGCAAAAAAAAATTCTGATAAAAAAATTGCATTTTCAATATTCCTTTGGTCATTTATTTACTATAAAGCAATCGCATTCCTTGAATTATCGTCCCCTTAGTGATTGTTTGACTTGCCACTGGACTATACGGATCGGTTAATTAGAAAGAGAACAATAATGCGGCAAGAAGTGACACTACATGTGCCGCTTAGTTGCGAGTATAATATTATTTAATACACTTAGTGATGGGGGTGTATTCGTGTATTATAATCTCGAGCGAGATGAGATATCTCGAGTGGCTGGGCGCTAAGCACTCGTAGCGGGGGAGATAGGAATTAAGTCGCAGGCAAATTTCATTACCGACACGCAGAAATCCGAGGCATGAGAAATAGCGTAGACGCTGCAATTATATGAGGAAGTTCTAAATATAATATACGCGATAATTTTTGTATAATTTCATCGATAGTATTTTGGTTTTCACGGATAGTATTTTGCACGTTTAAAGGATTCCGGGTAATTCGTTTACCAGGCTATCCAGAGTCACAATAAAAGGAAAGCCTGTATGAAAGCGGTTATGACTCTGGATGAAATGAAAATGGAGGTTGGTCTGTAATATTGGAGGCTAGGGCTAGGGGTTTTTAAAGTAGAATTTTGTATTCTTTATTCGTTTTGATGTTTATTTTATACATATTATAATTTGTGATTTCAAAAATGTTACTTGTTGTATACCTATGTTCCTTGACTTATTGGTTGGTATGTGGTTGCTAATGTCACCCCTAGTTTAGGGAAGTTTGGCAAGAGTTGCCGGGTGTATGTTCATTTGAGATTTGGATTTTTATGTTTTAGGTTCATGCGGTATGTGCAAGCGCGAACTTGTACGTGCCTGCTTGTGAGAATGCATGTAATGTGAATGCCAAATGTTACATATCTTTGCAACTTAGATTAGATTAGATTAAACATAAAATCTCCTTTAAAATTGTTAAGTCCAGTATATAGCTGAGTTGTTGGTTTACGTTTCATGACAGAGGAATAGAGTTCGATCCCCACCGAGTGAGTCAGAAATAATTTCCATTTCATTGCTTTCAAACCAGTATTAAAAATACCACAAAGTTAACTCAGCTTTCACAATAAATGAAAACCTGCCCCCTTAGGGAAACCTCCACTTTTAATATAAAGCTTGTCGGCTCCCATACGTGTGAAAATAAATGTATTTCACTCTTCACATGGGAACACTTCGAGCAAAGCGGTTAGGAGATACACAATGTGTGCAGCTTAGTTGAAAATAGCAATTTTTTATTGTTGTGTATATGATTTTCAGAATCATACAAATCCACCGTCTACTTATAACAGTATCGCGCAGTTTAATAAAATTATCGAGCGTGATTCGTATTTTGATCGTTCTGGATTATTCAGAACATTCTGGATTATTCAGAACATTCTGGATTATTGAGAACATTCTGGATTATTCAGAGCATACGAGATTATTAAGAACATTATGAATTTTTCAGAACTTTCTGGCTTATTGAGAACATTTAAGATTTTCAGAACATTTAAAATTATTCAGAAGATGTGAATTATTCAGAACATTTTGGATTATTCAGAATCTTTAATCTTAGTTGCAAAGATGTATAACATTAAAGATTCATATTAAATGCAATCTCATAAGCAGACGCTTTTAAACTCGCGCTTACACGACGTGTCACATGTGGACACTTACAACATAAAAACCTAATCTCAAATGAACGTAAGCCGTTCAACTCTTGCCAACTTTTCCTGAAACTAGGGTGACATTGGTAATGTTGACATTTTTTTACAGTTTGGGTGGTCAGCCTTATACCAATCTATAAGTCAAGGAAGATTTTTAATTATTCAGAAGATTCTGGCTTATTCAGAACATTCTGGATTATCCAAAACAATCTGGATTATTTAGAGCATTCTAAATTACTTGGAGCATGCTGGAACGTTCCAGAAAAATAATCAGTAGAGAAGTGTCATGGTTATCGTCGCAGCCTCATACAATTAGATGCCTTTATTAAATTCCTTAGTCTTTATTTTTTCGTTTTGACGGTAGGTACTATTTTATACAACGGTATTCCTCCTACAATTGAATTGAGATCTATACCTATCTACATGTTTTTTACATAGTTTTTATGTCGTAAATACGTATTCAAATTGATGATTTCTATTTTATGCATTCTCACAAGCAGATACGTATAAGTGAGTGCTTACACACGCTGTATGCGTACAAAAAATTCTCAATGAAAACAGACTTGTACTTTCTTGAAACATGGGGATTTTGACAAAGAGAATATTTTTTTCTAGTATGGGTGGTCAGCTTTATAGCAACCTGTATGTTGAAGAAGAGAAAAAATATATACAATGCGCCATATACAAAAAAAAACACATAGTAAATAAAATAAATAGACGAAAGATTAATTTTCGAAAAAATACTAGACCTTATGGTTTTGTGTCTCAAAAATTGTTGTAATTATTATTAAAAATCAAAATAATGTTACAATAATTTCTCACTTACAATTATTGTTGCTACCACATAGGTATGTACATTTTTAGAAATCTCCGTTTGTAGGAAAAAAAAATATTATATTCTACCTATACCATAATACTCTTCCTTTATTTTTATCGTTCAATATATTGTTACAATTTGCTTTATTTTAGTTTTATTTAGTCTTTATTTAGGGTTTATTTTAATAAAATTTCGATAAAAATTATTTTAGAATTCGCTCACATTTGGTTCACAGTATAAATTCTTGTACTTCTCGCTTAACGGCTCGGGTACTGAAATCATTCAAAGCACTGCAACCTTTATTTATAGATGACAAAAGGCCATACTAAAATACACCTGACCATGCCAGCATCTTCTCGAGCAGAAGTTTCGAGTAAACACGAGTAGGTACAACCATCCAAAAACTTACGTCTCGACACACATATAAACTTACTTACTTACTTAGTCAACCACTTCTTGTCCACTGCTAGACACAGGCCTCCCCTTAATCATAGAAACAAGTAAGTAAAATCACATAGACACACCATCATAAGTAAACATACACAGACAATGAACTCATACATTCATAACGTTTAGATTTTTTCATCAATATTTTTATCAATTCCGATTTCAAAAGGAGCGTCTTTTTTAACAGGCACGTCCTCCACCATTAAGTACCTGATTATTTCTGCCGTTCGTATTTCAAAATAATATTTTCGCTTCCATTTTTGAAATTTCAAATTTGAAATAAGAATTTGATTGTCAACAACATCATTTATATAGGAGTTTTCTCAGCAATCGGCGTAAGTAGACAAAACAACTTTGTCGACGTAATAATTTCCAAATTAAAACGCCTGCCGGTACCTCGAGTATTAAATATTTAGTGAATACGCTACCATCGCGTAAAATCCAAAAAACGTAAGTAATACCCAAAACACATAAGTCACAAGAGACGCTGTTAATTTTTCTTGTTAACGCAATTTTTGAGTATTTACGAAATTTAGTTTACTCTTGTAAAATTTTAGGAATTATTTTAATTTGATTTCGTTACCAAGAATATAATATTGTAAAGGAGACATTTCTTACTTTTCAATACAATTTTTTTTAAGAAAAACACCAAAGGTGAATTTATAATGTATTTTTTTCAAAAGAACTAGAAATGGTTAATTTAATATTGTTGTATTAATTTAATAAATAATGCCTAATTCCTTACACTATGGATATCAATCCAAGTTGAAGTTTGCTAGCGCTTGCGAAAGAACTTCGAAGGTAAAAAAAAAACATAGAACACCTTATTTTTGGACCTGAAGAGCTATCTTAAATCTAAATCTAAATCTAAGTTGCAAAGATATGTTTCATTTGAGATTCATATTAAATGCATTCCCACAAGCAGACACGCATAATTTCGCGCTCACACATGCCGCATGTGGACCAAAAATATAAAAAACCCAATCTCAAATGAACATAAGCCCTGCAACTTTTGCCGACCTTACCTGAAACAGGTGTGACATTGGCAAAGTGAACCATTTATTACAGTATGGGTGGTTAGCTTCATATCAACCTATAAGTCAAGGAATACAAGCAATAAGTTACATTTGAGTATATAAAACAAATAAACAGTAAAAATTATAACCTACAAAACATATTCCATAAAAAATGAAAAATATTTTCAAAAGCCTCAGTCTTAAACGCCAGCATTACAGATTAACCGTCATTTCTTTCGGTCCTTGCATACTTTTTTTCATTTCATGCAGAGTTATAACTTTTTTCATACAAGCTCTCCTTTTATTTTTATTTGATCTCGTCGCATTAAAGTCTAAAGAAACTTGGCAGAATAGCGCTCTAGTGTATGCTAGATGACCTTTAGTCACCTATAAATACGGATTGCAGTGCTTGGAAGGGCATCACTACCCCAGCCGTAAGTAAAAAAAGTTTGAACGAAATGTGAGAAAATTCCTATAATTAATTGTGTAAAATAAATTTCATCGAAGTTTTATTAAATTACACCCAAGTTAATTGTAACGATGACCTTGAGAAGACATGAATATTTTAATGATGTACAAGAGAGAATAGAGCGATCTGTCCTTTGATCGTTTTGGCACATGAAGCGCCAAGAAGTAAATGATCCGCAAAGACTAGCATTGTCACAGTGAAGAATATTAAAAATAATTAGCGACTTCCCAGATATGCGGCGCTGTCAGCTTCTGTGTGAAGTGACAATCTATTAAACGTCACAAAATATGCTGAATCGTTTACTCTTAAAAATAAAATGAAATATTTTTTATAAATTCAATGGGGAAAATGAAGTTGTAATTCACTTTTATTTATTTTTTTGTCCAAACGTTTTTGCCCAATACGGCATCTCAGGAGCATAATTGTTTAACAATTATGCTCCTGAAGATGCCTAAGGCATTAGGCGAAAACGTTTGAGCAAAAAATAAATAAAAGTGAATGAAAACTTGGTTATTTCTATTGAATTTATAAAAAAATAAAATGGACTTTCACTGCGTAAACAGAGATACCCTTATATAAAAACAACGATGTTTCTATAATCTATAATCTAAGTTGCAAAGATATATTCATTTAAAGCTCTCAGATGTATGCCCACAAACCAACAAGTGTAGTTCGCGCTTACAAATGCTGAATGTGTACTTACAAATAAAATCCAAACCTCAAATGAACATAAGCCCCACAACTTTTGCCGACCTTCCCTGAAACAGGGGTGACATTGGCAAAGTGAACCATTTTTTACAGTATGGGTGGTCAGCCTCATACCAACCTATAAGTCAAGGAATATGAATAATAAATTACATTTAAATATAAAAAAGAACAAAACCTTACAAAGAAATCTATACAAAAAAAAAAAAAAAGTCAAAAATTTCCTATGCAAAAAATGTAGCAAATGAATACACCAACATTAGAAATCAACATTGCAGATTAGCAGATTAGCCGCCACTTCTTCCTGTCCTTGCATACTTCTTTCATTTCATCCAGAGTCATAACCTTTTTCATACAAGTCCTCCTTTTATTATGACTCTGGATATCCCATTCATTCGCTATTTCAGAGATTTGATCCTTCCATACTTTTCTCGGTCTTCCTCTACCACGACATCCATCTATTCTAGCAACATATACTTTCTTCGTCAATCTTTCATCACTCATTCTCTCCAAATGTTTAGAAAACGAAATATTTTTTTAATAGGTATGACAGTCATACAGTCCTGACGGTAGTTCAGTTGATAGAGTGCTTGCATTTCCTGCCGAGAGCCCGGGCTCTAATCCCACTGATGGTGTCAAAAATGAATTTCCGTTTCGGTGTTTATTACAAAACCCAAAAATAAAATACCGACAAGGTGTAAACAGCCTTCACAAAAAATAAAGGAAATATGCACTTCAACTGAAGTAGTTGGCGTAAGGCTGGCCCCTTTACCTGTAAAAATAAATAGGTTCCACTCACCACATTAAAATTATTCAGGGAGAACGCGGAAAGAAGCTACACTACCTACATGTGAATAGATTTTCAATTCTTTTTTGCCTACATTGCAGATCAACTTCCGTACTCGTTCTTTCCTTCCATACGTCTTTCATTTCATTGAATTGTATAACAGTTGGTCGTAAATTATATTTTATGGGATACATTAGCTTTGCCATTAGTGTTGTTTTTATGATAGTAACTTAGAAGTTAGAATTTTATCGACTTCTCTTTGAGTGTTGCACTTACATATTGTTCCACCAATGCTTGTTTGGCTTATCTGCTATTTGAATTGAGTATGACCTTTCATTTGTATTGTCTTGAAAATTACATTCTACACAATCTGAGCTAAGGAAAAAACGTAAAACACGATATTGTGAGAGTTGTTGTTAGTATTCTCAAAATTAATACGTAGTATTCGTAATATACATTGGTCCAGTAAACATAGAAAAAAATTTCATGTTAAATAACTCTGTTGGAGATAAGACAAACAAGCACTTAAGTGACGAGAAGACTGGAACTAAAAGAGAAGTACTTACTTACATTACAAATGCTGCATGTGTACTAAAAAAAAAATCAAGCCTCAAATGAACATAAACCCTCCTGCTGATCTTTCCTGAAACAGGTGGCATTAAACGGGGTGACATTGGCAAAGTGGACAATTTTTTTTCAGTGTGGATGGTCATCCTCATACCAAACTATGTCAAGGAATTTGATGAATATAATGATGACGGTGATATATTTATATTTATTTTTATTACATTTTGTTCCCATAATAAATCTAATTGTATTGACATTTACGATCCTAATATTATTTTAATGACATTCAATAATGGATGGATTTGATTACACTCTATATACTTTTATTCCATTGTTTATTTTGAATTATTCATCCATCAATATTAATTAAATTATTTCAAATTTTAATAACGAAGCGTTTCAGATCAATCAGATTTATTTTGTGATTTTGATTTTGAAATTTTAAACACTCTGAAATGATGGATTATGCATTAATTAATATTATGTTGAATGGGATTATTTTAAAACTGAAAATTTAATGTAAAATGGAATACAATACAAGATAATTTAAAGTTAAAAATTATAATAGGATTAAAATTATTTTTTAAATTTATATCTTCAAATCAATTTTAGTTTTTCTTCTTCTTTAAATTCAATACGGGACTAAGTTGAGTGTAGAACTTTGGACATCACGATTTTACATGTATCCAATAAATAAATTCGTGTACGGGCCTCATTAAAAGTATTTTCAGTCGTGTAAGGCACTGTCGTCCTTAGCTAATCTAATCTAATCTAAGATGCAAAGATATTTTAAATTGGAGATTCACATTACATGCATTCTCACAACCAGACACGTACAAGTTCGCGCTTGCACATGCCTCATGTGAACCTACAACATAAAAACCAAATCTCAAATGGACATACACCCTGCAACTCTTGTTGTCCTTCTCTGAAACAGGGGTGACATTGGCAAAGTGAACCATTTTTACAGCATGGGTGGTTAGCCGCATACCAACCTTTAAGTCAAGGAACTAAGCAACTAAGATAAAAATATTTATACATTTTTTTCCTGCTTCTATTTCCCCTACATTAAGAGACCAGCGTCACTGGCTTAAAATTGGAGAAAATATTGAGTATCAGGTCTGTTTAACTGTCTTTAAAAAGACACAGTGTGCTGCCCCGCGGTATATTTCATAGCTTTGCGGCATAGACACAGTAAAGGGTAAACGGCTGGGATTAAGATCTGCAATATGTACTGCTGGGAATAAATGTATTGTTCCAAAACGATCTAATAAAGCAAAATACTTGAATCATGCCTTTTGCATAGCCGGCCCTGTGCTGTGGAGTGCCCTACCCCATGAGCTTAGAGCCGTAGAGAGCGCAAGTGCGTTTAGGTCGGGATTGAAGACATGTTGGTTTCAGAGATGGTACAGTTGAATAGTGCCCTTGTAGTGATTTATCACAAAATGGCACTAAAAATATTGTCTTACTATTTTAATTTCCTAGCAACCCGGATGCGTAACGTCATATTTTTGTTTATATTTATTTATGTGCGGACTTCAATCCATTCACAAAACTATTGTCAAAAACGATAAATTTCTACAATATATATTTACGAATAAAAGACACACTAATTCATGTCTGTTTTTTTTTTCAAAACTAAATTAATTTTGTAGGCGGAAGTCGCATGTTTCCATTAACCTCCTTTTCTGCCGAAATATTTTATTAGCGTCTGGAAACGACATCGTTTCAGAAAAAAATGCCATTTCAGTTCTACTGAATTTAAATGATGCATTATATACATGCACAACTTACACGTGTCTGTTTGTGGGCATGCATTAAATACCTATGAATATTTAATGTTAATATCATATTATCTTCGTTACTTTGATTATAGATTATAAAGGTTGTAGGTAGTCAAACAGTATCAGGTAAGTCTATAATCAAAGTTGCACAGAATAGATACATGATTATCATTTGAGTCTGACTCTCTGTCCATACACATAGCATGAACGTGTGGTCCCTTTATGTTTTTTTTTTTAGCGGGTTATTTTACCCAGATTATTGATTCACTTTTGGTTCCGACAGAGTTGTACGTGTAAACACTACAACGGTTGATTTATATTTGTCCCTCCAGGGGATTCTGGTCCTAATTCATACAAAATAAAAAGATCATTCTCGAAACATGGAGAATCTGTACATACCACCATGCTGTATTTCACCAGAATATTCGATTCAACACTTAATTAATCTCGAACAAACACAAATTATTTCAAGGTACCTACCTATCTAATCTAAATCTTAATCTAAATCTAAGCTGCAAAGATATGTATCTTTGAGACTCATATTAAATGCATTCCCACAAGCAGACCCGCATAATTTCGCGCTTACACATGCCGCATGTGGACCTTCAATATAAAAAAAACAATCTCAAATGAACATAAGCCCTGTAACTCTTGCCGACCTTCCCTGAAGCAGGGGTGACATTGGCAAAGTGAACCTATGCTTCTACTTATTTCTAGAGATTTCATAGACTTGATTGTAACTAACACAGACAAACCAAACACAACCAGTATTATATCAAATATTCGTAACAACATAAACAAAATACAGTATGGGTGATCATCCTCACAGCAGTAAATTAAAAAAAAAGAATTTACTAATTCAGTTTAATTAAATTTTTCATGTCCGTTCTTCATATCACGGCAATGCGCTGAATATTTCAGATTCAACCTATTGCAGCGTCCGACAGAGGTTATAAAAAATATATGAAGCCTGCAAAACTCAATATTGTTTTTTTTTCGGAACGAGAATTTTTTTCACAGCTTCAAATTATGCAATTTCACAGCGAATACGTTGAAATATTTCGTGTTAACCTATTTATACAAACCTATTTTTCTAAGCCTACTTATGTAGGTATGCATCTATTTTTGTTGTTTTCATGGTAACCTATTTTTATAAGCTTACTTATGTATGCACCTATTTTTTGTTGTTTTCATTGTAACCAATTTTTAAAAACCTTTTTTTTGGTTCACCTATTTCTCTAAGCTTACTTATTTATGCACTTTTTTGTTGTTGTTTTCGTGTTAACCTATTCAAAAAGTAAAACTTTTTATTTGTTCACTTATTTTTTTAAACTTACTTACTTATGTACGTATATTTTTTTTCACGTCTTTTTTTACGAATATGTTTTGTTTAAAGGTAGTGATGAATTTCGAGGAGATGAAAGAAAGAAGTGAGGAAACAAAACAAAGTAAAGACGCATCTGGAAAGGTACAGACCACTCCTAGTGAAATGTTAACCCTTTTTAATAACCAAATTTATTCCAACCTATTTCCTCGTGTAGGTCTATGCGGTATAACCTATTTTTGAGAATTGCACCGTAACAAACAGTAATGTGAACTGCTTTTATTTTCGCCCACTGATGTGAGTTTAAAATGCAAATTTATTTTTTTGCAACGGCTAAAATTCTGCAAACCTCTCTTTTCATGTCTTTCTTTATGAACATGCCCTTTTACTACATGCTTCTAAGATATATTAACCTTTAAAAATAATATTACACGCATAGTCCGGGCGATAGCTCAATTGACAGAGTGCTTGCATTCCATGGCGTGAACTCGGGTTCGAATCCCAACAAGGGTGTCAGAAATGATTTCCCGTTTCGGTGTTTATTTGAAACCCCAAAATAAAATACCGGCAAGGTTTACTCAACCTTCACAAGAAATGAGTACCAGCCCTTTCGGGAGCTGGGAAACCCCTACTTCAACTGAAGTGGTTGGCGTAAGGCCGGCCACCTTACCTGTAAAAATGAATAGGTTCAACTCGACACATGCGACCCCTTCGGAGATAACGCGGCAAGACGTTACGCTGTATGTGTAGCTTAGTTGCGTTTGCATGTCCAAAAACAGACACGTGTAAGTTTGCTCTTACACATCCGGCATGTGGACTGACAACCTAAAAACCCAATTTCAAATGAACATAAGCCCTGCAACTCTTGCACACCTTCCATGAAACAGGGGTAACATTGGCAGAGTGAACCTTTTTTTACAGTTTGATTTGTTATTTAACACACTTTAACGCAGTTTGTCCGGTAATTCACGTACAATCCAGCCAGAATGCGCAGTGTCTGAAAAACCCCTCAGGCCCGGTATATTCAAGTATAGTAATATTTTAGGTAACTATCACTTGAACTATTATTCAAAATAATCCAATTAGAGTTAATGAAAACCGAGAATTACTGAAGTGAAAAGCCCCGCCCCAAAATCTTGGAAATAATAACAATGCCATTCAAAAGCTTTAAAACAAACAACTGGTTGTAAAAAATAAAATTCCTAACCTTAATTAAGCTGGAAAACGACACAAAAAATGTTCAGTTTATAACAATTTTGATGTATCTATACATTAAAAAAGAACAGCTGATGGGGCTTCCACACGCTTGCCAACCCATCACAAGTCAAGCGCACAGTGTGTCGTCTAGAACATGCTAGCTGGACAAAATTAGTCCATTAGACAAAATTTTGTCCAGCTAGCATGTTCTAGACGACACACTGTGCGCTTGACTTGTGATGGGTTGGCAAGCGTGTGGAAGCCCCATGATGTCAGTGAAGACGACGCCATCTTAAAAATCGTTAGTTAACTAACTAAATATTTACTGGCAAAATTCGGTGAGTAATATTATGAAAATTTAACAAAAACAAAATTTAGTTAACTTTACTATACTTGAAAATACCGAGCCTTTTTGCGCATTTGCCGAGGGCGCCGAAATTTTTAGTCCTTTTATTCTTCTCGCATATTATATGTGTGACTACAGGACGTCTGCCAATAGAATCAGGGCCGGCTGCAGATAATTGTGACTGGGAATGGCCGCACGCCGCTGCATTCATTGCAAACAGGGTTGCCTAACCATTGTACGTTGCTTACACTCAGTCCTGTTTGGAAGGCAAAATGTAAACACGTTCCTCCCATTTCTCTTGCTCATGCTACTCGTGCTACCCATTGACCCGAGTTTTGTCAACACTTTTTTGGTTGACTTTAAAGGATCTGTGTAAGAACTTTCTGAAAAAAAAAACATAAACATGTCCGGTCGATAGCTCAGGTGGTAGAGTGCTTGCATTCCATGCCGAAAGCTCGGGTTCGAATCCCACCGAGGGTGTCAGAAATGATTTCCCGTTTCGGTGTTTATTTCAAACCCCAAAATAAAATACCGGCAAGGTTTACTCAGCCTTCACAAGAAATGAGTACCAGCACTCTCGGGAGCTGGGAAACCTCCACTTCAACTGAAGTGGTTGGCGTAAGGCCGGCCCCCTTACCTGTAAAAATAAATAGGTTCAACTCGCCATAACGCGGCAAGAAGTTACACTATATGTGTAGCTTAGTTGCGTTTAGTTGCGTTATATCTAAAAACTGCAATTGTGTATTCAGGAAAAAGTTTTAGGAGGCGGAACTATTTATATTGTTTCTAGAGCGCTTAAGGCTAGTTCGCACAAGGCCACTGATTTAGTCAAGTAACGAGTAATTTAGTAGTGGGCGGGGCGCTACTCGCCCGTGAAGCGTTCGCATTACGGTCCAGTACAGTACACAAGTGCGAAGTTGGCTGCAGAAAGCCCTTTCTATAATGGCGGAAAATTTGAATTGGCTGCAGTTTGAAAATATTAATTGAGTATTAAAATCATGTTATTATAAAGCCCTTTAAATTGGCTATGGTTTGGTAATATTAACTGATTTATGCCCGGCCACCTAGCTAGGAGCCTGTTTAGCAAACAACTTCGAAACTCGCCTTTGTAAATTCGAAATGTATTTTATGGTTTATAAAATAATATACACATTTTAAATAAAAACAACACATGACTATTTGATGTTTATAATAATATCTACCATTTACGCTGCAAACATTATTTTTTAATTGAATTTTTATCTTTTCAATTATGTGTACAAAGTATATTTTGTATGCACACACTATAATACGGCTCGAAGTCTGCAGCTGCATTCAGATGCATTTCTCTGTTGCGTTTTTCGTTGTTGACAATTAACATCAATATTCGACATGTAAAATCGGCATTTTCAAATACACGGCGGTCACCAATCAATTATCAAGTTAAAGAAGAAACATGGTTCAACTTTTCAGAGGCTGACCGCGAGAAACTTGTTCAATCCTGCTACATTTATGCCTCTCACGTCTGTCACAGATACCAGCTGATGGCTCACAGTGGCATAAAATTGTAATGCCTCTAATCAGTTATCCCCGTGTGTCACTGAATTGTTTCTGTACAAAACAATAAGTAACAATCCATCTGAAGGATAATTATCATAAGGCCTGTGATATGACAAATTTATGGTAGGTACCTATAAACATCGATCATGTAAAAGATCGATGTTTTTAAATACGTAATAAATTCATGGACGATAATAGTTATTTCCACAACATCTTTACCAAAACTATATTTGTACAGCTCTATTGTCCGAAAACTTAAAAATTACTACAATTTCATCCAGCAAGGAGCTACATGATTGTATTTTTGACAGCTGATATCCGCACCAAAAATCGATGTCATACTATTCTTATCGAAAAAAAATTACCTTTCTCAAAACTTTTTGGACGTAGATAAGTCCTAGCAAATCAAAATCAAATCAAATAATTTATTTTCAAATTTGTATGCATTACATAACTTTTTGACGTCACAATCATAAATATAAAACAAACATAGTCACATATCATAAACAAATAAATAACAAGCAATCAATCAATCCAGTGAAACAGTCTGGGGCAATTTCTCCCAAGGCGCTTTATCTTCTAAATATTCGCTAAGGGTATAATATTCCCCTGAGCACAGCCTTCTCTTTATAACTGCCCCAAACCGCACCACCGGCAGGCTTTGAATGTTCACTGGAACCGTGTTAAACAAGCGAATACACTGCCCCTCAAAAGACTTCCTCACTCTCTCTAACCTAGTTGAGTGAGTGGAGAGTTTGTTCTTATTTCTGGTATTAACATTGTGCAAATCGCTATTCTTGTCAAAAAGATTTATATTCCTCCTGACGTACATCAAGTTTTCATAAATGTACTGAGACATGAAAGTAAGAATTTTATAGTTTTTAAATTTAGTTCTTAGAGTTTCCCTTGGGGGCAATTGGTATAAACCACGGATGGCTCGTTTTTGGAGTACAAAAATTCTGTCGGCATCGGCAGCATGACCCCACAACAGAATGCCATACGACATTAAGCTGTGAAAATAACTGTAATATACTAATTTTGCAGCGTTCAAATTTGCTAAATTTCTTATTCTTTTAACGGCATATGCCGCAGAACTAAGTTTCTCGGCTAAGTTATTAATGTGTGCCCCCCATTGCAATTTGGAATCTAGAGTAATGCCGAGAAAAACAGTGAAATCCACAGGATCAAGCTGTTCGCCTTTAATAGTAATACTTGTATTTAAATATTTAACATTGGGTAGCGAGAATTTAATGCACTTTGTCTTCTTTTCATTTAAAAGCAAATTGTTTGCGGTGAACCATTTCACCACTTCTGAAATAGAATTATTTATATCGTCAAAAACAACATTTTTCCTACCTACTTTGAATATCAAAGAGGTATCGTCAGCAAACAAAACAGGCTCATTTTGTTTTACCATATAAGGTAAATCATTTATGTAAACAAGAAAAAGAAATGGTCCAAGAATTGACCCCTGTGGTACACCCATGCGAACTAAAGAACCGGAAGATGTCTCTCCGCAAACAGATACCCTCTGAAATCTGTCACGCAAATAGTCCTCTATGAGGACCAATGCACTGCCCCTCACACCGTAGTGATCCAGTTTTTGGACCAATGTACGGTGTGGTACGCAGTCAAAGGCCTTTGACAGATCACAGAAGATACCTATTGCATCACATGACTCTTCCCAGGCATTAAAAATTTGATGCATAAGCTCAACACCTGCATCGGTCGTTGAGCGTCCTTTGGTAAAGCCAAATTGTTTTTTATGCATTAATTTATTATTGTGAAAATAAGTAAGTAACTGGTTTAACATAATTTTTTCAAAAATTTTACTAAGGGTCGGTAGTATGGAAACAGGTCTAAAGTTAGAGGGGTCTGTTTTACAACCGCTTTTGAACAAAGGCACTATTTTACTGTGTTTCATGAGGTCGGGAAACACACCAGTCTCAATACATTTATTGAAAACTCCTGCCAAATGAGGAGCCACAAAATCTATTATAGAACTAACAATTGTAACCGAAAGCCCATCCAGATCAGTTGTCTTTTTTTAATTGTAAGCCCCTGAATACTTCAACAATGTTTATGGGAAAAACTGGGTTGAAAGTGAATTCCGTGTTACACTTATCGATACTTTGTCCAAGCAAGGATAAAGCTATTTTGGAAGATGAATCCAGCGATTTGGTTGTTAAAATTGGGATATCCGCAAAAAAAGAATCGAATGCATTAGCAACTTCTTTATGACTTGTTATGAGTTGATCTTTAATAAGTAAATTTAAATTAAAATCACGAGGTTTGGATTTTCCAGTTTCAGTGTTTATAATTTTCCATGTAGTTTTTACAATATCTGAGCTGCGTGTAATTTTATTATTTATATAGTTTGATTTTGCAATAGCACAATCATTCTTAAATGCTTTTGAAAACTTTCTGACATATTCAATAAATTCATTACTTTTATTGTGACGTGCTTTTTCTGCATACAAGTCAAATAGTTCAATTCTTTTTTTATATATTTCAGATGTAGCCCAATCACTAAACTTTATGGAACCGTTTATTTTTATGGTCACGGGTTTAAATACTCTACTACATTCAGACTTTACAACATGAAATAAAGAATTATAATATTGGTTTGGGTCACTATGACATTCAACTTCCACCAGTCGTGAGATTACACCATCTCTAAATTGCGCAAGCCGAGTGCCATTTACAGGAGTATATTTCATTTCTCTATGTACCGCATTTTTATTTTTTTTACCATCCTTAAATACTGCCATCTGTCCAAAGTGATCAGAAGTTATTTTTTGTATTATTGATTTATTGACTGGTTTGATATTAGTAAAAATATTGTCAATGCAATTTGATATTCTAGTAGGTTCCAAAAAGAGATTTATAAGACTGTAACACTGGAAGAGTGTTTTGAGCCTACTACTAACTATACTTTTTTCTAACATATTAACATTAAAATCACCACAAACCAAAATATTTTTATACGTATTATTTGTAATTTTTTGTAGTACCTCATCCATGATCTGCTCAAATTGGTTGAAAGGCGAGGCGGGGGGCCTGTAAACGCTTACCACAACAAAATGCTCCAGTTCTACACAAGCCAATTCAACAGATCGTTCTACAGAGAGGCCCACAATATCCGGCCGGTTTTTAAATTTTAGAGAATTTCTAACAATTATCAATGAGCCGCCACGCACCGCAAATCTCCTGCAGAAAGAACTTGCCACTTTGTGTTCCTTGAAGCCAAACATGAGCTGACTATCCTTGAGCCAATGCTCTGTGATGCACATTATATCAATATTTCCATCAATCAGAAACAATTCGAGCTCTAGTTCTTTATTTAGCATGCCTTGGATATTTTGGTGCATAACGCCTAAAAGATTACTATATATTATGTTTGCACATGTAGCAACTTCTATATTCTCAAGAGTTTCTAAAAAACCAAGGATATCGGTGTGCATATCCACTTATTTCCAGTTTAAACATGACATAAACTCACTGACAGGTCGCTAAGTTTAGGGAGCGGAACATCGGGCTCGCAAATATAAGAAGTTCTTAAGTACTTAAATATTTTTAAACAGCACTTTATCTTTAAATATTCTTGCTGAAAACGGGCATTATCTTTTCAAACTGCAGCCAATTTAAATTGCCGCCATTCTTGCATTTCCGTTTCCCCGCCAAGAGTGAGCGGCCAATGGCGCGGCCGCTAATAAACTCGACTCGGACTCGGGCTTTTCCGTGGCTCTTCGGACTCGGACTTTTCCGTGGCTTCTCGGCAACACTCGCCCACGGACGGTGGGCGGGGCCGCTACTTGCCCGAAAAAATAGAATGAAATGGATCGGCTTGACTAAACCATTGACTTAACTACTGGACTAAATTGTTGGGGTTCGCACACGTTTAGCCACTAAAAAAAAAAAAAAAAAACGCAACTAAGCTACACATTTAGTGTAACTTCTTGCCGCGTTATCCCCGAAGGGGTCGCATGTGGCGAGTTGTACCTATTTATTTTTACAGGTAAGGGGGCCGGCCTTACGCCAACCACTTCAGTTGAAGTGAAGGTTTCCCAGCTCCCGAGAGTGCTGGTACTCATTTCTTGTGAAGGCTGAGTAAACCTTGCCGGTATTTTATTTTGGGGTTTGAAATAAACACCGAAACGGGAAATCATTTCTGACACCCTCGGTGGGATTCGAACCCGAGCTTTCGGCATGGAATGCAAGCACTCTACCACCTGAGCTATTGACCGGTCTTAAACCGGTCACTAAATTACTCGTTACTTGACTAAATTACTCGCCTTGTCCGAACCAGCCTTTAGTGTGTTTGCTTTGTATTTTCGCTACAAATTATTTTGTAATAAATCTTTACAATATCAATATACTGTTGCGAATGTGTGATGGTGTGTTTCGTTTTTCTGTGTGAGTCTGTGAAGTCTCTAGATGCTAGGTACTTGTATTTGTTCGATATTGTTAGAATGTTTCCTCAAGTGTTCTAGGTCAGTATTCTAGAAAGGTATCGTATGTGCTAGTTCTCAATGATTCGAGAACAAACTTTGTGCCTGCTATAGAAAGGCCAAAGCTGTCTAAAGCATCAGACTTCTATCTGCACCATCGAACTAAACAATCCGTAAGCAACTCTGTATCGAAAGAAATGTGAATTATATCTAAAAGAAATTGTGTGAAATAAATTTGCCTTAGTCTTACTATAAATAACGACCAAAGTTCTCTGTAGCTAAATAAGCTAACCGACCGTGGATTGTGTAAAAATAAATAACCCCAATTTTTATTAAATTGAACTCGTAAATTGTGACAATACGAACCGTTAAACAAACAGTAGCTCTACTATAACTGCATAATTTGGAATTATTTTAATTATGATTTTGTTTATTTTTTTTTAAATTGATGTATAATTTGATCTGATTTTTTTAGTTTTCGTCAAGCATTTGTGTAATGTATTGTACTTTTGATTTTATATTTTTTTATTTGCCATTTTTATATTTGTTTTGTGCGTAAGTTTAAATTAATATCAATTATTCTTTATGTTTTTACAACTATATAAAGCGCCCTTGAGGTGATTGATCACAATACGGCGCTAGAGAAATTTTCCAATTTATTATATATTTTTTTTATTAAAGCTTTATTTATTTTCTTTTACTTTGACATCCCTGTCGTTGGAGGAAGTGCCCCACTGACCGTTTGACTAGCCGGCCGTGAAACAACAGAGTCCGCAGCTAACGTGTACTAACTATTTAATATGTAATGCCCGTAGGATGATTAACCACTTAGCACCGGGCCGCACATTCTAACAATAAGTCTGCTAAGCTGCAATTGTCAAGTCTGGTAACCCGGGCTTACAGTACCCAAAACCGATCCTTACAAAAAAATAATTTTATTAAATAAAGTTTAAAGCTTTCACTCTCATGGCCGGTGTTAATAATAAATATGATGCTTTGAAGATGCTTTCTGCTAGTGAAAGCGAAACGTCGGAAGATGTGGGAGCTGCAAGTGGAACATGGTCAAACCCGAAAGAACACAAAAATGATTTAAATAATTTTATGATTGTACCGGGTTTAATTTAATAAAAATTGTGGTTATTTATTTTCACAAAATTTATTTCAGATACGCATTAAATACAGAGTCACGTTACACCTTAACCATACAACGGTTGATTGTCTTCTCTAGCCGCAGAGAGCTTTGGTCCTTTTTTTATAGTAGGACTAAGGAAAATTCTCGAATCATTGAGAATTGAAACATGCGAGACTTTACTTTAAGCAATCTTAAATGATACAAATATCAAATACAGATGTAAAAAATGTAGGTATTTTCAACTCTTTATTGCAATTTATTTATTTTACAAAATAGCACAGTTTTCATTCACTTAAAATTTTATTTTTATTTTTAGGCTCGAATATTTTCGCGTCAAAAAGGCATCTTCGGGAGCAGTTGCAATGTTTATTTGCATCTGTTCCTTTATGCAATATTCATAGATATTTTTTACATCAAAATCGTAAAGATTGGTGTCATTAAATAAATTGATTGTTGAAATCTCGATGCATTCAACCTGTTTACACAAAGTGAAACATCTCAATTTCTAATATTATTGCCAATCTACAGTGTATACAAAACAAGTCTTAAAATTTGGACTCGTTCCAATTCTTCATGTTGTGACGTATACATCTGATCCTACGAAATAAATCAATATATTGGTGTGCAAGCAAAATGATTAAGGCGATAAAAAAACTTATGAGTTAATATCGCCACCTTAAGGGTGATTGAGAGGTCAGCGCGCCCAACTTTGATGACCGAAATAACCCATATTTTGAATAGTAAGGTAGTATTTTTTCTCCAGTTTAAATTAACACATAAAATAAGGTATTTTTTTCCATAAAATACCAATTCAAAATAATTTTATTTACGGAGATACCTTAAATGGAGATTTCCACTGTTCTTATGAATAAATCCTAACTTTTTTTTATTTCAAAACATTCATTTTGATTAGTTCTATTTTTTCTACTTGTTAGTTGTTTTTTTTTACTTTTCATTGATTTTTTATGACTATTTAAAAAGTACCCAAATTTTGCATACGATATTGTAGCTTAATTCGTCTTTTAATGGTTTATTTTCCTTTTAGGATTTGAAGTGATATTTTTTATGTTTTCAATGCATTACTTGTTTTATTTTTTCTCCTCTAATTTATAATTAATAATGGAAAAAGGAAGATTTTCATACAAAAAATGATCCAGTCTTTGGCGCCACGGATAAACTGTGGCGGATTCGTGAACTGGCTTTAAATATAAAATCTCCTCCGTTTTTAACCAAAAAATTATGAGTCCGAAATTTAGGTGTAACGGAGTTCAAGCGTTTACGTTAAAACTGGACCAAACAGGTACAAAAATGCATGAAAACCAAAACGCCAGCTCGAGATGCTGTTTAAGATTCGATACATTTTTCGCATGCGGTCTATTACCTATAGTTACGAGAATTTTACACTTCGGGTATACTCGTATATCTTCGTATATCGACGGAAATGCACGAGTGGCTGTGGTTTAGTAAAATACGTATATACAGGTATTCCACTAGAAAGATTCATTTGTTGGCAAAACATAAATTATTTCGCGGTGTCAGAATATCGTCGCCTTACTTTCAAAACCTCGTATCTCAAAAAAAATAATATTTTGCTTAAGTACTTCTTTCTATATAATATTACATAACTACTACATACTCGATGGTTTGAGCATATGGAGAGAATGAATGAGGAAAGACTGACGAAGAAAGTATATGTGGCAAGAATGGAAGGGCGTGGGTTCGAATCCCGGCGGAGCACAAAAAATATACCATTTATATTTTCAAATTTGCTCTTCGCTGAGATGAAAAATTCATAAACCTTTACCAAAGACTGGAGGAAATGAAAGAAGTATGTAAGGAAAGATAGAAATGGCGGTTGATCTGTATTGTTGGCGGCTTGGGTTTATAAAATTGGAATTTGTTTTAGTTTTGATGTCCATAGAAATGATTATTTATTGATTTAAATTGTCGTGTATGTTCCTTGACTTATAGGTTGGTATGCGGCTGACCACCCATGCTGTAAAAATGGTTCAATTTGCCAATATCACCCCTGTCTCAGGGAAGGACGGCAAGAGTTGCAGGGTGTATGTCCATTTGAGATTTGGTTTTTATGTTGTAGGTTCACATGAGGCATGTGCAAGCGCAAACTTGTACGTGTCTGGTTGTGAGAATGCATGTAATGTGAATCTCCAATGTAACATATCTTTGCAACTTACATTAGATTAGATTAGAATTGATATAAATCTCTGCAGCTTAGATTAGATAAGTAAATTATTTAAGTTAACCTGCTTTGTTTCATTGCTATAAAAATCACTTTAAGCAGAAATAAAGCACTTACTGCCTCTTTAATTGTACATTTGCTAAGAAAAAAAGTAGGTCGTATCTGTCACTTACTGCTTTTATGCTTAGTTTTTCTTATAACCAAAAAGCAGTAAGTGTTATAATTTTATGAATTGTTAATTTATTTTCATATTTTTTAATAGTTATACGTAAAAGGTCACTCACAAAAACCATGGTAAAAAATTGAAACTGAAATCTTTAAATTTAAATAAGTTAGCCCAACAAACTCAAGTTTGAAGTAGATTATCTCAAAACAAATATTTTGCAGATACTTCCTTTTTGGTAAGCAGGGCAGAACAGCAGAACGTCGCACTGGTAAATAAAAATAATGCTCTGCACACAAATCCGTGTTTGTATTCAAGATGCAATAAATTGTTAAAGTTTGTGTACAACACTCATACAACACTATTATGTGTGCTGAATCTTTTATCTGAAGATTCACAATTAATTATATAAAAAGTAAAACGCTCTCAAGGAGCGTTGTGTTACTTTCTATACAATTTTGTGAAAAATGAAATGTGTAACAAATAATAAATTAATTTATTTCGAAATAAAGTAAATACTTTTATTTTAAAAATGTACAACTTATTGCTTTTAATTAAAGTCAGGATTTTTTTGATGTATTATAAAAAAGAAACACAAAATGGCTAAGAAAAGTTTCTAAGCCCTACCGGTGAATTCTAAAAGCGTTTACACAGCCATAGCGTTTATCCAAAAGTTTATAAAAACTAAAACGCTGGGGAGTAACGCCATCTAATCATGATGAGTCAAAGTTATTTGACATAAAATTACGATTTTAGTTTCATAAAACAATTAAAGAGGTTCTTTAGTCCCGATATTAATAACTTTCTTAAGCTCTCGTATAACCTTAAAGGTAAAACTGAATAAGTGTTGATTTACTGATTTATGAAATCGTGGATGAAACATTTTATAGTGTGGAAATTCTCATAATGAGTGAACTAATTATAAGGCAGTGGGCATGAAAAACTTATACACTACAAGATTTTCACAATTTTAGTGTTATCACTCGTAGGAAATAGGAATCTGTAATCTGTTACTCTGTCGCCATTACGTTAGGGGTGGCCAGAGCCTCCATTTCTTCTTACCCTTAAAAATCTCTTTCAATTCATTTATATTATATTTCAATCGCCATTTCCTCTCAGTGTCTCCAAACAAAGCAATGCCACAGACACTACAGCACTGCGCAGCTAACGACCCTGCAACCGGACATGGACAACTGCCCCATCACCAACACCTCTGCGGCACTATAACAAGTGTCATAGACCCTTAGAGTCTCTCGAATCTAGGGAGTCTCCCGCATAGGCTATCGTAAAAAAAATGTATCCATAACCTTTTTCATATATTTTCTTCCTTTACATTCATTTTAGATATCCCATTCTTTCAAATCCCCTTAATTTGATCACTCCATACTTTTCTAGGTCATCTCTTACCTTCTTCTTAGGAAAAAGATTTCCTTTCACACTTTCTCTGTATATATACTTGGTCAGTCCATCATCATTCATTATTTCTACATAGCCAAACCATCTCATCACATTATTTTTTAGCTTAACGTTTATATCCTCTTTCAGCTTACATTATTTCTTTACACATTCTTTCTTAACTCTATCTGCTTCAGTTCCAACATATATACTTCCCTCATTTCCCTGTCTTTCACTGTCCATGCTTCACTTCTATACATATGAAAAAAAAAGCATTTATCTGAGAAACCGATGTTAGCTTCATATTTTATTTATTCAGTTTTACCTTTAAGGTATCGATATCATCTAATTAAACTTATGTAGAACACAGCAGCAAATAGACGGAAATGGAGAGATCGGAGGAGTCCTACGCCCAGGAGTGGATTAAAAAAGGCTGAGGAACAAAACGTAAGATTTAATCGGAATTGTGTAAGGGATACCTTTTATTTTCACTCTGAAATAAGACGTTGCTAGAAGGAACAAATTGTTTCAAACACTTATAGCTTTTTCCTTCGAGAACGCAATGTGCCCGGATTGGTTATGGTTTATCTATGGGTTACCGACGATCAACACTTCAGACTCGTGATTGGAAGGTAGTGGGCTTGAATCCCGGCGGAGCATGAAAAAATATTTAAAAATTTTCAATTTGCTTTTCGCTGGGTTGCAAAAAATGGTCTGGTTTTACAAAAGACCGGTCAACATAGCCAGCCTGACATCAATTGGCTCTTGCTTGAAAATTGGTGCTTTCTACAGCGACGAGCAAGCTAGCAGAAGAGTCTAGAGGTGTGATTAATACAAAAACAACGCTCAAAAAATAAATATTATATTTTTGTACCGGTTCTCCGGTTTTACGGTCGGTATGAGGATGTATGAAAGCTTTCACACAGTCTATCCGGTAACTTACGGAAAATCCATAGACATTATGGGCAGAGTGGTTCGCGTGTGAAAAGGGAGTTAAAGAAAAAAAAGGTTTTTTGAGATATTTTTGTGGAAATATAAAAATAAAATGAAAATGTTATAGTATTGGAATAAGCGGTAAATTAAAAATATATTTAATGAAAAAAATCTTAAAGTTGTATAAAAACCTAAGCCCATTTGATTTAAATGCAACATTTGTATCACTAAATAACGTCACACTTTTAATACAACAAAAAAAGCGTATCTCTTATTATTCTGACTGGCTAAAATAGCTCTTGAGTCTATTTCGATAGAAGCTATTTTCCTGTGAAATTTTATAAGTGCCCACGCTCCGTGTGTGTTTCTTTCTGAAATCTCTTCTTTATTTTTGTTCCTTTGATCAAAGTCGAGAGTTGAAATTAATTATGACGCTTGCAACATCTATTAACTGCGGAAAAATTATATTTTGTATTTAATTTTTTTTTCCTCCACCAATAATCTTTCAAAACCGCTGCTTATATTTTTTCAGATTTTTGTTTTAAAACAGAAAAACCATTTCATTTTCATTCAAAATTAATTAGTAGATTCGTGTAATATTTACAAAAAAAAACGTGTGCTTTATTAGAGATTTTGATATTTTTTTGTAGATACAAATGCGGCATATCAAAACCTTAAAGGTAGAACTGAATAAGTCAAATATCAAGCTTTCATGTGGTTCTCAGATAAATGCACATTTTTCCTATGACTAAGAGCCGGACGTACGAAACCTTACCTCATCGACTACCAGGCAGAGACATGGTCAGGCTGGTAGTTTGCATCGAGTACATCATTTTTTCACTGGTCTGCCTTTTCCTATCCTGGAGCGTTTTGGATGCAGCCTCTTCAAAGAGGCCCAAAAAATGGTGCAAACTACCTCATCGACTACCAGGCAGAAACATGTTTGGGGAGGTGTCCGGCATCGAGTACATGCCTTTTCTGCAGATTTTGGTGTTCCTACCCTGGAGCGTTCTGGATGCGGCCTCTTCAAAGAGGCCCAAAAAATGGTGCAAACTACCTCATCGACTACCAGGCAGAGACTAATAAGAGATGATGACTTACATTATTAACCTGTTTTTTGCATTAAAAGAAATACCCCAAACCTGGAGCATTTTGAATGCGGTCATTTTTTTAACAACTATATAAATCGATCTTTTGATATAAGTTGTATGAGTCGTGAGAATAAACAAAAAAATAATTATGTTATTTTCGTTACTCATAACAAGATAATTTAGATACCAAAAATTTGTATTTCCAACCCTTCTAGTTCAGGAGAAATAAGGGTAAAACGGTATTTTGTACATTATATTTTATAACTCAAAAAAAAAGTACAATAATTGAAATTTTTGTACGTCAAAAATAAGAACACTAATTATAAAACAATAATAATCTCTTACATATTCTTTCTATCTGCTATAGTTTCACGGGAAATGAATTTTAAAGTTAAATATTTTCCAAAAAACTTTACGTCGTTTCCCGTTTTTGGTCAAAATCTGGCTTAAACGCCTCGGTACTTTATTTTAACGGAATATAAAAAATGGTATCGTACAGAAGATTAAATTAACTTTAAAACTGTATAAATATTTACTGTTTTATCATGAAAGGGTTGTATATAGTGGCAGTTAATCTTTCGTAATATTGGAAATATGTGAGTACGAGTATGTAGGTACTGATCTATCACGCTCACGATGCGTGGCGATGCGAGCGCGCACACCTGCAGGCAGGGCTTCGTCTACTAGACACTCTTGATTCTACGTTGGCCTAGCAGGTTCACTGTTTTTAAGGCGAAAAAATGAAATGCTTTTTATATGAAGATATTACCGGAACTATAAATATTATTAGCGATGGGGCATTTATTAAGATAATTGTGATGCAATTCAGTACCAAAAACTGAATAGGTGGAAATACAGCGATTTAAAAATAAATTCTCAAAATAGAGGAAATTACGGTTTTCATTCGATCTGCTTTAAAAAACTTCCGTGTTTAAAAATTCAAAATAGTCTATTTATTGACAAATCAGGTCGAAAGTGTAAACAACTATTTGGCGGAAGGTCAAAGGTAATTGATAAACCATATTTTACAGAAATGCATGTTCCCATGCATATTTTCATAATATTAAATGCATAATAAAATACTTTTGCGATCAAAGATGTACATTTGCTTCCTTTTGTAGTGCCGACAAATATGCAATAGATCCACTACAAGCAGAAGTTGCACCCATTTCATCAAAAATGCTGCAAATTGATGACAGTCTAGTATGTACATTGTACAGTATTATATCATTCATTTTTCCATTTGTTTCATCCATATTCCACGCAAAGTAGCTTCTTTTGAAGAGCGCTTTATACCTTAAGGCGCCTTATAAACCTAAATCTGCCGTTTGTGATTCTTACGCTTTATGGTCTTAGCAAAATAGTTACAGTAATGAAAAAAATAAAGCATATTTATTGCATTTTTTATCTTAATTTTAAAGTTTAAACAAAATATATAACTTGAGAATTGCCACCATAAAAAACTGTTTGAAAAAACACGTTTTTTTCACATTTTTAGCGTTTATTTCGTGTGTGCTGTATTTTGGATGTTTTTTTTTCATTTTGTTTACAGAACTATACATTAAATAAAGTTTTAAACTTTCACTTTCACTTTCATGGTCGGTGTTCAATGGTATAGTTGTTTTCGGGTTAGACCATGTTCTACTTGCAGTTATTATATCTGCCGACGTTTCATTCCCTCGAGCGGGGAACATTATCAAGGCTCGTAGCGACGGGGGACCTTTATCCTCCGTTCACTTTTGGCAACTGGCTGGCTGCTGATGCTCTTCTCATCTCTGTCATCATGTATCTTCATTGTGATTGGCGTGATGGATGCGATGGGGGGTGGCTGCGCATGCGCAGGGGTACACACAGGCGTGCGTACAGGCGTGTGCGCAGGGGGTTGCGCAGGCTCCGGCGTGGGTGTAGAACATTGTCTAACCCGAAAACAACTATACCACAGAACTATACATTGTTTAGTGAAATATCGGAACATTTTTTTATAATGTCAAAAGTTTTTGAGTAAATATGGAAAAACTTAAACTTATTAATGAATTAAATTTTAATTAAATCAAGGAACACAGTTTTTCCAAGTCATATTTTGGGATTTTTTTTTCTTCCTAATGACAAAATTATACATTATTTAATCTCGCAAGAAGCTGATTTTTATAAATGTGAATTATTGACTACTCCATGATATGGTATATTGTGAATTATTGACCACTAGATGATATGGTATATTGTGACTATAAGTCAGGATATCAAGATTTTATAAAACAAATTGAAAAGATAACCGATATTTCCAAGTCATTATCCATTTTGGATGTATATTGTCACACAGGTTGATCACGACATCGTCTTGCATCTGGATGAAAGTGGTGACGATACTCGAGATGAAGAACATTCACTCGAGGATTTTGAAACTGGTCCGCAATCCTCGCAGCAATTCAAGACCATTAGTAACACAAACCATGTATGTATTTTAAGCCTAAAAAGCACTCATATTTTGAGGTCTCTCATTACAGTATGTCAGTATGTAAAGACTTTATGTAATAAATTGCACAGTTTGTCAATATATATATATATATATATATATATATTTATTTATTTAAAAATAGATTACATTATTTATTTACATTTTTTTTTATACATTGTTATTAGAATCTAACCCTCAGGCGAAAGCGAATGCTTGTGTGCCTTGATTTACAAGCCATTATACATTTTTGTGTATATTGTCACACAGGTTGATCACGACATCATCTTGCATCTGGATGAAAGTGATGAAGACGATAACCGAGATGAATAAAATTACCCCGATGATGATGAATATGATATAAACAGTATCCGAAATGAAAAAAAATTACACCAGGGTAATGACATTGATAAAAGCAATACTAGAGAGGAAAACAATTCAGGTACTTCTTCATCTTCACAAAAACAAAACACGAACCGTGTGTGTATTTTTTGCTTAAAATCCACAAAAAGAGTAGGTTCCTCAAGGCAATACCTTAGTTTACTTACAAGTACAGTTATTGGGTCGGTGATGGATGAAATCAGTACTCTAGGAGATGTTGATTTATATAATAGATTCATCGAGAAGAAAATACAACATTATCATCGACATTGTCCATCTTTACTTCAACATCGATAAAAAAGTTCAAGCGTTGTCAATAAAGAAGGTTAATGGCATTTTTAACGATAAATCCACAAAAAAGCTTTTCAAGATTTGATCTTCTTCTTCGTGTCAGCTTCACACCGTATTGGCCCAGTAACGAGCAATGTCTACAGCTCTTTGGTTTCCTGCAAAGAGATCATCCATGGAGCAGCTCGCCGGACAGGAGGGGCAACACCGCAGGTGCTCCATAGTTTGCTGAGCTCCACACTCACATAGTGTAGAGTCCTCCCGTCCCAGAAATCCCCAGGTCAGCATGTTGGCCCGGGCTCTTCCAACATTGGTCCTCAATCTGTTCATGGATTTCCACACGGGCCACTCGAGGTTCTTTTCTGGAAGTAGGCTTTCTGCAGGCTGCACAAAGCTCTCCGGGCATTCCTCTTTCCACATTTGCAATTTCTCCGCCACTGGATCCGAAGACAAGGGCTGCACGGAACTAAGGAAGCTGTGTCTCGACTTCAGGCGCTGCTGTGATGAAAAGCCACTTCCGTAAATGCAGTGCTGTGTGCACGTTAGAGCCTTCTGCCTCTCGACTCTCGAAGCCACCTTGCGTCTGAAATGGGGTGGGGCTATGCCTGCAAGAGGATACAACTTCCCCATGGGCGTTGGCTTGAGGCATCCTGATACAATACGGCAGGTATCATTCAGCGCGACATCAACTTGCTTCGCATGTGCGGAGAATTCCCATACCGGGGCTGCGTACTCTCCGGCTGAGAAACACAAAGCCATTGCAGTTACGCGTATTACTTGTGGCTGCGCACCCCAGTTGGTGCCCACGAGCTTCCGGAGTAGATTATTACGGGTAGCCACTTTCAGTTTTGTGTTGTTGCAGTGGGCTCTATATGTGAGCGACCGGTCAAGGGTAACTCCCAGGTATTTGGGGCTATCGCTGGGAGGCAGCACTTGGTCTTCCCATCTGATTACTGGTTTCCTTGATGCAAACTTATTCTTTAGATGGAAGTAGGAGACCTGGGTTTTTGATGGGTTAGGTTTAAGGTAGTTTTCTTTGTAGTATTTGGACAACAGGTTCAATCTTTTTTCTAAAGTATGGTCAGCTTCATCAAACGATGGGTTTAAGGTTTGATAAACTTTATTGATGAAAAAATCCTAGTTAATGAAGATGTTATGTATTTGCGAGATGTATTACATTATTACAATACAATTGTCTGTGAATTAGGGTAAACTAGTTATCAAGAACTCAAATTGTCAGGTTTTACCACACAAAATTTGCAGAAAAAACTTCAAAACCACTTTGGAGACTTACTCATAATTGAAAAGTCTAAAAGCACTATATGGAAAAAAAATATTTATAAAAATGGAATCGATGCCTGTAAAATGGTAAATGAAGTGTTATCGCACAAAAAAAAAATCTGGTCTCTAAACTACGTGATGTGGTTTTTGATGTTCGAGCATCAGTCAAAAATCAGGAAATTAAAAGACTGCCGAAAAAACTTACTCCAGAAAATATCAATGAGGGTGAATGCAAAATCCCAGAAGAGCTGTATGAACTTATATCTGCTTTAGTTAAGGGATCAGACAACATAAGACCCTCAGTATCAGATACGGACAATGTTAGAATTGATTTAGTTTGCCAATGGTCGACGGACAATGTCGGACAGTGGTAAGGAAAACGGTTGAAAATAATATGGTTCTGTAGAGTACATTTCAAGGATTACAACCATATATTTTTTGTGTAGTAACAATAAAAATACCATTAATAATTTTCTAAAATTAAATGCGGAGAATTTGAGTCGCGTCAAAACGCAGCGCGTTCGACTTAGCGAACTTTTACGTCAAAATGACGTCAAGGTTCGCCATTAGGCCCATCGATACTTACGCTCCGAAGATGCATCGCGTCATATCTGCCTAAATAAAAAATGACCTTTTTTCCGAAAATCAAAACTACGCTAATTTTAAAGAGCTTTAGTTTAAAAACCAAGCAAGATATATATTTTTTTAAATGTATTCTACCATTTTATACAATGAAAAAAATATGTTATATTACCCTTAAATCGTGGACAAATAGTAGAAAAACCATGGAAATCTTAAATCGGCTCGGGCATTGCATTAGTTATTCCGTAGCTGAAGGTTTAGAAACAGAACTGACACACACTGCGAAAGTTATCAAATTGTTTCGAGCGGTATAAAGGTTCAGAAGGGTCTAAACACACACGTGGCATTTGATAACTATTGTTACGCTTTTTGGGTTCGGATACTTCTCAAATAAAACACTACTCTTCTTTTTACTTATTTATTTTACACTTTTATATTTATTTTTACAAAGACACTCTCGACTATTCCATTACACTGGCTTTAGTTCACTGGTCAAATTTGTTCGATGTATTGGTGAAGCTCACAGATGACTGACTGACTAGTGCAAGCAACTTACATCCTTTTTATACTAAGAAGATGGAACTATCGAGAGCACATTGTTGCGAGACTGTTCTCGAAGCACATACATAATTAAAGTAATCTAGTGACTTCTCTATTTACACACAATTATTAATCCTATCCGCCAATACAATAAAGAGTTCCTATAACTAATACTCATACATATTTTAATATTTACATACCACTATGATCGATTTATGGGCACTGCTAGTGAAAACTGCAAGTCCGGTCGATAGCTCAGGTGGTAGAGTGCTTGCATTCCATGCCGAAAGCTCGGGTTCGAATCCCACCGACGCGATGGTGTCAGAAATGATTTCCCGTTTCGGTGATTATTTCAAAAACCCAAAATAAAATACCGGCAAGGTTTACTCAGCCTTCACAAGAAATGAGTACCAGCACTCTCGGGAGCTGGGAAACCTCCACTTCAACTGAAGTGGTTGGCGTAAGGCCGGCCCCCTTACCTGTAAAAATAAATAGGTTCAACTCGCCACAAGCGACCCCTTCGGGGATAACGCGGCAAGAAGTTACACTATATGTGTAGCTTAGTTGCGTTTTTTTTAGTTGCGTTGCAACTGGAAAAGATACGCTGCACGATACAGTAAGGATAATTTATCAGAATAAATCAAACACAGAATTACCCCCTCAATTTCATAATGTCGACACAACACCACGGCAGGACAGGCGAAGGCCTTTTACTGCGATGTCTCCTGAAATAGTGCCTTATTTTAAGAAACCAAAAGTGTCGACATCATTGACTCTTTTGGAAATGTCTTTCGATTTCTGTCTCTGATTTGTGTTTTGTTGTATTTTTTTTTAAATGCGTTTTGAAGATTTGTGTTTTGTCGTTTTATTGTATTGTATTGTGTTAAAGTGTGTTAAAATCTAAAAAAAAATAAAGATGTAAACATGGTACACCAGAGACTTTTATTACATGCAAGAAAACCAATTTACCTCAAATACAAGGAAAAACAAAAATGGTCATATAGTGGTAAATCCAAAAAAACAAAGTTTTTCTACCACTGCAAATTTCAAAGTAAGACATTAATCCCCATACATAATATACAAATAACCCTAAATGTATGGGGAAACAAAAAAAAACAAACTGATGTTTTTTTTTTACATCTTTTGTTTATTTTTAGTTATTAAACATATTTTGCAGCGCGTATATCACTACTTTTCATTATTATTAAAAACTGTTAATTTTCTCAAAAAAGAAAATAAACGACAGGTTTAGGGTATATAGCGCTCTTATGCCCGCTTTCCACTGCGAGCGGTGCGGACTCCGTACGGACTCCGCTCGACTAGCAACAGTAAATTTCATAGAAGTGCTTCCACCGACAGCGAGTCAGCGGAGCGGACTGAGCGAGTACAAAGAGTTACAAAAGTGGTCGCAGAGTTGAGCGAGTTTCCAGCGGACTCCGTACGGACTCCGCTCGACTAGCAACAGTAAATTTCATATAAGTGCTTCCACCGACAGCGGAGTGAGCGGAGCGAACTGAGCGAGTAAAAATGGGTCCGCTGTGTCATGGTCTCGGCCGCTAGTTTTCAACTGACTCAGCTCCCCCGTGCCCCCCGCGCCAACCCGCGCAGTTGCGGGACAGCGATAAAACACATCATACATGATTTACAAAAACACATCATACATTATTTTATAAATTTGAAAATATTAAAATGTATGTTTTATTTCAAACATCTACTTATTATGTTTAACGCCAAATAATACATTACTTTTTATGTTTTGAAACAAAAAAAAACTCTTTTATTAATAATTAAAACGTTTGATCTGGGCGTAGGCTGCAACGAGCTGTCACACACTGCACATCATACATTATATTTGAAAATATTAAAATGTATGTTTTATTTCAAACATCTACTTTTTATGTATTAAAGCAAAATAATACATTACTTTTTATTTTTCGAAACAAAAAAAAACTTTTTTATTAATAATTCAAACGTTTGATCTGGGCTTAGGCTGCAACGAGCTGTCACACACTAGTTGGCTCCGCTAAGCCCGCTGTAGATGGAAGGCAAACAACTCTTTCATCTGACTCATCTCATTTCTCGCCTAGCTCACTCCGTCGAGCTCGTTGGCTGTGGAAGGCAAATACCATTATTTTTTAAAACTCTTTCGCAATGGAAGGCCAAAACTATTTCACTACGCTCCGCTCAGCTATTTCCCGCTCCCGCTCAGCTATTTCCCGCTCGCAGTGGAAAGCGGGCATTAATATTGAAAATGATTATTAACTCCATGCGCGGGACAGATGACCACGAACGCCTGCAGGTGTGCGCGTTCGCATCGCCACGCATCGTGAGCGTGATAGATTACATACTCGTACTCACATATTTCCAATAATCTTAGCATAGTACGAAAGATTAACTGCCACTATATACAACCCTGTCATGATAAAACAGTAAATATTTATACAGTTTTAAAGTTAATTTAATCTTCTGTACGATACAATTTTTTATATTCCGTTAAAATAAAGTACCGAGGCGTTTAAGCCAGATTTTGACCAAAAACGGGAAACGACGTAAAGTTTTTTGGAAAATATTTAACTTTAAAATTCATTTCCCGTGAAACTATAGCAGATAGAAAGAATATGTAAGAGATTATTATTGTTTTAAAATTAGTGTTCTTATTTTTGACGTACAAAAATTTCAATTATTGTACTTTTTTTTTGAGTTATAAAATATAATGTACAAAATACCGTTTTACCCTTATTTCTCCTGAACTAGAAGGGTTGGAAATACAAATTTTTGGTATCTAAATTATCTTGTTATGAGTAACGAAAATAACATAATTATTTTTTTGTTTATTCTCACGACTTATACAACTTTTATCAAAAGATCGATTTACATATTTGTTAAAAAAAATGACCGCATTCAAAATGCTCCAGGTTTGGGGTATTTATTTTAATGCAAAAAACAGGTTAATAATGTAAGTCATCATCTCTTATTAGTCTCTGCCTGGTAGTCGATGAGGTAGTTTGCACCATTTTTTGGGCCTCTTTGAAGAGGCCGCATCCAGAACGCTCCAGGGTAGGAACACCAAAATCTGCAGAAAAGGCATGTACTCGATGCCGGACACCTCCCCAAACATGTTTCTGCCTGGTAGTCGATGAGGTAGTTTGCACCATTTTTTGGGCCTCTTTGAAGAGGCTGCATCCAAAACGCTCCAGGATAGGAAAAGGCAGACCAGTGAAAAAATGATGTACTCGATGCAAATTACCAGCCTGACCATGTCTCTGCCTGGTAGTCGATGAGGTAAGGTTTCGTACGTCCGGCTCTTAGTCTACGGGAGAGCACACAAAACAGTGTAAAAATTATGTAGTTTTGATTTTTTTTGTATACACCAATGGATTCCAATGGCGTACCTAACTCAATACTTTTAAATGAAAGATTTTAAATTATGATTACGGTCGTTAGACATTTTATAGAATGAAAAAAACGGATTTTACTGACCGTGCAAAAGAGAAAAACGATTTTCTCTTTGTTTCGTCGGAGTCATATCCGACGTCCTCAGGAGACGTGTCTCTTCTACAAATAAGAACCACGAACTGTTGAATTATTGTTGTTTGATCGTGGCCGAAGGTTGTAAGTATTTTTAGTAGATGTCACAATATTCAATAATTCAACAGTTCGTGGTTCTTATTTGTAGAAGAGACACGTCTCCTGAGGACGTCGGATATGTTTTATATTGTATTGTATTGAAAATCGTTTCTCTCTTTTGCACGGTCAGTAAAATCCGTTCTTTTCATTCGATAAAATATTTTGAAATTACAAAAATATTTAAAAATTTCCGAGAACGCCAATGGATTCCAGTGGCGTTCATATTTTTTGTTGTTATTAATTAATTTAAAAAAAGTTTGTTAATGGTTTTCATAGGCATGTTTGTAGATTTCAGCGGCATATTTCAAACACCGTTATTCTATTTCTATGTGAGAACTCGCTTTGATACAGCTACTTTTGTCGCATTAGGTCGTTTCGTGTGACGCATAAGACGCTCTCAACGTGTTAGAGAATCTTGTTGAACATTTGATGGGATATAAAAACATTTACTACGTCTGAAGAGTCATACCATCTTCAAATTGCACTTTTGTTGAAAAGTTTAGTTTACCAAATTCTTTTGTGAAGTTAAATATCTTGAATTTTTCCTTAAATTTTACACAGTTAAATAGCTAAAAAGGTACCTTATTTTTATTTTGTATATTTTCTGATTAAAAAATCTACTTTTTTCACGTAAAAGGCATTATGTGTTTCATAAAAATAAAAAACAACGCATGTACTTTGGCGTGCTAAAATATTTACTATATAATCTATAAACCAACATGCTGCATGTTTACATGCAAAAGAAAACTAAAGTTTTAAACGAGCATTAAATCTGCAACTCTCGCTTTTTTTCTTTAAATAGAGATACCCTTGACGTCAGTGAACCAATTTACACAATTTGGGTTTTTATCCTTATAATTACATTTTACGCATGGATAAAAAAATACAAAAGTTTTAATACAAACATATTTATAAATAAATCTAGAAAAAAAACTACCGTGATCAATGAAATGTTATCCTTAGAAAGTTCAACACATTTAAAAAAAAAAAAAAAATTACTGACCCAAAAAAAGAGCGTTTCGTTGTTTTGTCGTGCCATTGCTTTAACTTCATTGGATGTCCTTCCGCCACTCGACAAAATATATAGCTTTGTATGAGCGTCCATGTGCTGTGAGTCCTTCTTACACATATTTACAAGTCGGGTATGAGGAGGATTTGAGAATACTAGTAACATAAATAATATATTTTGCTAATTAGGAAGAAATAATGTTCTAGCCCTACGACTGAACTTGCTACCTTCTGATCAGCAGTCATAAATATTTGCCATTAACCGACAGATTACCGAAATCAGTCCATAACCTGAATGATTGTTTGTGCGCGCGTGCTATTCGCTCGCAGCCCAACGACGCTTTGATCGATTGACCGATCACAAAAATTGATGTCATAATTTTACGACTGTTTTTATGTCTTCATTTAATCATTGTTTACGGCGAAGTATAACTCTCATTTGCTAAGCACATCAACACACAAATTATGTCCAAGCATCACAGTTTTATGTGTTCTTCCTATTCCACCATCAACTCCTCATGAGTCATGACTGAAGGTCGTGTAATAATAAAAATAGTAACTTCTTGGCCGGCCCGTAGTCTAGAGGTTAACGCTTTGAACTCGTAAATGGAAGGTCATAGATTCGCGAATCCCTGCGGAGCACAAAAATTAGATTATTTATATTTTCAAATATGCTCTTCGTTGTGTTGAAAAATTCATATACGTTTAACAAAGACCGGCCACCAAATGTCCATCCAGCCTTTCAGCAGCTGGGTCTGGGACAAAGTATAGGTCTGGCCATTCCTCTAGTACAATTTCAATTCCCCATATTGTGTCTATAAACTCTGTTTTGCTCATGCTAAATAATCTTTAAACCATGCAACCTTTCCCAAAATAGAATAAACAAAACCACTATAAAGAATTCCCACCCCCTAAGTGATGACAATGATGGCTAGCCGAAAGTATGTACCCTAAGTACATCCTGAAGGTACATTTTGATTCTAAACATAACAAAAGTGAACCAATTTTTACAGCACGGGTTGTCAGCCTCATACCAACCTATCAGTCAAGAACCTTCTTTGTTAAAAATTGAAAATTTTAGTATACTTACAATGCTGTATCTAAATCAACCATTCAAACTATTGCTGACAAAACAAAATTACAGTAAAACCTATTAGAAACAAACTACTTATTTGTCTCATTGTGTAATGATTGGTACAAACAGTGGTCGATGATGCAACAGCTGATATAATGATTCCATGTCAGTAGTTTGTTAAACATGATTTCATGGCGGTACTTTGAGACGACTAGTTTTTTACAATGCTTTGTATATTTCCCGCCACTGATTCACGGTCATGAGAGAAAATGCATGACAGACGTGCAAACGTGATAGCGGATCGTTTTTATAAAAAAAAATACCGGCAAATACATCTGAATGCAAAATTACTACTGATAAACTGACTGTACAACTCATTGCGAACCGGTCGGTGAATCAATATTTATTAAACTGTATATATTTTTTTTTGAGTAAATACTACCGACTGGCATTTTTCAAAGGAACCCTGTGCGGGAGACTATCTAGATTTCAAAAACTTTAGGATCTATGACACTTGGACCGGTTCGTAGTATAGTGGCAACACTTCGGACTCGTAAATGGAAGGTTGTGGATTCGGATCCCGGCGGAGCACAAAAAATGTACAATTTATATTTCCAAATATGCTCTTCGCTGGGTTGAAAAATTCATAGACCTTTACCAAAGACCGGTCTCTGAAAGGTCCATCCAACCTTACAACAACTGGGTCTTGCTTGAGAATTGGCGCTTTCTACAGCGACCTCCAAGCTCGCAGAGGGCTTTTGAAGTGTGATACACACAAAAACAGCGCTCACCCAATAAATCATCCTAATATTCAGCATCATCTTCTAAAGGCAGTGCCTTGTTGTATCAGCCATCTGTCTCTGTCTGCTATCATCCTCTTGAGATGCGAATAGAAGGAGACATCCATGAGCCACTTCAAATCCTTGAAGTATGAAGTTCTTGAGCGACCTCTTGTGCGTTGTTCTAAGATTTTGCCTTCAAAGATGTTGCTAAGAAAGGTGCTAAAAAATGTCTGATTGAGTGCCCTATTAGCTTGGCTTTCCTCTTTAAAATATGATTTATCAGCTCTCTTCTGATAAGACAGAGCTGATTTTAATATTATTATTATTATTATTGTTGTAGTGCCCAAGAGGTGTTGGTGATGTTCCGGTTGATGTCCTGATCCTTTGTATATAAAATACCCAAAATAAAATACTAGCAATGTTTACTCAGCCTTCAGTACCTCGGGAGCTGGAAAACCCACTTCAACCGAAATGGTTGAAGTAATGGCAACCCCCTAACTTGTAAAAGTAAATAGGTTCCACTCGCCACATGCGATCGCTTTCGGGGAAAACGCGGCATGAAGAAATAGAGACACAAAGTTTGAGGTCGCTAAAAAATAGTCCCCCAAGTGCTTGTTTGACTTATCTACCATTTGATTCTAAGATGACCTTGCAATGAAATGGTCTTAAAAATCAAATTCTGCACAATCTGAGCTAAGAAAAAAAACGTATAACACGATAATGTGAGAGATTTTTTAAATATTTTTTAAATAAATCTCCAGTTGTCATGAGACACATTAGTCCAGTACCTACTTACATACATATACAAACATTGGTCATGTGAAAAGACCTGTTTTGGACATAAGACAAACAAGCACTAAGGGAACGTCATGCGAACCGTTCTTTCGGGGATAACGTAGCAAGAAGAAGTAGAGACACAAAGTATTGAGTACACTCACAAATGTAGATAATAATTGCAAATTTTAATGTTGAATAACTGACATAATTTTGTCGCGGAAATTCAGTCGGTACTCAGCACGTCCGGTCGTTAATGTGTATTCAGAGTCGACCTTAAACTCGGCATTATCCGCGTTTTCCTCAATGCTCCCGCATTGTGTCTCCTATTCAAGGTCGCCATGTCCCATTCTAAGCGACGCTGCATACAAACTCACTCACAGCACGAGCTTAGAATGTGAACTACACATGATCCTACGTTTAATTTGGTGACAGATTAGAACGGCACAGTGACAAAACGACACGTGACCGAACGACACATGACATAACATCACAACGATATTACATCACATGACAAAAAATATCTATGATAATACAATTTAGAAAACACATCACTATGACAATGTTACATATTTACAAAACATCACATGTTTAAAACAGAACATTCGAAAAACGGCTCTGGAAAAAACATCACATGACAAAACATCACAAACAACACAGTTGTCATGTTGTCGTTCTGTTATGTGATGTTTTGTCATGTTTCGTTTTGTTACTGCGTCGTTCTAACATGGAACCGCTTAATTTAGTAAATTGAAGGAAACAGTTTGAGTTTTATCATATTTTTATAGCAAGCTAAAATAGTCGCTGTGAATTATGTAATTACAGACTAGATTCGCATCACGTTTTTGTTTGATTCATAGTAAACAGTTGGAGTGAAATTAGTCACGAGCTTAAATCGTGATTAAAAATATTTTTGTTTACAAAAGTGTATAATTAAACGTAATAAAATGAAATATTAAAGAACTATAAATAACATGTAATAATGGAATATTGCATTTTTAAAACAACAAGGAAATTCTCCATACATTAAAACTACCTAGATTATACTTGCCACTTTTTATGGCGACGGCTAGCAGAGGGCTCTTGAGGTGTGCTTCGCAAAATACAGTGCTCAGAATATGAGTCATCTTAATATTTACGTACTTAAAAAAAAATCGCTGGGATGGTCGAATTTACGTTATTGACACTAACGCTGGTTCAAACCCCGCCTACGTCTTAATCGTAATTTTATTATATTACATCTAGACACATCATCACACATCTCACACAGATACACAATTAGGTACACATTAGCAACAAGTTTTTTTTTTTTTTTTTACTTTTCTTGAAAATTAACGACATTTGTTTTATTTTTCTCGGTCACGTGTATAGTTTTAAGAGCAAATAAGACTGGAAACTTTTTAAAAGGCGAAAATTCTCACCGCAGACAAAAAAGTTGCTCGCTGAAAATCTGTGACACCGCGAGAACTTTTAAAACTCGTCTTTGTTTTTTTTTTTGTGTTCAGCTTAGCACAAAGCCTTAACTTAAAAATTGTTCCCGGTTTCTTAACGCGTATAAAACAACACACATTAGCCACATTTTTTGCTTCTTTCTCTCTTTTTTTTTTTAAATATATTTGTGGAAAGGAATGCAATCCACCAACCTTTTTTGCCTGGCCAGTTGTCTTAATGCGAAAGCAGAAGCTTGTGTGCATGCAATGATATATGTTGCACCAGGGTCGAAGTTATCGTCGCGGGATTCGAACAACGTTATCCGGTTCCAAATAACCCGACTTGATCCCCGCGGCCATAACACCGACCACACCTTATTTCAATAATCTTCATCAGAAATCTCTTCGACTAATAGGTTGGTATGAGGATGACGCCTCTGCATTTATACAAACCTATAAGTCAAGGCATACAAATAAGAATTATTATGATTTAGGTATCTAATAAATAAAAAATCTACTTAAAAAAAATCCATAGATACATATATGAATACCAGGTTTTGTTCTTTTTTATATTTAAATGTAATTTATTATTCATATTCCTTGACTTATAGGTTGGTATGAGGCTGACCACCCATACTGTAAAAAATGGTTCACTTTGCCAATGTCACCCCTGTTTCAGGGAAGGTCGGCAAAAGTTGTGGGGCTTATGTTCATTTGAGGTTTGGATTTTATTTGTAAGTACACATTCAGCATTTGTAAGCGCGAACTACACTTGTTGGTTTGTGGGCATACATCTGAGAGCTTTAAATGAATATATCTTTGCAACTTAGATTATAGATTATTATAGATTATAAAATTACTTCGTTCATTTCATCCAGAGTCATAACCTTTGTCATACAAGCGCTCAGCTTTTATTATGACTCTGGATATCCCGTTCATTCGCTATTTCAAAAAAATTGATCCATGCATTCCTTTCTCGGTGTTTCTCTTCTACGACATGCATCTATTTTTGCAGCGTATATTTCTTCGTCAGTCTTTCATCACCCATTCTTTCCATAAGTCCAATTTACACACTTTCTCTTGCACCACACTCTTCTCTTAGTAGATTATTCCTCACCCTTTTAATCCTTCTTTTTCCAATCATACTTCTTACGTGGTCCATTTCCACCCATAGCTAGCGCTAGCACCCATCATTAATGAATTGACATTATTGTATATTTTTGCAATATCATCAAAATTACAAATCCCCTCTCACAAATGACTGAAATTAGTTTCGTCCTCTATAATATTTATTTATTGTTTGCAGAATTTAAGCAGGCCCGCTTTCAGGGTGTGAGCCTTTAAGGCCGACGCCCAGGGCCGACAAAGCTCTTAAGATCTGCGGTGTTTCTAATAATGGCCGGCCTTAGGCATGGCCGCTCTGACCGAAACAGGGACGGAATAAGGCTTTTTGAGAATCTAATAAAAAAATACAGAGCTTAGTTGAATAATTCAGAAATTGTTTTGATATGTTTTTACGCGAGTACAATTGTATAAAAATTGTTGTGAGCTATTTTACACAATTTATTTCAGATTATGATCGGATACAGTCACATAGCACTTTTTTGTTCTTAAAAAATATATTTGTGAAGAAGAATGCAATTTACCAAACTATTTTGCCTAGCCAGTTGTCTTTATGCGAAAACAGAAGCTTGTATGCATGCAATAACTGAAAGGACAATGAATCGATAGGACAAGACCGGGCTCGAACCTACGTTAGTGCCAATAACGCAAATTCGAGTACCAACGCATCATCCCTTCGACCATCCCAGCGATAACCTGCACTATACAACGGTCGGTTGACTTCTGAAGCTACTTGGTCCTTATCTAATCTTATCTGATCTTGGTCCTTATTTTATTGTAGGTATAAAGATCATTCTCGAAATATTGAGAATCGTTACATGCAAGACTTACTAGAATATCCGAGCAAACACTCAAGCGATCTAGAACAAAGTACCCAGTGGACTTTCAAAATTTATAATTTAAAAATATATTTGACCTTTCATAAGAAAAAAACTTTTCACTGTTAAACATCATTGGCAGGCGGTTGTAAAATTTACTTCACTAATCTAATCTAAATTATCTATGTTGCAAAGATATGTAACATTGGGGATTCACATTATATGCATTTTCACAAGCAAGCACGTAAGTACATAATATATTCACGTTTGCACATGCCGTATGTGAACCTACAATATAAAAACCCAAATCTCAAATGAACATACACCCTGCAACTCTTGCCGACCTTCCCTGAAACAGGGGTGACATTGGCAAAGTGAACCATTTTCTACAGCATGAGTTGTCAGCCGCATACCAACCTATAAGTCAATGAACACAAATTACATTATTGAAATAAACAAATAATGATATGAAACAAAGAATAAATATTAAAAACAAAATATACAAATTTCGGATGTAAAAAACCCTAGCCCTAGCTGCCAACATTACAGATCAACTGCCATTTCTGTTTCACCATAAGCGAAATTTAATATGACTTTGTGTCTACACTTTGAACATACATAGAAATACCATTTTTTCTTAAATATTCATTCGCTTACTAACTTATTTAAGTCCTCACCTGAATTTTTCAAGAACAATACGAGTACCATAAAAATTCACGCAAAAAAAATACGAAAATCGTAATTCATAAAAGCGAAAAGAAAAAAAATGGCCGTAAAAGAAGCAAATAAATAAACCCTTCGAAGCCATAAAATATATTTTACGGCATACCTGTGAGTTATCATACCAATTCACCCCTGAATCCAGCACTGTTATATATTTCACCCTTTCTCTTTGGTTGCCCATGGCACGTGCCAGGAATGCTCATACCGTCTTAAGGCTCACTGGATCCCGTTCTGCCAAAATGATGTGCCTTATTACAAATATTAGTTTTGTGTGGTAAATATACCTGCTTACTAAGTATATTCTGATAAAATATCCTCACTTATACCTCCTCTTCTAGTCACAACAAGGGCAACTCGTAGAACGGCTCTCATCCATACATTTCCAGTCGATATCAAAACCACGAAAACTTGGTGTTTACATGACTTATTCTAAATCTAAATCTAAGTTGCACAGATATGCATAATGTGAAATTTATATTAAATGCATTCCCACAAGCAGACACGCATAATTTCGCGCTACAATATAAAAAACCCAATCTCAAACTAACATAAGCCCTGCAACTCTTGCCGACCTTCCCTGAAACAGGAGTGACACTGGCAAAGTGAGCCATTTTGTACAGTATGGGTGGTCAGCCTCATACCAACCTAAAGTCAAGTTATTAGTATAAGTCAAACTCATTCATTTGCCAAAATCGCGTGCTTATGGAACGAGTCACCGGAATCTGTGTTTCCACAACAATTTAACCCTGTCCGATTCAAAAGCAATTTTAATCGTCATTTCCTTTCAGTGTCTCAAAACAAAACTAAGGCAACGCAACACATACCACAGCACTACGCAGCCAATAGTCCTGCAAAAAAGTATTAGAAATTAAGTGTTACATCACCAACATCTCTGCGGCACTACAAAAAGTGTCATAGACCCTTAAGAGTCTCTGAAATTGAGGTAGTCTCCCGCACTGGATTCCTGAGGAAAAGCCTTTTTTTAATTATAAAATCAAATCGATTTTTGTTTGTACTGTATGGACTCCTAAACAACTGAACAGATTGTGATGAAACTTACATAATTATATGAGTTATGGTTTATATTTTGCGAACTTAGTCTTACTGTATAAAAAAAACCGAAGAAATAAAGAAAATCTATAATCCAAATTGCAATGATACATTAACATTTAAAATTCATATTATTAAATGTATGCTCTGCTGCATGTATTCTTACAAACTTAAATCCAAACATCAAATTAACATCAATTCTGCCACTTTTTTCAATCTTCTATTAAACAGGGGGGACATAGGCAAAATGAACGATGTTTATAGATGCTAGGTCTGCCTCATACCAATTGATTAGTCAAGGAGTTAACAGGAATTTTTTAGACTAAAAGAAGTGTGTAAAGACACAACAAAGTGGATACAAATCTGCAGAGTTATTGGCCATCACTTACAGAAAAAGGTTAATATTATTTATGTCGAAAATTAGTAAAGATAATTGATCCTTAAAAATTAAAAATATTAATAGTATAGATACGTTTGTGGCTATTTTTAAACAGCACATTGCAAAATTATATTGGAACTTGATACTCCAAATCATCACAGCATTGTCTCAATTGATTCGAATCAATTGACTTGTGCCAATTTCGCGAATAATAATTTATTAATAAAGCAAACCGAAATCGGTTGTAAGTCACAATATGATGCTATGCGAAAATGGCACTTATTTCAAATCGGCGCAAGAGCGGTTATTGAATTTATCGGTTGAGAAGTTGTCGTAATTGATTATGACATTTGAGTGCGGAAAATGGTCGCGTTGATTGTTTGAAGGAAATTTGTGATGACAATTCATGATAGAGTTGTCAACAAAGAATGTCGGTTTGAGATGCAAGAATAGAGATTTGTTTTTGTTTTCTGACCGATTTAATAAAACTCAAATTAAAGATGTATGTAAGGACAGAAAGAAGTGGCGGCTAATCCGCAATGCTGATTTGTAATGTTGGCTTATTCATTTATGTTATATTTTTTGTATCGGTGAGTATTGACTTTTTTTGTATAGATTTATTTTTAAGGTTTTGTTTTTTTTATATAGGTACTTAAATGTTATTTATTATTTGTATTCCTTGACTTATAGGTTGGTATGAGGCTGACCACCCATACTGTAAAAAATGGTTCACTTTGCCAATGTCACCCCTGTGTCGGGGAAGGTCGGCTAAAGTTGTAGGGACTATGTTCATTTGAGGTTTGGATTTTATATTGTAGGTCCACATGCGGCATGTTTTAGCGCGAACTTATACATGTCTGCTTGTACTATATGTTTAATATCTATCTATTACATTTAAATATGTATATCTATACCTATATTTCCCATACACACTGATATACTGCGCTGAGCGCAGATGGCTCCTCGCGAAATACCCGTCAGGGAGGCTTTCCCGTCAGGCACATTAGCTTCAGTAACATCGAAATTCGGGGGAGGGGGGGTTCCTTAAGTCATGCAATAGCCTCTGATCTGGAGGACTTTCTTTTCTTTGACACGAATAGAGTTACACTAGCTGATTAACGTCATCGGGAAGGCCCTCAGCCACTTGAAAAAAAATTGTAATGTTGTTCACCGAGTGAAGCAACTCCGCATGAGTTGTATGAACTGGGTGGGAGGTGGTGGGAGAGTGCCATGTCTGCTTGTGGGAATGCATGTAATGTAAATCTTAAATGTCGGTGTTATGGCCGAGGGAGTCAAGTGGCTTTCTAGCATATTTGTAATAGAATAACGTTGGTTCGATCACCGCCGGTTCATTTGGTAAACCCCGTTATTAGGTAAATATTAATTAATAATTCATTTAAATAAACAATAATAAATTATTAATCGATGATAGTAATACCTGTTTCTGCCCAAGCAGAATAGGTTGTAAAATGGCATTCCACTTCACAAATATTAAATATATATATATATTTCTTTGCAACTTAGATTATGGAGAGACTACCCAATGACATATTCTGCTGAATCAGGCCAATCGCCAAGGTGCCCGACGGGACTTAAACCAGCGTTGTTTTCATTTCCAACACGCTATTCCAAATGTTGGTCTTGACCCGCTTGGTTATTAGATCAGCGGATATTGAATATCAAAAATCAAAGCGACGTTTTTAATGAAATCATTCTAAGCACACTTCAAAAGGAAAACCATCTTCATTGGTGACGAGACAATCTTAAGAGTGCTGTATACCCTAAACCTGACGTTTTTGTTTCATCACCACAAAATAATTAAAAAAAAAAACATATTTGTTCACATTTTTATCGTATGTACTATAATAATAATATGATCTATAATAATCTATAATCTAAGTTGCAAGGATATATTCATTTAAAGCCCTCAGATGTATGCCCACAAACCAACACGTGTAGTTCGCGCTTACAAATGCTGAATGCGTACTTACAAATAAAATCCAAACCTCAAATGAACATAAGCCCCACAACTTTTGCCGACCTTCCCTGAAACAGGGGTGACATTGGGAAAGTGAACCATTTTTTATAGTATGGGTGGTCAGCCTCATACCAACCTATAAGTCAAGGAATATGAATAATAAATTACATTTAAATATAAAAAAAGAACAAAACCTTAAAAAGAAATCTATGCAAAAAAAGTCAAAAATTTCCTATGCAAAAAATGTAGCAAATTAATACACCAACATTAGAAATCTACATTGCAGATTAGCCGCCACTTCTTCCTGTCCTTGCATACTTCTTTTTGATGATGATGATTTATTAAGTGAGCGCTGTTTTTGTGTTAATCACACCTCAAGAGCCCTCTGCGAGCTTGGTCGTCACTATAGAAAGCGCCAATTCTCAAGCATGACCCAAATGCTGTAAGGCTGGATGGACTTTTAGTGACCGGTCTTTGGTAAAGATATGAATTGTTCATCCACCAAAGCTTTAACACATATAAGCGCCCTTGGGGTGGGTAATGCCACTTAACGGCGCCATATAAAAGTTGCCCAATTATTTATTATTATTATTTTATCTACCAGACCAGTTTTATTCAAAACCAACATAAATTGTCACTTCCTTGCAGCGCCTCACGACAGAAGCAACAATTCAAGCAACACCTCAGCGGCACCCTTCCAGGGTGACATAGTCATAGTGGCCGGTCCGTAGTCCGTAGTGGTTACACTTCTGACTCTGAATGGAAGGTTGTGTTCGAATCCCGGAGGGGCACAAAAATATACCATTCATATTTTCAAATTTGCTCTTCGCTGAAACCCAGAAACCGCGCTCACCAAATAAACCAGCCTTATTAATTAATTTATTTATTTATAGACCCCCAAGACTTTCAAGAATTGGGGAGCCAATAGTAAATATGCCAAACAAGCAGTGGGAAGACGTACGAGTATTGTGACATTTTTACCAAGACCATAAAGTTTGAAGAAACAAAAAAGACCGGTCCGTAGCTCAGTGGTAACACTGCGGACTCTGAATTGGAAGGTTGTGCGTTCGAATCCCGGCGGAGCACAAAAAATATACCATTTATATTTTCAAATTTGCTCTTCGCTGTGTTGAAAAATTCAAAATCCTTTACCAATGACCGATCACCAAAGGTCCATCCAGCCTTACAGCAACTGGGTCTTGCTTGAGTATTGGTGCTTTTTAGCGACAACCAAGCTCGTACACCTCTGCGGCACTACAACAAGTGTCATAGACCCCTAGAGTCTCTAGAATATAGGGAGTCTCCCACAAAGGATTTCTTAAAAAAAAAAAAAAAAACGACAGATGTAGGGTATGCAACGCTCTTAGTATTTTTGTCTCCCGCATCGATTTTCAGGGTTCTTTCCCATTAAAAGCAATTACAACGCTCTTCACATAATCCTGCAAGGGCCGTGAGAGCCTTCCTGAGAAAGCCTCCCACCAGGAAGAGGAGGCTCACGGTGATTCGATCAAAATTAATTTGTAAATTTAGGGAAACGCAAAAAGAGCGAGGGACTTAAAACCTGAATTGTATCTTTTATTTTTTTTATTTCAGGAAATAAATTATTTACAGTATTCCGATAATAAAACGCTAAGCTACACGTATAGATCAACTTCTTGCATCGTTTTTCCCGAAGGGGTCGCACGTGGCGAACGGAACCCACTATTTTATACTGGTAAGGGGGTTGACCTTACGCTAACAACTTGCGTTGAAGTTGTGGTTTTAAGGCTCTCGAGGGATCTGGTACTCATTTCTTGTGAAGGCTGAGTAAGCCTTGTCGGTACTTTATTTTGGGTTTTAAATAAATATCAAAACGAAAAATCATTTTATTATTCAATACTGCAATTTTATCACCTAGTGTCAAGATGAGCTATCTTTTTATCTACAATATAAAATCTATGTTCCAAATGCATATTTAATTTAAGATTCATATTACATGCATTTTCACAAGCAGACACGTATAAGATCGCGCTATAGCACATGCTACGTGTGGACTTACAGCTTAAAAACCCAATCTCAAATAAGCATAAGCCATGCAACTCTTGCCGACCTAATTCTTCCTCTTAGTGCTTGTTTGTCTTATCTCCAACACAGGTTTTTTCACATGAGAAATATTTGTATGTACCTACTTATGCAATGTGTCTTATAAATGCGGCAAATTGATTTTAAAAATATTTAAATCCACTCTCACATTATACTTTTAACGTATAGATTTTAGCACCGATTATGTAGAAAGTGATTCTTAAGACAATTTCATTTACATAAAGGTCATATTTGAATAAAATGGTAGATAAACCAAACGAGCACTGGGGGGACGCTTTAAAGATATAATTTATAGACTATGCCTATTATATTATTTATTACTTTAAATAGCCTATGTTTATTGATACATACCTGTTTATATTTTTATCTGTATTTGATCAGAAATGGTGTGATGTCACTGCTAATCCCAGGAGATAAAACTACATTCAACTTTTCCGATAATCTGTTATTCCAGGCACATGCCGTGGCGTTATTGTTTGAATATTTTGACACATTTTTGATGTGGGTTTGATCCGTGGGTGGTGAGGAAATAGTAGAATTTAAGTACATCCAGTATTTCATCTATAAATAATCCATATTTATGGGTTGTATGAGTTAATCAAACCAGTCACCCTCGGCAAAAAAAGCCTAACACGGCGCTCGGCTGAGACTGGAGCCAAATCAAATTAAAAAACCTATAAGAAGGGTTCACACAATATTTGGAGAGCGTGCATTTGCAGTTGCTGGTCCTCTGGCCTGGAACCACCTGCCACATCATGTGAGAGAGCTAGAAGACCATGGAAAGTTCCGGAATGCACTGAAGACATGCAAATTTCTGGCATCGTTTGCACAAGCGCCCTTGGAGTGACATCACGAAACGGCGCTATAAAGAAATCATCAACTCATCATCATCATCATCATCATCAAAGTATAGCATACGAACCTAAACGTCGAAAAACTACAACCCCTATTCTATTTTAATCTAATCTAATCTAAGTTGCAAAGGTATGTAACATTGGGGATTGAAATTATATGCATTTTCACAAGCAGACATGTATAAGTTCGCGCTTTTAAGGATGCCGCATGTGGACTTTCAATATTAAAGCCCAAATCTCAAATTAACATACACCCTGCAACTCTTGTCGACCATCCGTAAAACAGGGGTAACATTGGCAAAATGAACCGTTTTCTACAGCATGGGTGGTCAGCCACATATCAACCTATATGTCAAGGAAAATATTGGTACAATAAGTTGCATTTGCTTAAATCACAATAATAATATGTATGAATATCAAAACAAATACAAACAAAATTATACTTTGAAAAAACACTAGTCCTAGCCGCCAAAATTACAAAACAACCGCCATTTCTTTCTGTCCTTACACACTTCTTTCATTTCATCCAGAGTCATAACCTTCTTCATACAAGCTCTCATCTTATTATGACTCTGGATATCCCATTCATTCGCAATTTCAGAAATTTGATCCATCCTTTCTCGGCCTTCCTCTATAACAGCTATAACCCATTCTAAATAACTTCCTCGAAAAACTATAACCCCTATTCATTCATTCATTAACTTTTCCAGTAGAATTTTGATTACAGGCGCCTGTTAGAAGCTCAGACTCGCTTCTGATGAAACTTTAAACTGTTTCCTGAAGTCTATCAGGCAGCTCACAGGGCGATGCCGTCAACTACCCTATGTGGGGTGCAGCGGCACCGCCTGGTACAGATATTCCTACCCCTAAACTTGGGCGAGGAAGTTTAACATGAGCTATTGACCGTACTATCGTCCCCCCAGTGCGTGTTTGGCTTAGCTACCATTTGATTCGAAGATGAACTCTCATTGAAATTTTCTTATTCCTTGACTTATAGGTTGTTATGCGGCTGACCACCCATACTGTAAAAAATTGGTTCACTTTGCCAATGTCACCCCTGTTTCAGGGAAGGACGGCAAGAGTTGCAAGGCTTATGTTCATTTAAGATTGGGTTTTCATATTGTAGGTCCACATGCGGCATGTGTTAGCGCGAAATTATACATATCTGCTTGTTGGAATGCATTTTATATAAATCTTAAATGACATATATCTTTGCAGCTTAGATTAGATTAGATTATGACTCTTACCAAAATTGTCCGTCATTTTTAAAAACAAATTTCTTCTTGTTCCTTGACTTATAGGTTGGTATACGGCTGACGACCCATGCTGCAGAAAATGATTCACATTGCTAATATCACCCCTGTTGCAGGAAAGGTTGGCAAGTGTTGCAGGGTGTATATTCATTTGAGATTTGGGTTTTTATATTGTCAGTCCACATGCGGCACATTTAAGCACGATTTTATACGTGTCGCGTGTGAAAATGCACATGATAGGAATCCTTAATATTACATATCTTTGCATCTTTGATTAGATTAGATTAGATTATTGGTCATAGTCAAAAAGTGACATTATTTAAAAAATCACGCGTGTTTATTGATTGTTTATCTTAATTATAAAGTTAAAATTCTTTATATAACTTGTACCAGCAACAGTTCATCGCCTTATTGATTGTTTGTCTTTGTCTAACAGAGGTAATTTCACATAATCAATGTTTGTATGTGTCCTGGACCAATGTGTCTTATAAACACTGTGAATTGATTTAAAAAATATTCCAAACAACTCTCACATAATCGTGTTGTACGTTTTTTTCTTAGCTAATATTGTGTAAAATGTGCTTCTTATGTAAGACAATATTATCGAAAGGTCATCTTTGCATCAAACGGTAGATAAGCCAAAAAAACACTGGGGTGACGGTATTGCACTCCCCCTGTGAATACGCTGAAAAAAAAAAATTTAAAACGAAGAGAAAGAAGTTGAATGGTGACTTTGTTTCTAATAACGGTAGCACATTTTACATCTTGCAAATTTTGTACATCATGTAAATACTCGTAGACGTATAAGTGCACAGCTCGGGTAGAGTTTCCCATCAAAAACCTCTCAAAAAGTCATCACATTTCGTTTAATAAACATGAAAGTGGCGGCGTGATATGTGGCGTATATGTATGTGTAAGGTTGTATGTAATACGAGTAGCATGCAGTTCGGCGTACTCCATGAGGGCTGTACCAGGGTACGCCCGTTGAAAGTTATAAAGAACGAACACGCTGCGGTGTACGCAAATTACACTGGCAAAACATAGGCTTTATACCAGTATATTTTGCACATCAATAATATTTACCGGTCCGTAGCTCAGTGGTAGCACTGCGGACTCTGAATGGGAAGGTTGTGGGTTCGAATCCCGGCGGAGCACAAAAAAATACCATTTTTTATTTTCAAATTTGCTCTTCGCTGGGTTGAAAAATCCATAAACCTTTACCAATGTAAGTACACATTCAGAATTTGTAAGCACGAACTACACGTGCTTGTTTGTGGGCGTGCATTTAATATGAGCTTTTAATGTACATAGATATATCTTTGCAACTTAGATTAAAGATATAGATACCTTAAAAGTAAAACTGAATAAGTAACATATTGTTATGTAAATATAAATATTGAAATAAGTATGGGTAGTTATAGTGTTATGTAAATATAAATATTGAAATAAGTATGGGTAGTTATAGTTATAAGAGTCCTCATAGGTATAGGTAGGTAAGATCGATAATTATGTATAAGTGTAGAATTCTCTAGGCTAAGTAGGTATTTGTTATAATTATAGGAATACTGTATTGCATTGGTAGGTAGGATTTTGGTTGTATCTCTAGGTAGTACGTGAAGCGTCGAGAAGTAATAATTACTCTGGAACCGTCTGGCGACTTTAGTTCTGGATCATACTGCTTTGAAGAGTATAAAGGTGCGAATGGCCTGCAGAGCGGGCCAGTATCATAGAGACTTACAAACACATCGAAGTCATCTGATCAGTGAACCAAAACCAAGTGGAATAATCGAGAAAGTAGTGTGAAAATAAATTTTGTAACTGTGTAAAATAAATAACTATTTAAGAAGACCTGTGTATTTTTAATTTGAAGACAATTGAACCCTAATTTCGTAACAATTGGCGTCAGGTGCGGAATTGTCAAGAAAAATTAAGATCTTCTGTCTAAAAATAAATAAAATAAATTAAATAGTGTTAAAATGAACTTTATTCAAATTGAACTTTGTGTGAACTGACTTTTGTGAAAACAAGTGTTTAAATAAATTTTTGTTAAAAGAAAAGACGCAAAAGCAAGTTGCTTATAAATTCTGGAACATCATATGGAACATAATTCTGGACATAACATAATGACTATTTTACCGCATTGAGAAAGTCATCAAATTGGACCATAGTTTTTTTTATTATTGTGTGTGATTAAAAAAATAAAATAAATAAATAAAAAATCTTGAAAAATATTGCAAAAGAACGTTCCAGATTCATCGAGAAAAAGTTTTTGAATAACTATGCTTTGTTTACAAGTGTGTGAATGTACATTAAGTACCTACCTGTGTGTTTGAAAGACTTGAGACGAAATAAATAATTATGTACTATCAGACATTATTATGTTAAAAATATTGGTGATTTAAAAATAAATATTAAAAGACAGTACCTACCAATCAGTGTAATCAGACAAATTATTATTTTTGCTAAAGTACGTATTCAAAACAGCTATATATATAAAACTCAAAACTTGTATTAAATAAATTTGAAAATATTTTTGTTTTGACGTAAATTTTGAAAATAAAATGGCAACTAAAGTGAACGTCAAGGACCTCAAAGTCACTGAGCTTAAAAATGAGCTTCTGGAGAGGGACCTGGAGACCTCAGGAGGAAAGGCAGCCTTACAAGCACGCCTCATAGAGGCCTTGGAACAGTCAGGCGAAGACCCGGCATATTTTGTCATGGCGTCTGGAGGGGACCGCGCCTTGGACGAGCTAAATATCAGCATCACCAGTAACCTGACAGGACTGAAGACTGAGATGGCTGACAACGCCAAGACCCTGGAGGAGAAGATGGCTGACAACGCCAAGACCCTGAAGGAGGACCTGACCGGGCTGGAGGAGAAGATGACTGGGCTGGAGGAGAAGATGACCACCAACCTGAAGGAAGTGGTGACCGACCTGAAGGTGGAAATGGCTGACAACGCCAGGAATCTGGAGGAAAAGGTGTCCCGAAATCTCACAACCCTGAAAGGAGAAATGGAAGAGAAGATGACAGCCCTGAAGGGGGAAATGGAGACTCGTATATCAAGCCTGGAGGACCGTCTGCGTGCCGAGCTGGCTGACAAGTGCCAGATGGAGTCCACCAGAATATCCCCCAAAGACGGCCTTCACGACGAGACCGACCAGGGATGCTCAACTCCAACCAGGGTCACTAGAAGGGATGATGACCCTTCGCTGGCGAAGCACAACCTCCCGACCTTCGACGGGAAGACGTCGTGGGAGGAGTATTTGACCCTCTTTGAAACGGCTGCCATGATGGGAGCCTGGAGCCAGCAGAAGAAGGCTTCGGTTCTCAGCCTGTCGCTCCGAGGAGACGCTCTCAGGGTTCTGCAGGCCATACCCCTGGACAACCGTGGTGACTTTGGGCAGCTGAAGCAGCGCTTGGATATGCGCTATGGCCACAAGTGCCTGGAGCAGCTGTACAAGTCGCAGCTGAACACAAGGGTGCAGAAGCCCAACGAGAGCCTCCAGGAGTTTGAAATGGACATCGCCCGCCTGGTACGAGACGCTTACCCGACAGCCTCCGACGACATCTGTGAGAGCTTGGCAGTGGACAAGTTCCTAAATGGATTGCGGGAATGGGAGACGCAACAAGCCGTAAAACTGGCCCATCCCAAGGCTTTGAACGAGGCGCTCAGCCAAGCTCTCGAGTTTGAGGCTGTCAAACAGTCCATCAGGGGCCACGCCAGGGTTCGTGCAGTCGAGGCAGAGGAGGTCAAGCTACCTACAACCGAGGAGCTAATTGAAAAAGTGCTGGAACGTCTGAGACCTCGAAGACGAGACCCACGCTGCTGGAACTGCGGACAGCTGGGCCACCTTAGCACCAAGTGTCCCAAGCCTCAGAAACCCAGAAAACAGGCTGCGGAAAACTAGAAAGGGTTAATGGGAAGGGGCAACCGTTGACCCACGCTGGAGAGGCCCTGAAATCTGCTGCTACTGTCGCAACCGTGAGAGGAAAAGCCAGCAGCATTTTTATCAATGGCATAATAGATGGAGTAACTCGTGAACTACTGGTGGACACGGGAGCAACCAGGACAATTCTGAGACGCGACATAGTGGCACGAGGTAAGCAGATTGCACCAACAAAGTGGTCTCTGCACACCGCCACGGGAGAGTCAGCACAGGTGTATGGGGAGACGATTGCCACCTTCCAAATTGGCAGCACCACTTTTGATCATCGGACGTTGGTGGCCAACATTGAAGAAGACGTTATATTGGGAATGGACATACTGGACAGATTTGGGTGCAGTTTAAATTTAAAGAAAGGGTCCATTAAAATTGGAAATGAAGAAGTCATCCTGCAAAGACGGAAAGAACTGGCTGCACGTGTTATCCTAGCCAAGAATACCGAAGTGAAGGGGCGATCCGAGATGATAGTGAGTGCCCGCCTGGATTCCAGTAGTACAAATGACCAAATCTGTATGATAGAACCGGAGAACATGGACAATGTTAACAAAGGAGTCATGGTGGCAAGAACAGTGATTCGCGCAAAGGAGACCATTCCTGTCAAGATCATGAATGTGAACAGCTACCCAGTTAAAATGAATGAAGGTTTTGTTTTGGGCAGATGTGAGAGGATAACTTCCATTGTGCAACAGATGACAAACATGTCATGCGAAGGAAACAAATTGTCAACACAATTGGAAGCCCTGGTCCACGACGCTTCCCAAGGTCTAACCGAGGAAAACAAACGGAGAGTGAGGAGTTTGATCTGCCGCTACCAGAACATTTTCGAGGACTCTAATGGCCGTCTGGGAAGAACCAAGGTAGTGCGACATAGCATAGACACCGGAGAAGCGAGACCAATAAAACAGGCTCCAAGAAGACTACCCTTTGCAAAGCGGGAAGAAGCTGACAAGATCATCAAAGACATGAGCAAGGATGGCATCATAGAACCATCAAGTAGCCCTTGGACATCCCCGGTGGTACTGGTGAAAAAGAAGGATGGTACCACGAGATTTTGTGTGGACTACAGACTGCTCAACGATGTTACGAAAAAGGATAGTTACCCTCTGCCAAGGATTGACGACACCTTGGACACATTGGCAGGATGCACCATTTTTTCCACATTGGACCTGAAAAGTGGCTACTGGCAAGTTGAATTGGATGCCAAAGATAAGGAGAAAACTGCATTCTCGACTGGATCTGGACTTTGGCAGTTCACCGTGATGCCATTTGGCTTATGCAATGCCCCCGCCACGTTTGAAAGGCTGATGGAGAATGTGCTGCGAGGACTATCATGGGAAACCTGCCTGGTATACTTGGATGACATAATCATCCTGGGAAAGGACTTCAACCATCAGTTGAGAAATCTGGAGCAAGTTTTCGGGCGACTACAAGACGCTGGACTGAAGCTCAACCCGAAAAAGTGTAACCTGTTCAAGAAACAAGTAAATTACCTGGGACACATAGTTTCTCAACGTGGAGTTGAAGTTGACCCTGCCAAAATCAAGGCAGTAAGAGACTGGCCCGTGCTGAAGGACAAACATGAAACTAGGAGTTTCCTGGGGCTGTGCACTTATTACAGGAGGTTTGTGCCAAGATTTGCGGACATTGCAAAACCGCTCACCAAGCTTACGGAAGAAAACACTCGCTTCCATTGGAGTGATTCCTGCGCACAAGCATTTGAAGAGCTTAAGGGAAGATTAACAAGTGCCCCCATCTTGAGCTACCCACGAAAAGATGGAAAGTTCATCCTGGATACCGACGCTAGTAATGTGGGGATAGGAGGCGTCCTTTCCCAAATACAGGATGGGCATGAGACTGTTCTGGGTTACTTCAGTAAAGTGCTTTCCAAGCCAGAACGAAATTATTGCGTGACCAGACGAGAGCTTCTTGCCGTGATAAAATCAGTGGAACACTTCCGCAAATACTTGTACGGGAGAAAATTCACACTACGGACTGATCATGCTGCACTGGTTTGGCTTCTGAAATTCAAAAACCCAGAAGGGCAAGTGGCTAGATGGATTGAAAGGCTCCAGGAGTATGATTATGACTCCGAACATAGACCTGGCACGCTTCATCGAAATGCGGATGCATTATCCAGACGACCATGCGCCAGTGACTGCAAACATTGCAGCAAGATGGAGGACAAGGTAGCAATTGTCCAAAGGACGACCACCGAAGATGAGGACTGGCAAGATGAAAAATTGGCGCAAGACCAACTGAATGATCCGGACTTGAAGTATGTGATGGAATGGGCGCGAGAAAGAGAAAGGCCAACCTGGGAAAAACTCGCCCCCTTATCACCAACTGTCAAGGCTTATTGGGCTCAATGGGGATCCATAGTGATAGAAGGAGGGTTTCTGAAACGAAAGATCGAGAAGGAAGACGGCACACTTAGAAGAAAGCAAACCCTCGTTCCGAGGAGCCGAGTACCGGAAATCCTTGGACTGCTGCATGGAGGAACTTTTGGAGGACATCTAGGCGTTAAGAAGACGCTGGAGAAAGTGAAAGAGCGATTTTACTGGATCAACTGCAGCGAAGACGTCAAAGATTGGTGTCGAAAATGTGTAACCTGTGCAACGGCCAATGGACCGCAAAGGAAAAGGCGAGCACCAATGCGTCAGTACAATGTTGGCAGCCCCTTTGAAAGAATTGCCATCGACATAGCTGGCCCATTTCCTACAACTGAGAAGGGTAACAAGTACATCATGGTGGTGATGGATTACTTCAGCAAGTGGGTGGAAGCTTACTCAATCCCTAACCAAGAGGCCGTAACCGTGACTGAAGTTCTAGTTACCGAATTTATCAGCAGGTTTGGCGTACCCCTGGAATTACATTCTGATCAGGGAAGGAACTTTGAAGCTGCTATCTTCCAGCAAATGTGTGAGCGGCTAGGGATCTACAAGACCAGGACCACTGCGCTACATCCACAGTCTGATGGAATGGTGGAAAGGATGAACCGTACCGTGGGGAGGTACTTAGCCAAAGTAGTGTCCAGCCATCAGCGGGACTGGGACCGACATCTGCCTTTGTTCTTATTGGCTTACCGGTCGGCTGTTCAGGAAACGACGAAGAAGACTCCCAGCAGCATACTGTTTGGGCGAGAAATGCGACTTCCTTGTGATCTCAAATTTGGCTGCAAACCAGGTGAAGACCTAGCCGGAGAAGACTATGTGACAGACCTTCGCAGGAGGCTGGATGACATCCATGATCAGGTCCGCATGAACATCGGGGAAGCCAGCGATCAAATGAAGGAGCGCTATGACACCAGAGCTGACAGCATGGGGTACAAAGCTGGTGACTGGGTGTGGCTTTTTGACCCCAAGAGGCGCCAAGGATACTGTCCGAAACTTCAGCGTTCCTGGGACGGGCCGTACGAGATCTTGGAGCGCATCAACGATGTGGTCTACCGCATAAAAAAGAGACCAAACGGAAAACCAAGGGTCGTGCACTACAATCGCCTCTCACCATACCTAGGCGATAATGATGACCAACCAGCCCAAAAAGTACGACAGTGCGTCGCATCCGAAAGATCACCAGCCTTTGAGACGTTTTGGGAGAACGCGAAGGCAGGGCAGAAGTTTCGCCATGGAGTGACCACAGAAGTCCACAAGGACTTATTTGAGGTCACTAGGGACCACACACTGGCATGCAGTGTACCGGAAGATCTAGATATGTCTAGAGGAATTGCACGGGTCTTCCGATACAAATTCGGAGAACCGCAACCCTCGAGCAGCCCGCAAGGAAGAGCTCTGAGACTACCGAAGGGGCGTCAACAAGCATACTGCCTGGTTGTCCCGGATTCCAGCAACCTGGAAGAGGACTACAAGGCATTGTGGGACGGCCTTGTTGAGCTGCGTGACTACATGTTGGAGGATCAGCAGGCGCGTCTGGCAATACCGAAGATGGGTGGCGGCCGCGCTAATCGAGACTGGCGGATAATCCGGAGTATGATTGAAGCAGTGTTCTCGGGAGTCGGCATCAGCGTCATGGTGTGCTGCGAGCAAGCGCAGCCGAGAGCCAGTGGGGAGAAATCCGTGGACTGCCACTTCTTCCTGACCACAGGGTGTCGACGTGGATCAGCATGCCCCTACCTACACAGAGTCAAGACTGTTCCGGGACGAAACAGTCTAGGTGGGGGGTAGTGTTATGTAAATATAAATATTGAAATAAGTATGGGTAGTTATAGTGTTATGTAAATATAAATATTGAAATAAGTATGGGTAGTTATAGTTATAAGAGTCCTCATAGGTATAGGTAGGTAAGATCGATAATTATGTATAAGTGTAGAATTCTCTAGGCTAAGTAGGTATTTGTTATAATTATAGGAATACTGTATTGCATTGGTAGGTAGGATTTTGGTTGTATCTCTAGGTAGTACGTGAAGCGTCGAGAAGTAATAATTACTCTGGAACCGTCTGGCGACTTTAGTTCTGGATCATACTGCTCTGAAGAGTATAAAGGTGCGAATGGCCTGCAGAGCGGGCCAGTATCATAGAGACTTACAAACACATCGAAGTCATCTGATCAGTGAACCAAAACCAAGTGGAATAATCGAGAAAGTAGTGTGAAAATAAATTTTGTAACTGTGTAAAATAAATAACTATTGAAGAAGACCTGTGTATTTTTAATTTGAAGACAATTGAACCCTAATTTCGTAACAATATCGTTCTCTTAGTGCTTGTTTGTCTTATTTTATTAATATTAGGATGATCACACCTCATGAGCCCTCTACAAGCTTGGTTGAGGCTATAGAAAGCGCAAGATCTTGGTACTGTAAGGCTGTATGGACCTTTGGTGAACGGTCATTGGTAAATGTATATGAATTTTTTAAACTAGCGAAGAACATATTTGAAAATATATCTTTTTGTGCTCCGCCGGGATTCGAACCCATGACATTCAATCTACGAGTTCGAAGCGTTTATACTTGACGACGGGCCGATCTATCTTATGTCCAGGAGATGATTTATATGTACAGTGTTAACATACACTTGCATGCAACTTTGATCATTTTAAAAACAAATGTGAACCACATAAATCACATACGGATGTAGTCAATCTATGGAATTGAACCTTATATTATGTCTAAAGATTATGCTCTGGGATTAACATAAAAAATAATCATTTTTTCTTTTGTATTCGGCATGGCATTTCAATGAAGGTTGAACATTCGCAATATGCAAAACAGCGCATATCCGTGGGTATATGTATATGTTAAAATTATATGCAGTTGCAGCTGTCACAGCAGTCTCGTGTTGTGCCGGATAGTGTATGTGTGTCATGCAATGTCAACGAATACTCACTGCAGACTTATGCAATATGCACAAACGCAGTGGCGTATATCCTCGTACTTCCAATGTCTATTGAAATTAAAAAAAATGTTATCAACTAAACACACCTGGTCAACTTTGAAAAAAAAAAGGTTAGTTAGTGGTATTCATTGACTTATATTAGGCTGACCGTCAAAACTGTAAAAAATGGTTATTTTGTCAATAATGAGCTCCATTCATTAATCCCTCCCCCTCGCATTTCAGAAAGGGAAACTCGTAGTACGACTCTCATTCATCCCTTTGCAGTCGATCTCAAAACTATGAGAACTTGGCGTTTTCATGACTCATTCCTTTGCCAAACTGCCCGTTTATGGAATGGTCTACCAGTATCTGTGTTCCCTTCCCAATTTAATCCGGTTTTATTCAAAACCAACATCAATCACCACTTCCTTGGAGCGCCTCACGATAGAAGCAAGAACTCAAACAACACCTCTGCGGCACCCTTCCAGGGTGACATAGACCCCCAAGACTTTTAAGAATTGGGGAGCCTCCCGCACAGGATTTCTGAAAAAAAAAAAAAAATGTTTTCCCTGTTTCAGAGAAGGTCGGTATAAATTGAACATATCGTAGAACTTACCTTAACAAGTATCGTAGCACATATCGTAAAATTTACCTGAGCAAGTAGCATAGCACATATGGTAGAACTTGCTAAACAAGTATCGTAGATCTTACTTTAGCAAGTATTGTAGCACATATCATAGCAAGTATCGTACCATAAATTGTATCCAATACCGTAGCACATATCGTAAAATTCATGTAGTTAAAATTATAGCACATATCAAAGATTTTACCTTAGCAAGTGTGTTAACACATTTCGCAGTGAATATCGTAGAATGCACTTTGGAAAAATCGTAGCATATATCGTAGAACTTACCTTTACAAGTATCGTAGCACATATCATATCAAGTATCGTACCATATATCGTATCAAATACCGTAGCACATATCGTAAAAGAAATGTAGTAAAATCGAAGCACATATCGTAGACGTCACTACGGTACTGCACTCTGAGCTTTAAAGCCGCAGGCAGCCGCAAAACTCAAAGCTCGCGGATTGAGGGCGGGCTGAGTGCGGCGTAGAGGCGACTCCTCTACACGTCGTAGAGCCCCGTGACGAGGCCCTGACAATATTTGTACGGGGTGTGGATAGATAGCAGAAGCCAAAACTGCAGAATGCTACGACGTTGATCTAATCTAATCTAATATAAGTTGCAAAGATATGTAACATTGGAGATGCACTATATATGCATTCTTACAAGCAGACATGTACAAGTTCACGCTTGCAGTTTCCGCATCTGAACCTTCAACATAAAAAGCTAAATCTCAAATGGTCATACACCCTGAAACTCTTAGCTTCCTTCCCTGAAACAGTGGTGACATTGGAAAAGTGAAACATTTTCTACAGTATGGGTGGTCAGCCTCATACCAAACTATAAGTCAAGGAATAGAATAATTAATTAAATTTAAGTATATAAAACAAACAAACACTAAACAATTAAACAGTAAAAATTAAAACCTACAAATCATATTCTATAAAAAAGTGAAAAATGTATTTTGTAAAGCCTCAGCTTGGATTAGATAAGATTAGATCAGCCTTAAATACCAGCATTACAGATCAACCGCTATTTTTTTCGGTCCTTACATACTTCTTTCATTTCATCCAGAGTCATAACTTTTAACTCGTGTATTAAAGTACAATTATTAAAATACTTCTTCAATGGAAATTTTCTTCACTTAAACATTTCCTGAAATATATTTTCGTTGGCATTTTTTTTCACGTGGATTATATCGATCACTTCCATTATTAATGATTTCGTTAATAACTTTTCTCTGAATGATTTATCTTTCCCGAAAGATATCAAAAAGCTGCGATGTCACAATTTCGCGGGTCTTTCTCCGTTCCCGTTTTCATAATTCCTCCTCTCACAGAGCTTAATCACTAAGTCCAAAAGCTTCTTATTAACTTTTCTTCTTCGCGAAAGCCCCGCAAGAAAGCTTTAATAATAATAGTTGTAATATATTGGAAGTTGATTTAACAAACATTTGAGGAAACGAACAAGTCTGTTGCGAAAAATAATGTGTCATGGGTATTGAAAAAAACAATAATTTAACAAGTATTATAATCTATATTTTTACTTGTAGAGATACTTGTATAAAATAAACATTTAAAATTGGTATTGTGACGAGTGTGCTAGTATTAGTGGCTACGTGATTATAATCACGCCTGTGGAACAAAACTCTGGAATCATCAGCTATGCTCAAGAAATTGAGAACAGTCGAGAATCGTCCGTATGAACGTATAAAAATGTAAGCCGCAATTGCATGCAGTCTAGAGTCGATAAAAAACATTGAGCCGTGAAGTCGAAAGCAAGAGCTAGAAATCAGTGCATTGTTAATCGACATTGGTTAAAATAAATTGCTTAAAATAACCCAATTAACATCATAGCCATATGAAATGCATGCGCACAAACATACACGAATAAGTTTGCGCTTACATATTATGTATGTAGACTTACAGCATAAAAACCCAATTTCAAATAAACTGCAACTGTAGCCGATCGTCATTGAAACAGTGGTGACATTGGTATAGTGAAACATTTTTCACAGTATGAGTGGTCAACCCCGTACCAACTTATTACGTTACCTTAGTGCTTTTTTGTCGTATCTCCAACACAGGTAATTTCACATGAGAAAAAATTGTATGCACACTGGACCAATGCGTCTTATGAATAATTGTGTTTTGCTTTTTTTTCTTAGCTCAGATGATGTAAAATGGGATTGTTAAGACAATTTCATTTAAAGTTCATCTTTGAATCAAATTGTTGATAAACCAAACAAGTACCTACTGAGGAGACAATTAGTCAAGGAACACAAATAATTAATAACATTTAACTAAATAAAACTATTTTTTTTTTTAATTTAAAAAAATAAAACATTAAACTAAATAAATATAACAAGATATCAATAAAAAATTACACTTTGATAAAACACTAATAAAATATAACACCTTATATATTTGGTAGGAGTCCGGACGGGGGTAGGAATCAGGATAAAGGAGAAACACCGGAGAGGACTACAACTCGTAGAAATTAAAGTCGTTGTTCTTTAACGCGCCATATATTCGTCAAATTTTACAATCGCCGGCATCACAATTTTCCTGATTGGACGTCGCGTCGGTACAACAGGGAGAGAGAGCTTACATACTTACGAAATGACAGAATACACAAAAACATCTTCTTTTTCTATGTACTTCTGATGGCTATTAGAGCTTTCTTTGTAGTTTGACAAACTGTAAGGCTAAGTTCAGAGCAATGTTAAATATTTTTCAGATCACCAATACAAGAACATAAAAAAATACCTAAAAATTGTCCGTTACATAAAATGTACGGCAATATTATAAATACTAAACAGTATGTTGTTCCTACTTGGAGGCAAGGTGTGCTGTTGAAATGTCAGAAAGTGCCCGGCCTATTGGCAAAATGTCAGATGTTGTACCTTTGACATTTCAACAGCAACTTTTTCAGGAGGAAAACTTGTTTGTATTAAGTCGCAGAGTGAGCCATATTAAGTCTCGACACTGACACCTGGCGAGTTTTTTTTCGCAAACTCACAAAGTTTATTTGGCCTTTGTTTTTAGATTTTCGTTTTTTTTCAAAGTGTTCGGAATATCAAGTGGGCTGAAAGGAGTTATTTTTCACGCGACTAAAGACGTTTTTTGGTTGGTATTTACTTATGAAGCATGTCTAAGTTTTAACCTATACGTCAGGGGCGTGCACAAAATTTCAACGGTGAGTTGATCTGTAATGTTGGCGGCTAGGAAATGGGTTATTAAATCCTCGACTGATAGGTTGGTATGTGGCTGACCACCTATGCTGTAGAAAATGTTTCACTTCGCCAATGTCAACCCTGTTTCAGGGAAGGCCGTCAAGAGCTGTGGGTGTATGCTAATTTGAGATTTTGGTTTTTATATTGTTAGTCCACATGCGGCATGTTTAAGCGCGAACTTACACGTGTCTTCTTGTGAAAATGCATATAATGTGATTCCCCAATGTCACATATCTTTGCAACTTAGATTAGATTAGATTGGATTAGTTAGTTACTTACAATAAGAGCGGTATTATACTGACCCCCCCTGCTGTTAAATCTTGGTTAACTTTTGCAAATTCCACCCCAGTTTCAGGGAAAGGTGGCAAGAGATTAATGATTAGGTTAGGTTTAGTTTATTTTGTAAAAAAACATGCAGCATATTAAGCGTGAACTTGCATGTGCCTGCTTGGCGGTGAACATTGAATATGAGCCTTAATGTCTATACATCTTTACAACATAGATTATAAATTTGAGATTTTATTATTTTGGCTTATATTGAAAAATGGGTCCTTCGAATTTTTTTACAAGGGTTGCAAAAACTCGGATTATTATGAAAGGCCCAATCAGGAAGGAGCAATATATTTTCCTTGTGCCTGGACTGCAGACTTGGGATTGAATTATTGAGGAATCATAAAGATGTTTTATTAAGGAAATATTCAAATGCCGGACTTACGAGGGGAGAGAGAAAAAAACGATTGGTTTTTTTGTCAAAATATTAAGCCGCGATCAGAATCACTTACTGTTTTTTCTTTAATCTAAAGTAAAAACGTTTCTTAGTGATTAGGCGTTTGTTGTAATACAAATAATTAGTTCCACTCGCCACATGCGACTCCTTCGGAAAGAAGTTACACTATGTATAATGTATGTGAAGCTTAGTCACGAGTCACGTTAGTCTTTTCAGTGTTAAAACTGATTTTTATTTGTCTATGAAATCTAAATCTTTATGCTGAAATGATGCCTCCTGAAGACGTTAGCTAGAACATCAACAAATCATAAAGAATTAGGTATGTAATTTCTCCATCACACCTTCGTCAAATTTCCGAAAATGGTGATTAATTTGAAATGACATTTTAATTATTTACAAGATTTGGGGGCGAGGCTTCATACTTCGGTAATTTTCGGTTTTAGTTAACTCAAACTTGATTATTTTGACTAAAAGTTCAAGTAATAGTTAACTAAAATATTACTACACTTCAATATACCGGGGGCCTTAAGGTTTACGCACAGAAAAATGTTGTATTTTTTTGTTTTAGTTACAGAAAGATAACCTCAGTAGAGAAATCTCAGCATTTTCTTATTTCTCCCAAAAATACACTCACTGTATTTCTAAAAGCTCAAATCGAGAGCTTTCAATTTACCGTATTAAGCTTCTGTGAACGCTTCTCAGCGATTTTTTTCATTCCCGCCCTTCCACGAGGTCCAGAATTTAAATAGCGCCCATAATTCAACGTTGGATTGGATATTTATTCCGAGAGGGACCGAGAAAAAAAATCATATTACCTAAGGAAATATTTTTTAATCTCGGAAAAAGATAAGGGTTTTTATTATTATTATTATTATTGGGGCATTTGATTTTTTTTCAATTGCAACCCTTGACATATTAGTTGAAGACACTTTTTTTTCGAGAGTAATTTGAATATCTGAATTGAATTTGGAAATTATTTATTTTTTTACACAGTGTACGAAGATGAAATGAAAGAAGTATATAAAGACCGAAAAGAATGGTGAGTGATCTGTAATGTTGGAGGCTCAGGCTAAGGCTTTGAAGTTTTTAATTTTATTTTTTTATAGATGTTTTTTAAATTTAAATTTTATTGTTTTTGCAAAACTTTTGTTTGTTTTGCATTGTCGGATGTAATTATTTTTTTGTATTTCTTGACTTATAGGTTAGTATGAGGTTGACCAATCATGCTGTACAACATGGTTCACTTTACCAATGTCACTTCTGTTTCAAGGAAGGTCAGCAAGAGTTGCATGGTCTATTCACTTGAGAATTTTGAGTTTTTGTTGTTGTGAGTCCACATGCAGCATGTGTAAGCGCGAACTTACACGTGTCTGCTTATAGGAATGCATTTAATAAGAATCTTTCATGTAATCATATAACAGTCCAAGTATCATAAACATCCCAATTTAAAGTATTTATTTTTTGCTTTAATCAAAAAATTATGCACGCAAGATTTTCAAAAAACACAACGGAAATAAAAACTTCTTACATGGACTCTGCACATAAATTGATCTAGATAAAATTGTGACATCACACGACCGGGCTGCTAGGGAAAACGCAAAAAAATATTTTGTTACATTTTGCTAAGGATGGCAGTCTCATTTAACACTTACGTTTGCTCGCCGAGAAGAAAGTTACAAACTCAAAAATATTCAGACTTTTTTGAGAGAAGACGAACTCCAGGTCGAAGAAGAACAGCTTTGTTAAAGAACCTGAGACAGTGGTTTGGCAGAAGCACAAGATCCCTGTTTTGCGAATGGTCATGATGATCGCTAATCGAAGGAGTACACGATATTCAAGGAGATGCATAAAAATCCAATATAAAGGTCGCATTAGGCCCGGATTAAACACTATCGGGGCCCTGGTGTGAGGAGAGACATGGGGCCCCCTCTCCATCGTTTTTTACAACTGAAAACTTATGCTTACCTCCACCGCGGCAGTAAACATTGCGTGAATACTCCACCATTACCTAAATAAACGAATTATATGAAAACACTAGTTTTGAATGTTTAATCAACTAAATTTTCATTTTTTCAATTTGAATAAGATATAATATATAATCTATTATCTAAGTCGCAAATATATATATTCGCATTCAAAACTCATATCAAATGCATGTCCACAAACAAACACGTGTAAGTTCACGCTCACACATGCTTAATGTGTTCTTACAAATTAAAATTCAAGCCTCAAATGAACATAAGCCCTGCAATTTTCGCCAACCTTTTCTGAAACAGGGGTGACAATAAATGTTATAAAAAAAATGATAATAATAAAAGGATGAGCAAGCCCATCAAAGAGCAAATTTCAAAATATAAATGGCATATTTATTGTGCTTCGCCGGGATTCAAACCCACTGCTTTGCATTTACGAGTACAATGCTCTAACCACAAGACAACTGACTTATTATGAGTGCAAGCGTTCTACCATCTATCTATTTACCTTTTCTCAATAAGTCATCGCAAAGCGCTTACCAGTAGACAACGGACCGGTCAAAGATGGGTATTGGTTGTTTCGGCCAAAGGGCTCAAGTGGCCGATTTTTCTAGCGTATTTAGAATACGAGTAGAATAATGCTGGTTTGGATTTATTGACCATATCTTTGACTTTGGTTCAACAGATGTCATTTGGTAGGTAATTCTAAATTAATAATTCATTAAAATATACAATAATTAATTATTTATTGATGATATGTTGTTTGTTTCTGACCTGTTTGATATGACTTGTTTCTGGCCTGGCAGAAGAGGTTGGTGAATCCATATATCCATTTAAAAAAAGGTTTTGAGGCCCTCTTGAAGTGGGGGGCTCTAGTGCGGTCGCACCGCTCAAACCACTCTTAATGCGGGCCTGCTCGCATTGTATGGCGAGTGAAGCTGAAACGCCTATTGAGGTTAAATTGGGAAGAAGCAAGGATCGATTAGGGATGAAGAGGGCATGAAAAATTTGGAAGGAAACGTGAGGGTGGCTTCCTAATAAAGACATCCTTGAGGAAATTTTAATCTTAGACCTTGTTGATGCGCGTCAGGTCGTAAATTAAATTTCTACCCTAAATAATTTGTTATAATTGTTTGATAACATTTTGGATTTAATTTCTTGACTCATGGGTTGGTATGAGGCTGACCACCCATACTGTAAAAAAATAATCACCTTGGCAAAGTTGGCCCTGTTTCAGGGAAGCTCAGCACAAGTTGCAGGGCTTTTTTGAGATTTGAGATTGGATTTTTGTCGTCCACATGTGGCATGTATGAGCGCAAAGTAAGTATGCTTATGGGAATGCATGTATTATGAATCTTAAATCTAATGTTTCTTTGCCATTCAAATTAAAATTATAGAAACATGATTCGTGAAAAAAATTCAAGCAGTTTTGTATACCAATTTTGTAATTGAGATGTACGGAGAAAGAAGTGGAAATCTAAGAAATTTACGTGGATTAAATCAATTTGAGGAATTACAGATAATGTAATTACTTGAGTTTTTACATTTTAATCTCATTTTCTAAGATTGCCATATTCCTTGACTTAAGTTTGATATGCGGCTGATCACACCTGTCGGCAAAAGTTGCAGAGTTTGAAATTTTTGTATTATCATTTTGTACGTGTCAACTTGTGGGCATTACGAATCTTAAATTAATATCTTTGCAACTTAGATTATAGATAAGATAGATAGATAAGACAAAATTTGTATAGCGCCTTTTATGACAGTGTGTCACTTCAAAGGCGCTTGTCCGTATGATTGGACGAAGAGCTGTCTTGAGACCTCTTTTAAATGGTGAGGCGGGAATAGCGTTCCAAGTCATTGGAGCGGCTGCCTTGAATGCTCTGTCTCCATAAACAGTGCGGGGCCTTCTTGCAGGGATGTCTAGGCAGCTGCTTCTTGATGCAGCTGACCTCAGTGTTTGTCCTTGCGAGGTTGTAGTAGCTGGAGACACCAGCTCCATCAGGTACCCCAAAGCACTCCCACGCAGTGCTTTGAAGGTGAGCAAACCGACTTTAAAAGTGATCCTCTCAGGGATTTTCAGCCAATGCAGAGCTTGAAGATGAGGAGTGATTTGGCAGGACTTTGCGGCCCCATATTTGAGTCTAGCTGTGGCGTTCTGCAGCGATTGAAGTCTATTGATAAAGTCCTACTACTATTTATACTAAGCTACATATGTAGTGTATTTCTTGTCGTATTTTCCCCAAAAGGGTCACATGTGGCGAGTGGAACCTATTTATCTTTTTAGGAATGCGGGCCGGCCTCACGCCAACCACTTCAGTTAAAGTAAGGGTTTCCCAGCTTTTGAGGTGGCTGGTACTTATTTTTTGTAAAGTATGAGTAAATCTTAGCGGTATTATATTTTGTGTTGAAACGGGAATCATTTCAGACAACCTTGGCGGAATTTAAACCCGAGCTCTAGGCATAAAATGCAGGCACTCTTACAACTGAACTGTTGACCGGGAAGGTAACATTGAAAATTTTATGTTTATTTAAATGCAATTGATTTTTTAGTTCATCTATTTTGCAGTCTACAAGCTTAAGGTTGTAGTGTCAAGGTTTAGTCCACGTATGAACGTAAAACAGGTGTCGCTTCACATGTGATGTACATATTTACATACAAATAGACAGTTAAAATAGGACAACAAAATTATAAATCGATTGTTCAAAACGTTGATTTTATAGAAAACAACAGGCGTGGAGGTCTCAACGGCCGTTGGTAGGATCTTGCCGTACATATTTGAAGATAGAACGGAATAAAATATGGCAGTGCATGAACAGCTGATAGTTGTTCCGTATAATACGGATCAGCGACTGTTGATAGCGAAATGTTGATACGCAGTCATGTTTTATTTCGTCCGATCTTCAAATAGATTCGGTAAAATCTATCGGCGACATCGAGATCGAGGTTTTTTAATGTTTAAACATAACTTTACTAAGGCAAAAACAACTAATCTGAACATATAGTGCAACTCTAACCACGTTATCTCCGAAGGGGTCGCATGTGGCGTGTAGCCCCTATACATTTTCACAGGCAAAGGCGCCAGCGTTACACCAACCACTTCAATTAAAGTGGAAGCTTCCGGTAAGCCTTTTTTGTGAAGGCTGAGTAAACCTCACTGATATTTTTTTTTTTGGTGTAAAAAAACACCTTAACGCTTAATAATTTCTTACATCCTCGGTGGGAATCAAACCCGAGCTCTCGTCATGGAATGCAAGCATTCTAACAACTGAGTTATCAAAATGAGTAACGCAAACGCAACTAAGCTACACATGTTGTGTAATTTCGATTCTATATTCGGGATCTATTTTTTATCGCCTCACACGAGCCACTTTTAGTTGAAGTGAGTATTTCCCAGCTCCCAGGAGGGCTGATTCTCATTTCTTGTAAAGGCTGAGTACACTTTCCAATATTTACTTTCTTGAAATTTGAAAATATTTTTTCTTGGCATTTTAACGAATCCATTGTGTTAAAAAATACTAGACTACGGACCCACGTTTACTGAGTAGACTAGACATATTTTTTTCTTGAGATAGAAGTAAATGCCTATAAAGTCTTTCGGAGGAGGCTCTGGCCACCCCTCTAGGAATGGGTGGGTGCGGGTGAGGTGATTATGTGTTGGTAAATTGGTTGCCGCTCTGGCCGTATCTGAGCCAGGGAGATCATATCGGTAGATGGGGCGGAATCAGAAACACAGAGGCGCATCTATAATCTAAGTTGCAAAGATATCTTAACCTTCAAAACTCATATCAAATGCATGCCCACAAACAGACACGTGTAAGTTCACGCTTACAAATGCTGAATGTGTACTTACAATATAAAACCCAAACCTCAAATGAATACAAACCCAGCAACTTTTGCCGACCTTTCCCTGAAACAGAGGGGACATTGGCAAAGTGAACAATTTTTGACAGTATGGGTGGTCAGCCTCATACCAACCTATAAATCAAGGAATATAAATAAGAAATAGCATTCAGATATAAACAGGTAAACAACGAAATCTATTAAAAAAAGACAATACGCTAAAAAATAGTTTTTTTTTTTTAAGAAATCCTGTGCGGGAGACTCCCTAGATTCTAAAAACTCTAGGGGTCTATGACACTTGTTTTAGTGCTGCAGAGGTGTACGAGCTTGGTCGTCACTACAAAGCGCCAATACTCAAGCAAGACCCAGTTGCTATAAAGCTGGATGGACCTTTGGTGACCGGTCATTGGTAATTAGGTTTATGAATTTTTCAACCCAGCGAAGAGCGAATTTGAAAATATAAATGGTATATTTTTTGTGCTCCACCGGGATTCGAACCCACAACCTTTCCATTCAGAGTCTGCAGTGTTACCACTGAGCTACGGTCTTAGTAGACTGGTCGAATTAGAAATTAAGGATAGTTCCTTAACGACAAAATTAGTAAGAGGCTGACCCTCCATGCTGTAACACTTTGGTTCACTTTGCCAATGTCACCTTTGTTTCAGGGAAGATCGAAGATCGTATAATAATAAATAATCTATAATCTAAGTTGCAAGGATATATTCATTTAAAGCTCTCAGATGTAAGCCCACAAACCAACAAGTGTAGTTCGCGCTTACAAATGCTGAATGTGTACTTACAAATAAAATCCAAACCTCAAATGAACATAAGCCCCACAACTTTTGCCGACCTTCCCTGAAACAGGGGTAACATTGGCAAAGTGAACCATTTTTTACAGTATGGGTGGTCAGCCTCATACCAACCTATAAGTCAAGGAATATGAATAAAAAATTACATTTAAATATATAAAAGAAAAAAACCTTACAAATCGTAAATTAACGAAATATTTTTTTTTCGGAAATTAACAGAAATTCCGAGTCCTACCCTGCATTTTGAATTCCCAATAATGGTTCGTCCGATCTATTTGCGGAGTCTTTCACGTAGTCAACTGCTCGAGCCAAAGAGAGATAGATATGAGTCTTATAGGATCAAAACCAGCAATCTAGGATTTTGTTAAAAAACGACATAAATGTACAGAAATGATGAGAAATTAATTTCCAGTTTTTTCACATATTTACTTAATTTTCATATTCAATCCTAGATTTCCATTTTTGTTTTTACAACGCTCGGTTTTATAAATGTAGATAGAGAGAGTGAGAGAGTGATATGAGTTGCATAGAATCAAAAACGGAAATCTAGAGTTTTTTCAAAAATGAAATAAATATACAGAAATTGTGAGAAAATGATTTCCAATGCTTCCATCTTTTTGACATTTTTTGAAAAAAATCTAGATTGCTACTTTTGATTCTATACAACTTGGTTGTAAAAAAAAAGATAGATAGAAATATTGGATAACATACCATCAAAAACGGAAATCTAGGATTTCTTTCATGAATTAAATAGATACATATACAGAAATTATCAGAAAGTGATTTCCTGTGTGTCCATGTATCCATTTATTTTTTGAAAAAAAAAAACTAGATTGCCGTTTTTGATTTCATATGACTCAGTTAAAGAGATAGATAGAGAGAGGGATAGAATCACTTGACTCTGCGTATGTTAGAGCAAGAAGACGATAGCTGATAAACTCTACCCATGCCCGAATATTTGTGGATAAGGTTTATGAAAGAATCTCCACCGATAGCGGTGACTTATTGCGAATAGGAAAATCGATGGATGGTAGAACGCTTGCACTCATAATCAGAGTGCTATGGTTGTATTCCCAGCAAGAGTATATGACTGACCGGTTCGTAGTCTAGACGTTAGCGCTTCGGACTCGTAAATGGAAGGTTGTGGGTTCGTATACCGGCGGAGCACAAAAAAAAACATTTATATGTTCAAATATGCTCTTGGCTAAGTTGAAAAATTCATATACTTGTACACAAAGACCGGTCACCGAAGATCCATCCAGCCTTACAGCACCTGGGTCTTGCTTGTCTAAATGGCGTTTTTTTATAGCTTCTAAGCTAGAAGAGGTTTTTGTGATTCACACAAACTCACCAAATAAATAATCCATTTTTGTATTATCCCTTCAATTACTGGTTGGTATGAAACTGGAAATACATACTGTAAAAAATATTTACTTTTCATATGTCACCCCTGATGCAAGAAAGGTCGGCAAAAGTTGTAGGTTGTAGGTGTTAGCGAAATTTATTTGTATGTGTTTAATTACGAGAATGCATGTAATATGAATCTTAAATGCGATTTATCTTTGCAACTCTGAAACTTTATACAAAAGTAAATGATTCTTATTTTACTCACAACTTTTGTATTCTCATTGAAGAAAGAAAATTGAGGGAAGTTCCACAGTATTTTTTTTTTTTTTTTTTTATATTTGACACGCAAAAAAGAAGCAGTATTATTTGTAATCAGTTAGGACAAACCGTCACCTTAGTGCTGGTTTGTCTTATTTCCATCAGAGGTAATTTCACATGAGCAATGTTTGTACGTGTACTGGACCAATGTGTCTTATGAAAACTGCGAATTGATTTAAAGAATATTAAAACAACTCTGTAAGCTAAAGTAAGCTAACTGTAAATATATTTTGTAAATATTAAAAAGAACTCTCACATTACCGTGTTTTATTTATTTTTCTTGACTCAGATTGTGTGAAATGTGATTCTAAATACAGTTTCATTGAAAGGTAATCTTTAAATCAAATGGAAGATAAGCTAAATAAGAGCTGGGGTGACGAAAAGCCTCCCCCTCTGTGGTCTGAATTCAAAACACCTAAAGCAATATCCACCCCCCCAAATCGACGTGTTTACTCCTATTTTTTTATTGACAACTGTCTGTCCAAGGTGAACATAGAAAACAGCCTTCGTGAGAATGGACTTATTTTGGTAGGTCTAATTCTGGCGCCATTGGATCAAGTATATAAATTCACTTGAAAACTCAAGCAAAACTCACTAGAAAAAATGTATCAGTATTAAAGCAACGCCAGCAGTGGACGTTTCAGTTTGAATACAATTCTGGTCAAGCGTTATGATCTACTTCAGACGTTTAGTATCTGACTTGGAGTACAGACGCGAAAAATAACGCAAAATTTATTTAGCGAACTTTTTAATGATGTTATGGAATGTTTTCATCAAATAAAAAGTGTTGATGTTTTTCGGGTTATCATATTTTGTGCTGCTTATTTTATAAAAAGGGGAGAAATGAATTTACCAAATAAATTTAAGGTTACTGAGTTTAACTGAGAAAATCATGAAGGAAAATACAGGCATGATTTATTCAACAGAACTGAGCTAAACATTTTAAAGTTAATGTTTTAAGGTTTATGTATTGACATTGTGAAAACTAATTTAAAATGAATACTGTAATGTAGTTGTCCTCTTGATAATGATGTTATAACATCGAAAGCGCTCGAGGAAAAAAAATCAAATCGTGAAGAAAAACATGTGTTTTATTTTTACATTATATTAATTTAAACATTTTAATATTCCTTGAATGATAGGTTGGTATGAGGTTGACCACCCATACTGTAAAAAATGGTTCACTTTGCCAATGTCACCCGTGTTTCAGGGAAGGTCGGCAAGAGTTGCAGGGCTTATGTTCATTTGAGATTGAGTTTTTTATATTGTAGGTCCACATGCCGCATGTGTGAGCGCGAAATTATGCGTGTCTGCTTGTGGGAATACCGGAAGCTGAATTTATAACTGGTTTTGTAAATGAATAATGTAACAAAAACAACATTTTTTTCCCGAGTTGATTTATTTCCTGGAGCGCTTTTTGCGTTATCACAAAGGGCACTAGGTAATTAAAATACTATATTAATTCTCGCGAAGAACAATTTTGTGTTTTATTTTTACATTCTAAATCTTATCTAAATTTAAGCTGCAACGATATATATCATTTAAGATTCATATTAAACGTATTTCCACAAGCAGACACGTATAAGTTCGCGCTAACACATACCGCATGTAGACCTGCAATATAAAAACCCAATCTCAAATTAACATAAGCCCTGAAACTCTTGCCAACCTTCCCTGAAACAGGGGTGATATTGGCAAAGTGAACCGTTTTTTACAGTATGGGTGATCAGTTTCATACCAACCTATAAGTCAAGGAATATAAACATTATTAATTTTTAATGAATCTTCACAATTTCATAATTTCATAAGGTCTTTATTGTTTTTATCAATATGTACAAAATATTACAATAAAAATAAACTTAAAAAATCTAATTACATTAAATGCTCCCCAAAGTAAGCATAGCTTGTGTTTTGGTGAGGAATTTTACTCGTTTTTTACATTACTGACCATATAAATCATCCTTGTTTTGTTGTCATATAAGAAAGAATATAGCTCTAATAGATACAAAGTAAAAAGAAAAAACAATACAAAATATAAAAAGAAAAAGAAGACTTATCATTGTCGTCTGTCATTTTTGTATGCAAGATCTCTCTCTCTGTTATACCGACCTCCGACCAAGAAGGTTGGGTTGTGACGTGTGTAAATTTTATGCAATTTTTAGCGTGTTAAAAAAAACGACTTTGATTTCTGCGAATTGTAGTCCTCTCCGGTGTTCCTCCTTTATCCTGATTCCCAATCCCCATCCGGGTTCCTACCATATTATTTATTTTTATCTAGGGACTTCACAGACTCACACAAACACAATTTAAAGCAACACACAATCACACATTCGCAACACTATCATCGTAATTTTTTTTTTTTTTTTTTTATTGTAGCAAAATAATGCCAATTTAAACAATTACATATCAAGTCAAAACAAATAAATTGCACAGAATCTGTACTCGACTTTCTTGCAAAAATTAACCCACTGTATGACGTGTGTAAAGCTAGAATCATCTACCAGCTTATGCCGTTTCAATAAAAATACAATATATCAATAATAAATCAATTTTATTCCACCGCGGTGTGTACCTGCATACTCGTACAATATGGATATAGGCATATAAATACTTAAATGAATATAAATATTTTGTTGATTTATTTGAAAAAGTACCAATTACACAAGAAAGATCCTCGACTCATAGGTTGGTATGAAGCTGACCTCTGTACTGTACTGTACTGTATCCTGCCACCGTTTCATTAGGGGTGGCCGGTACCTCCGCAGATGCGCCTCCACTTTTTGCTGTCATCACCTTTTTCATACATACTCTTCTCTTATTCTCACTCTGCAGAATCCATTCTTTCGCAATCTCACCTATTTGGTCTAACCATTCTTTCCTCAGCCTTCCCCTTCCGCGCTTCTAATCTAATCTAATCTAAGCTGCAAAGATATATAGGTATCATTTAAGATTTATACTAAATGCATTCCCACAAGCAGATATATATAATTTCGCGCTAACACATGCCGCATGTGGACCTACAATATAAAAACCCAATCTCAAATGAACATAAGCTTTGCAACTCTTGCCGTCCTTCCCTGAAACAGGGGTGACATTGGCAAAGTGAACCAATTTTTATATTATGGGTGGTCAGCCGCATAACAACCTATAAGTCAAGGAACCTTTCCTCTGACATTTCCTTTGTACACTTTCTTCGTTAGTTGTTCATCATCCTTTCTTTCAAGATGTCTGAACCATCTCATCGTACTTTTTTGTACTTTCATTCTCATATTCTCTTTTATACCACACTCGTTCATCACTCAAGCATTACGTACTCTATCACTCAGTGTCTTTCCAGCCATTGCTCTCAGGTAAGCCATTTCAACCGTACTTACATACTTTACTCAGCTCACATTCATTAAGCCTCACTTCCACCAACCAATATGCCATTGTGGACCGCCGATCTCATATTCTTCGTAAGTTTCCTATTTCTTGCAATTCTACCAATCGTTTCCATTACACTTCTTCCTCTACTAGCGCGCTTTTCCAATTATTTCGTCAATTTCGCATTCGACTCAAACTTGCTTCCCAGATAATCAAATTCTTTCACGACCTCCACTCTTTTTTCATTCAGTCTTATCTCAATTTTCTCGCATTTCTCAGTCCTCCCAAAGTGTAAAAAATAATTCACTTTGTCAACGTCACCCCTGTTTCAAGGAAGGTCGGCAAGAGTTGCAGGTTTTATGTTCATTTGAGATTTGGTTTTAATTTGTAAGTACAAATTCAGCATTCGTAAGCGCGAACTTACACGTACCTGTTTGTGGGCATGCATTTCATATTAGTTTTGAATGTTTATATTTAATTGCAACTTATATTCTGGATTATTATAGATGGTCATTGAACCCTTCTGTATGCAAACTAGTACTTTGTATGGTGGGTTAACTTTTTTGTTATATTTTGAAAAAGTAACGACTGATTATTATTGGTATTTATAAAATTTTAAGAATCGCAGCCTTTTATCTATTTTTAACCCTTTGACTACCAAGAAAATTGCTAATACATTTTGTATGGAAAATTTTCACTTTGTATGGCGGCTATACTTTTGATACACTTTTTGGAAAAAATAATGATGGCAATATATAGGTTATTATTATTATTTTACATTTGTACAACATTACTTTTTTATTAACCCTCTAACTGCCGAGAATTTTTCCATTATTTTTTTATTTTATATGGCAACTCCCTGAACCGAGATTATGATGAAGAAATGATTATTATAATTAGATAGCACTATTAAATAAATGGATTCATAAAAAATTTAAGAAAAATCGTCGGAGTCGTTTTTGAGAAAATCGCATTTTAAATTTTCAGCTCTTCGGAAGCCATCTTGAATTTTCAAAAAAGTAAAAAAAAATGATTAGGTACGAATTAAAGTGATAAGCTTGTTCTTTCTATCAAATCTAAAACAAATTTAAATATCTTGCATTTTAATAGGTTTTTGTAATATTTTCGATTTGAAATTTCAGGTCGTGTAAACGGTGCTTTATATTTATTTTTTCAAAAATTTTTTTTGTAAATTTGTAGAAATTTATGTTGTCCATAATATTGTAGAACATTATATTTTTGTTGACCCCTTAACTTTCGAGAAAATCACAATCGTTTGTTTTTTTCATATGGCAGCCCATAGACACAGATTAGTAAGAGTGTTGCCATAACTAATTTATTAAGTTAAAAATTAATTAATGGCAACTCTGAAAATTTAGGAAAAATTCTTGGAGCCGTTTTTGAGAAAAGTGCAATTTTATGTTTTTTTTGTATGGCAGCCATCTTGAATTTTCAAGTTGGTGTAATGCCATGTTATTCATACTTAATACATATCCAAAAAAGTTGATGTAGCCAAAATTTGGTATCTCTAGGTCTTATACTTTGGAAAGTGACACACACACATACATACATACATACATACATACATACAGACGGACGTTTTTGAAAGATAGTGTTTTTTGGAATGTCCTGCACCAGGACAACTCATTTCCGTGAAAACCTCGAATTTTTTTTTTCACACCAAATCATAACTTTCTTTATAGCCTTCGGCTATAGCAAGAAAGTAAAAAGTTATGTCAGAGGCGCTGTGCAAGTAGGAACCTGACAGCTTTCTCCTTAAATTTAATTACGTCACTAGTTTGCTTGATTTCCGCTGGTACTTTATTATATTCATCAAATCCTCTGTGCACAACTCCTCTGTCATATATCACTGTTCTTACTTTTAACTTTCTTAAATAGCCACAACTCTCTGATCGCAGCAACCAGAAGTCTGAAATGGGAGTTGGGCATATGGCAGCATTGGGCAAGGAGTCTAAGGCTTACTCAGCCATCACGTTCTCTAGTGTAATATTTTCTGAGGTTGCCTACTTCCATTCATTTCTTTTACGTGCATCAGTATACATGCATTTTATTTTTATTTTTTTTCTCTTTCTTCTATCTGTTATTGCTTTCATGTTTTTTTTTTTTTTTTTTTTTTTTACATGCTTACTTTTTATATTTTTTTGCTTTCTGGTTTCTTTGTATTTTTGTTAGTTTTTTCATGTACCTATGCCTTATTTTTTATATTTTCTCAGATTTATTTTCCTTTCTCTGTTTCATAATTATTTTATTTTTTCTTTTGTTATTTCTTTATCTCCTCTGTAATAACCTGAAAATTGAATATGGCTAGTCACGTATTGCACTACTCGCGTGACTAGGCCGGAATAAAGCTTTATTATTATTATTATTATTATTATTAAATCATTTTTCCCTCTAGTATCATAACTATGTACATCCTTATTTCTAATTATAAATTTATCCAAATAAATAGGCAATAACTTATTTTCTAATCTATATATAGACAAAAATGCATTCAACTTAAGATACTCCTCCACATTCAACCACTCTAAGCTAACCAACATATCTGAAATTTTAGTATCATACTTCTGATTTAGAATCATTCTCATCGCTTTATTTTGTAATTTTTGGAACGAATTTTGCAATTATTTCTAATTTCTTATTATAAACCTGAACATTAATTGCATTTCAATTTCGCATTTCTCAAACTTCCCGCATTGTTCATTTTATTCCACTCTACATAACTCTCATTCCCCCCCTCAAAGCTTCACATGCACTCGTTTAAGACTAGGAATGAAAGCTCTGAAAGCTCAAAGTGCAGGAATTAGTGAAACTTGATGTAGGAGCTTTAGCTGATGTGTTAGTTTTACTGATATAAACTGAGCGAGCTTTAATTTGCATCAGCATTGCCGGGCGTTTAAGTTGACGATAGCAAAAGAGCTTTCACCAGAGCTTTAGGGAACTTTTGCATAACGTGAGAGCTTTTAATCCTTATCAAAAGTGTAGTGTTTATAATTAATAAAAGACTTGCTTAAAATAAAATTATTTTTTTCGTAAACGTATTTTTATTTTCACAATAATATTTTCTACCTCAAACACTTTCGACCTTCAATACTCAGAGGTAGAAAATATTATTGTAAAAAATAAAACTACGTTTTAGAAAAAAAAATTTTTTTAAAATAAAATGAATTTTCACTGTCTGAATACACAAACTTTACAAAATCTAAAAGACTTGTTCGTATGGACTTAAGGTAAATAACAAAAAGAAAAAATAAAAGTCATTAGAGGTTTTGCAATGCTTTTGAGGTATTTTTTTTTACAATAGAAAATAATTTCGCAGTCAATTAGTATTTCAAAAATTCGCTGACCTGTAGGTTTCTATGAGCCTGACCTTCTTACTGTAAAAACGGTTTATTTTGCCAATGTCACACTTGTTTGAAGAAAGGTCGGCAAAAGTTGCAGGACTTATGCTCATTTGAGGTTTGGTTTCTAATTTGTGAGAGCACATTCTACATTTTTAATCTCAAAAATACACGTGTCTCTTTGTGAGCATGAATTTGGTTTTGAATGTTCATATATTTTTGCCACTTTTTTCTCATTTTTACTCCTTTCTCATTAAGGTTGAATAAAACTTGCTGGTATTTTATTAGGCTTAAAATAGACACCGAAACGGAAAATAATTTCTGACACCCTCGGTGGGATTCGAACCCTAGCTCACGGCATCGAGTGCAAGCACTACACCAACTGACTTATCGACCGGATTATTCAGATAAAAATAAATTTTAAAAACAAAGCAACAGGAATTAGTTTATTTTTTGATGATAAATGTTTCTGTAGTTACCACCTCTGAAATGTTTTGTATTTTTTCCTCACAGAACTAAATAAGAGCCACAAGTTTTTTGGCAACCAATAAAAATATAATTACGGCAATGAAATGAAATTAGGCATTCTGTGCTCGGCTTATCTCTACATCACGTAACGGAAGTTTCTCCTCGCCTAGTGAAGTGTGTAGAGTGTAGACCAAACGGCAGGGCTGCGAGAAATGACAAAGCCAAATATTCCGAGTATAAAAAATTGCGTAACATCTGTAGTAATAATAATCTATAATCCAAGTTGCTAAAAGATATATGAAAATTTTAAACTCATATCGACGTTTAAAAGGCAGTAGGGCATAAGCGGCATACACTTAATTGTTCAGGAGACCAGTTTAAAGTTTGAGATTGCAGAAAATGGCATATTTTTTTTATTGTAAATCAGACCAGTCCGTAGTCCAGGTGGTAACACTTCGGACTCGTAACTGGAAGGTCGTGGGTTCGAATCCTGGCGGAGCACACAACATATACCATTTATATTTTCAAATTTGCTCTTCGCTGGGTTGAAAAATTCATAAACCTTTACCAAAGACCGGTCATCAAAAGGTCCATCCAGCCTTACAACAACTGGGTCTTGCTTGAGAATTGGCGCTTTCTACGGCGACGACCAAGCTCGCAGAGGGCTCTTGAGGTGTGATAAACACAAAAACAGCGCTCACCAAATAAATCAGCCTAATTTTTTTTTTTTAACTTTAATCGTTCAAATCAAAACAGCTCTCAAATAAAAAAAATAAAGGCATTTATCGGCATTCCTATTAATGTGATTTTACGATATTTTTTATGTCACAAGCGCTTTTAGAACAAAAAAGGTCAAAATCTTGTCGGTTACACCAAAACCATACTTCGAAAATGCAGTTGTTTGCTTTGGCATAAACAACACAAAAATCATCGTAGAGCTATGAAAGTAAGCGCATTAGAAAGAACGAAAAATTTCAAGTAGGATAGCTTTCATAACTCATTTTGAACCAAAATGTTGCTGCATTTTTACCGTTGATATAAATGCATGCCCAAAAGATACCCATGACAATAAAATATAATCTATCTTTAGTTTAAGTTGCCATTCACTTGAAATCTTTAGTTTTTAGTTATTAGTAATTTTTAGTAATTATTTTTTCTTAAATGTAGTTTAAGAAAAAATAATTTTATTTTAAATAAAATTAATTTTCACTGTGTGAATACACAAATCCTACAAAATCTTTAGTTTAAGTTGACATTCACTTGAAAAGTGAATTATAATTGTGTTACATAGTGTTAATTCACTTTCATTCACTTTGTAACTGAATTAAAACTGTGTTATATTTATTTAACAAGTTAATAATATTCTATGATAAGAAAAACTATGATCCAAGGATCAGCCACGAATCAGATGTGTTGTGAATAGCTCTGTTACGGTTTATTGTTGTATTCAAAATTTACAATTTCATCATCAAATTTTCATTTAGAGTTGTAATCTCTTATTTACAATTAATTTTTGACAACCCTGCTCTCTACGCTTTTCGATCGTAGACCCTCTACGACTTTTTATTTGCTCCAGGCCCGCATCTGCGGTAACCACCGCGTTAGTGATTAGCCGCTCCGGGCGATTCGTTTCTTTAGTGCTTGTTTGTATTATCTCCATCAGAGGCAATTTCACATGAGCAATGTTTGAAGGTGTACTGGACCAATGTGTCTTATGCAACTAAGCTACGCATATAGTGCAACTTCTTGCCTACGTTATCCCCGAAGGGGTCGCATGTGGCGATTCGGGGCCTATGTATTTTTTACGGGTAAGGGGGCCGGCCTCACACCAACCACTTTCAGTTAAAGTGGGGGTTCCCCAGCTCCCAGGGGGGGGGCTGGTTCTCATTTCTTGTGAAGGCTGAGTAAACCTTGGGCTTGAACTCTTTCTCTCGGCATGGAATGCAAGCATTCTACCAATTGAGCTATCGACCGGACTTTTTACGAGCTTGGTCGTCGCTACAAAGCGTCAATTCTCAAGCAAGAGCCAGTTGTTGTCAGGCTGGATGGACCTTTTGATGACCGGTCTTCAGTAAGGGTTTATGAATTTTTCAAAATGAAAGTTTAGTTTATGAAAACCGGAAATTGATTTAAAAAATATTTGAAACAACTCTTACTCTATCGTGATTTACGTTTTTTTAGTTAATTGTGTAGAATTTTATTCTTAAGACATATTCATTGAAATTCATCTTGAAATAAAAAATTAGATAAACCAATCAAGCACTGAGAGGACGAATTGTCAGGGCAAACATTGACACAGTGCGGGGCAAACAAGGGAGTGACCCAGGGCGCCAGAATTATACAACTGTTCCAAGGATATTATAATAAATGATTGTTCCATCCAACTGTTTGATTATTTTATTTGTTCAATTGTTTTGACGCCATTTTTTTTGCCGCGTTTTCCACAAAAGTGTCACACGAGGCGAGTGTAACCTATTTAGTTTTACACGTAATTGTGCCAACCTTACCGCAACCACTTCAGTTGAAAGGGCGATTTCCTAGATCCCGTAGAGGCTGGTACTTATTTCTTATGAAGGCTGAGTAAGCCTAAAAATAAATAGGTCCCATTCGCCACATGCGGCTCCGTTCGGGGAAAGCTCGGCAAATGGTCGCACTATGTGTGTAGCTTAGTGTCGTTTCACATAATATACAAAAAAAATAGTTTGTGTTTTTTGCGTTTATAAATTAATTTTCAAAATAAAATGATTCGCAAAGAGGATGAATCTCAAAAATTTTCAAGAGTGTATATGTTGAACTATTTTATAATCATATAAGTTCTGTTGAAACTGGTTCACTTTGTTACATTCACCTACGTTTTAAAGAAATAATGCTAATTTTTTTTTTTATATTTGGTTATATTTTAATAATTTGCATATGTGTAAGCGTAAACTTAGACGTGTCTGCTTATGGGTGCACATTAAATTTGAATATTATAATTCCACTTGTTTTCATCCCTTAACTAAAAGGTTGATATGTGGCTGACTACCCATACTGCACAATTCACTAAACCGATGTCACTTCTGTTCCTTGAAAAGTCGGCAAGAGTTGAAGGGCTTACATTCATTTGGGATTGGGTTTTAATGTTGTAAGTCCACATGCGGCATGTGTAAGCGCGAACTTATACGTGTCTGCTTGTGGAAATGCAAGTAATAAAAATAATAAAATTATGCTGCAAAAACAGCGCTCACCAAATATTTATTTGGTGAGCGCTGTTTTTGTGTGAATCACACCTCAAGAGCCCTCTAAATAATATGAATCTTTAATGTAATATATTTTTGCAACTTAGATTACTAGCTATGTGTAACACATTTTATAACAATCATTTCGTATTTATATTATACACGAAAATACTCTAAAAGCCCCTTTTTATTTCGACTGCCGGACTTACCTTCATTCTCTCCATTCACTGTCGCAGGGCCTCTCTCTAATAGCGGCTTAGTGACGTCAGAGGGCCTCTAATAAGGGAAGGTTCCTTAATAGGGGCCCTAATAGGCCGGATATGGGCCTCTCGCTTATTCTCCGCCCTTGGAAATTTCTTAGGCCTCCAGTGATCCACTCACAGTACAAAAGCGGGGAGGGGTTTGTTTATTAAAAGATGAAATATTCTATTCTGTTAGCTTTTTGTTTTCTTTATTTAGGGCGGGTTCGTTTTGTAGGAAATCATGTTTTTCATTTGTTGTCTTTTACTTGTAAATAATTGATGATGAAATGTCTGAAAAAGGTTCAGCTAATACTATAAATCTGAAATATAAACAAGTTATGAAAATATTGAAAAAAAACAAATTAAAGATACACGCACCCGGTCGATAGCTCAGTGCTTGCGTTCCATGCCGAGAGCTCGGGTTCGAATCCCAGCGATGGTGTTTGGACTTATAGGTTGTTTTGAGGCTGACCAGCCATACTGTAAAAAAATATTCACTTTGCCCATGTCACCCCTGTTTCAGGGAAGGTCGGCAAGAGTTGCAGGGCTTATGTTCATTTGAGATTGGGTTTTTATATTGTAGGTCCACATGCGGCACGTTCTAACGCGAAATTATACATGTCTGCTTGTTGGAATGCGTTTAATATGAATTTTTAATGTTCATAATATATCTTTGAAACTGGGATTACAGATTTTTATAGATCACTTATAAATCTATAATCTATAATCTAAGTTGCATGGATATATTCATTTAAAGCTCTCAGATGTATGCCCACAAACCAACAAGTGTAGTTCGCGCTTACAAATGCTGAATGTGTACTTACAAATAAAATCCAAACCTCAAATGAACATAAGCCCCACAACTTTTGCCGACCTTCCCTGAAACAGGGGTGACATTGGCAAAGTGAACCATTTTTTACAGTATGGGTGGTCAGCCTCATACCAACCTATAAGTCAAGGAATGATCTACTTGATCTACATAAAAGATCCCTGGACTTAAAGGTCGGTATTAAGCTGGCCACAAATATTGTAAAATATGGTTCGCTCTACCATTGTCACCCCTACTTCAGGGAATGTTTGCAAAAGATACAGGTCCATGGACATTTGAGTCTTAGATTTTAATTTGTAAGAATTATTGTAAGCGTTAACTTACATCTGCCTGTTTGTGGGCATGCATTTGATATGAAAGTCAAAATATGTTGATGGATCTCTGCAAATTTAAAATAAACAATATTGTGTTCAAACTCAACCGAAAATGTATGTAAACTAAGACAGCACTTCTGCAGAGTGTTATGGCTTCCAAGCATTTTTGCTAAAATGCTACGATTGAATTGAAACATAAAGTAAATGTAAATTACCTACGTTGGATATAAGACAAACAAGCACTAAAGGGACACCGTGTTGCGGGTCCGGTAGAGTGGAACAGACTGCCACCCTAAATGAAGAACTCCAAATCTGTGGGTGTATTTTGTGGAGCACTCAAGACACACCTTTTTAATTAGTCTTATCCGTGATCGGAGAGGGCCTCTAAGTTGTGACACACAAATTTGGCGCTCTATTGTCATTTGTTATCCAAAATAATCGCTGGGATTGTCCTGGGGATAGGGCGTTATTGACGCTAACGCCGGGTTTGAGCCCCGCCTGCGTTATGTTCTATCGACCCTGGTTCATCAGATGTCAATGGGTAGTTTTGAATTAATCTTGCATAAAAAAGATTACAAAATGAATTATTTTCTGGCCTGGCAAAATAGGTATGTGAATTGCTTTCGTCTTCACAAATCTATTAAAAAAAAACCTTGAGGTACCTTAGAGTACTGGCCTGTGAATTTCCATAATGCATACCGAATCTGCTTTCAAAAGCCAATCCGACAGCCATTGTCGGATAGTACTGGCGAATCCGACACGCTCGGCATGTGACCTTGTAGGATTCGACTTTTGAGGTGACCTTGAGAGTCCCAGCACATTTTCAGTTTTGTTTTAGACACGTGTTGATATTTTGATTTATTTTGGAATGCCATATATTATGCCGGTCAAATAATATTAAGCATTCAAATCTAACGGTAAACTTACGGCAATTTATGATATTTTTAATGCTATTCCATGACTTATAGGTTGGTATGAAGCTGTCCACCCGTACATTGGCGTAACTAGGAAGTGGCAAGGAGGGGTAGCTGCCCCTCCTGGAAGAGAAAAATTAAACTTAATAATCTTAAATTGTTATTAAATTGTATTGCAATTACCAAAATGGCCATTTTTCGATCATGACTTGCCTAGAGATGTGCGACAGATAAAAGCTACCGATATTCTTTTGCGATATTATAAATATCGATAGGGTGTGTATACCCATATTTTGGTGACGATAAAATCTAAATCTAAATCTTAGTTGCAAATATATATCTCATTTGAGATTCATATAAAATGCATATCTACAAGCAGACACGCATAACTTCGCGCTAACACATGCCGCATGTGGACCTACAATATAAAAACCCAATCTGAAATGAACATAAGCCCTGCAACTCTGGCCGACCTTCTCTGAAACAGGGGTGACATTGGCAAAGTGAGCCATTTCTTACAGCATGGGTGGTCAGCCGCATACCAACTTCATGATCTTCAATTTTCCAAAACCTGCCCTCCCTAGATTTAATCCTGGGTACGCCCTTGCACTCGTACCCGAGTAGTTAAATGTTTCAATTAATTTGATTTAATAATTTAACAGCTTTGCGCTGGTACGGATGTGCCATCTGTCACCCTCTAAGGTATATGTCCAAGACTGCGATGCTTTTAGTTCTTAATGACCTGGAGAGTTTTCTCTTGTTTCTGAGTCCGATTCCAGGCTTAACATCCTTCTTTCAGTGGCATTTGTCTCGAAGATCAGCTATCATCATGGCTAGTTTCACTTTGCATGCTGCGGCTCAAAATAGGGGCTTCGTGATTTTAATATATACCTAAAATACGACAATTTTTTTTTCTTGTTACTGAGTCAGACTCCAGGCTTCACATCCTTCTCCTTCTTTCAGTGACACTTCTCTCGAAAATCAACTATCATCATGGCTATTTTCACTTTGTATGATGCAGCCCAAAATTGGGACTAGGTGCTTGTGTGATATATATATATATATTTTTAAGAAATCCTGTGCGGGAGACTGCCTAGATTCTAGAGACTCTAGGGGTCTATGACACTTGTTGTAGTGCCGCAGAGGTGTACGAGCTTAGTCGTCGCTACAAAGCGCCAATACTCAAGCAAGACCCAGTTGCTGTAAGGCTGGATGGACCTTTGGTGCCCGGTCATTGGTGAAGGTTTATGAATTTTTCAACTCAGCGAAGAGCAGATTTGAAAATATAAATGGTATATTTTTTGTGCTTCGCGGGAATTCAAGCCCACAACCTTCCTATTCAGAGTCCACAGTGTTACCACTGAGCTACGGACCGGTCATAGAATACGATGAAACATTTAGTTCTCAAAAAGTTTGACAGATTTTTCTTGTTTCTAAGTCAGACTCCAGGCTTCACATCCGTACAAAAAAAAAATTAAGCATTAGACTACTATAAATATATTTGAGATAGTTTATCATTTAATCTGTAGACCGTTCAAAGTTCTATAAAGTCTATTATGGTATCGCAGAACAATGCCGCTCTAGATAGAGATATTGGATACACATTAGTTGGGGTAAGCTTGGCCAGGGGCGCTTTACACCCCCTCATACAGATTAATCGATTAGGAACTAATATTTCAACACATGAGCAAACATTGGGTACGCCTTCAGTTCAATACAATTGCAAACTTGCTTTGTTTAGTTTCACAGATAAATCAGTACATTTTAGAGCATTAAGTTATGGATAAACAAAAAAATACATTAATAAATTTAAGCTTAAGGGTTTGTGTATTGACATTGTGAAGATACATTTGAAATTAGTAATTTAACAAAAATAGTTTGTTTACGAGTTGATTTATTTCCTCGAGCGCTTTCGTTGCTATCACACCATTATCAAGAGACGAGTACGCCTAGTACGAGTTGCAAAACTTGAGTAAAGTAAAGTTAACGGAAAGTATTAAAGAGTGATTTCCCCCAAAATCTGCCGTTTTTGTTTGTTTGAACTTGATTTTCTTCATCACTGTAACTCTTTTGCTAAGACCACAAAGTGTGAGAACCAAAAACGGCAGATTTTGGGAGAAATCACGCTTAAATATTTTCCGTAAACTTTACTTTTTTCAAGTTGTGCAACTCGTACTAAGGGTACTGGTGATAATATATCGAAAATGACCAAGAAAATAAATCAATTCGTGAAGAAAAACCTTTTTTTTTTTTTTGTATTATTAATTAATATAATTTTAAGCTCAGTTGGAAGAGTGCACGCATTACATGCCAAGAGCTCGGGTTTGATCCCACCGAGGCGAGGATGTCAGAAATGATTTCCCGTTTCGGTGCTTATCTCAAACCAAAAATAAAATACCGGCAAGGTTTACTCAGCCTTAACTTGGACCGGTCCGTAGTCCGTAGTGGCAACACTTCGGACTCGTAAATGGAAGGTTGTGGATTCGGATCCCGGCGGAGCACAAAAAATGTACCATTTATATTTCGAATGTGCTCTTCGCTGAGTTGAAAAATTCATAAAACCTTTACCAAAGACCGGTCACTGAAAGGTCCATCCAACCTTACAACAACTGGGTCTTGCTTGAGAATTGGCGCTTTCTACAGCGACGAGCAAGCTCGCAGAGGGCTCTTGAGGTGTGATACACACAAAAACAGCGCTCACCAAATAAACCATCCTAATATTATTATTATTATTAACAAGAAATGACTACCAGCGCCTTCGGGAGCTGAGAAACTCTCACTTCAACTAAGGCCAGCAGAATAAATAATTTAAAATAAATAGAATCCATTTGCCAAATGCGACATCTTCATGGAAAACGCGGTAAGAAGTTACATTATGTGTGTCGCTTAGTTACGTTTACGTTTGCGTAATACCTTATTCCTTTGGTATGAGACTTATACTCATACACTAAAAATAAATTGCACAGAATCTGCACTCGACTTTCTTGCATAAATTAACCCACTGTATGACGTATGTACTCGTAAAGCTAGAATCATCTACCAGCTTATGCAGTTTCAATAAAAATATAATACGAGTATATTGATTATAAGTCAATTTTATTCAACCGCGGTGTGTACCTGCATCCTACTCGAACAATATGGAAATTGCCATAAAAATTCTCATGTCCTGCACCAGGACAATTTATTTCCGTTTTTCACAGAAATTTTTTTTTCACACCAAATCAAAACTTTTTTTAGAGCCTTCAGCTATAGCAAGAAAGTAAAAATCATTCATTTTCAAAAAAAAACTTTTTGTAATTCTCTGCATAAATTTTGTTTCATTTCTTTTCAAAAGAAAAATAATAATTTGGCAGGAAACGTTTTTTTTTTTTCTTCGATGCTATTTGCATAAAAATGTAAATATTTTGAAAACTTTTTCCAGAATGTTGAATTCAATTCCGTATTTTTTAAGTTGAAAAAAAAATACTTGCGTTGGATAATTTTTGTTAATAATTACACTTTCAATAAATTCAAGGCTCAAATTTAAAAAAAAGTTACAATATCCCTTATGTACCTATGCAGGATTATTGATTTAATACGTCTTTTAACAAATACAAGATCTCCTTTTCCTTTATCAGCCAACTGGAAAAATCTGAAATATTTTTAAGGATTTGGTGGTTTACACAGTGAATTAACAAAGTTTCAATTAACTTTTTACAATTTTATTTCTGTCTAGCACTAAGGCATGATCAGGAAAAATCTTATATTAAAATAAGCACCACAGTCTTTGTGGTTGGTGTCTCTGCTAATTTATAACATGGCTACCACCACGCTCGTCAGATCGTCATTCCAGAGCTTAAACAATCTTAAACAAGCCAAACGGCTTACCCACCATTTGATTCAAAGATGTCCATTCAATGAAATTTTTCACTGTCTTAAAAATCACATTCTAAACAATCTAAGCTAAGAACAAAACGTAAGCCACGATAAAGTGAGATTAGCTTTAAATATTTTTAATTTACAGTTTTCATAAGACAGATTGGTCCAGTACACATACAAACATTGCTCATATGAAATAAGCTGTGCTGGAGGTAAGACAAACAAGCGCATTTGGGTTGGCTATTGCGCCTTAACGGCGCTATATACAAATTGGCCTTTTATTATTATTATTATAAGGGGACTTGATGGGAGACATCAGTTCGAACCAGTATGTATGTTTCAAAAAGAGAAAAATAACATTTCATTACATTTATTCTAGTTAAAATATTTTTTTCGTCTTTCCATTGTAGAAAGAGAAATTTGTAATCGATATGGTACCTTTGAATCAAACTGCGCTAGACTTTTTGGCCCAGTATCCAATGTGTATCATGCATCACGTTAAAACGCAACCAAAGCGCTTACCTAAAAAATGCATGGAAACTCAAAAAGCTCTCCAAGTGGACGTTTAAGTTTTTGAGAATTTTGGAAAAGCGATATTTTTGACTGAAAACTTTTATACTAGGAGTAGAAAACTGTGTTGAAATTTATGTACGTGCTGGTCGTAGCTTGGCGTAGACTTAAAAATGGGGCGTCTACGAAATTGCTACGATCGTAGAAATACATGCATTAATTCTACAAAGTCTAGCTACGGCAGCTACGGAGAGAAATACGGTGCCAAAAGATAGCTGGCTTACGGACGTACATCTATAATCTATAATCTTGGTTGCAATGATATATTAACATTAAAAATCATATTAAATCCATGCCCACAAAAAGACGCATGGGTAAATTTTTGTGATAACAAATGCTGCATGTGTACTTTCAAATTATAATCGAAACTTCAAAGAACTTATACTCTGCAACTTTTGCTGACCTTCCCTGAAACAGTGATAACATTTGGCAAATATAACATTTTTTAAAGTATGGGTGGTCATTATCATACCATTTTATAAGTCAAGGAATAATGCTGATATTAATTGTAGAAAATGATTATAAAAATAATAATATAGAAATTACATTCTTAACAATTCTACAATAATTAAATCCACAATGTCAATAAACAACCCTTAAACTTTTATTTGAAAATAAAAGAAGTACAGTGTTCGGAGACCGCGCTTTCGCGGTTGCGGGACCGTCCACTTGGAACCAGCTGCCTCCTGAAGTGCGCGCCAAGAAAGGGATCGAGAGCTTCAAGAAGGGAATGAAGACCCATTTCTTCACCGCCCGCGCCGCGTCAAAACTGAAAGCGCCCTTGCAGTGACAGTAGTCACGAAACGGCACTATAAAAATCATCATCATCATCATAAATTATGTTTCTGAAGTCTATTTAGGCAACTTAGATTAAAGATTATATACATGTGGACTAGGAAATAATAGAAAAACATAAATATTAACATAAATTATCTTTTCAATTATGATTATGAAACGATTTAAATGGAAGTAAAAATGTTCAAAGTTAAATTGAAAGTCACATGTTGTCAGATCATTCACAAGTACACTTATTTGTCACTTATACGTTACCTACCAGAATCCCGAACCCCTATATAGCGAAGGGTAGGCCATAAATATCTCGGCAGAAAATAAACGTCGCGCGGTCTACCGCCAGAATATCAATGGGACTATATTTGCAGTTGGCACCTTCGTCGAGGGATGGACGCAGCAAATGGTAGCTGATACATTTTTGTAAATGGTATAATGCGTTACTTCCAAATATATCAGTTACAGAGCTCACATCAAATGTGTTGTTTTTTTTTTAGTTCTCATAAGAAAAACATTTGAAATTCCCAAAAGGCTTTTGTTTCTTTTATATAAAAATAGATTTGTGAAAAGGAATGCAATTTAGCAAAGAAATTTGCCTCAACAGAAAGGTTTATTTAATATTTTAATGAATTATCAATCCATAATAACCCGATGACATCTGTTGTACCGCGGTCAAAGTTAATGTTGATAGGGCATGGCGTGGGCGGGGTTTGAACTTGCGGTTGTTTCAATAACGTCAATTCGAGTGCTGACGCCTTAGCCGGCGATATCTTTATTGTATGTTGGTACTTTTGTTCCTTGACAAATTGGCTAGTTTGAAACTGACCATCCATTTTTCATTTTGCCTCCCCTGTTTCAGGGAAAATGGGTAGGAGTTGCAAGGTTCATGTTCATTTGAGGTTTTTTTTTCGTAGCATGTAGGCACGATCTCACACGTGTCTGTTACAGAGTAAGCATTAGATAGAGAGATTCGAGCATAGCACCTGAAATGCCAATGTGGTGAATTCGAGCCCACAACCCTCCATTTAAGAGTCCGAAGCGTTATTAAGTCGTTAAGCAAAGTTTATTTTCGCGTTATTTTCAAAGTTTTGAAACTGATTATTGTTAACAATAATAATTAATAGCTACACAGTTAAAATCTATTGATCGGATATAAGATGAACCATTATAAGAGAACTAACATTATTCTTCTTTTCATCCTCAGTCGTTGTGCAGAGAGGGTGTCCCCTGAAGACGTTGAACGAAATGTCGAAAATAATGTAAGTTCTCTTATGGCGGTTGGTCTAATAACCGATTAATGAATTTTAACTGTGTAGTTATTATTATTGTAAATTTGTCAATGGACTGTAATTCCAACCTAAACCTAACACTCATTATGAGGTCTTCATAATATTATGTGATACTTTCTCTGCTGCTGCTACAAGTTCCTGCTACTGCTACAAGTTCCAGTGTTCTCCCACCAACCCTATACTCCCTTTATTCAGTGTGTTTACTTTGAGCCCAGCATATTGGGGTATTGGAATCGATACGCCTAATATTTTTGCTACAGACTACCATAATATGAGATTTCATATTCCCCATCGTAGGTGTTATTGAAGAAAAGTGTTTTTCCGAGTTGCCATCCTACACAGCCACCTTTTTCCACAGGGGTTTCTTTGACTTTCGGATGACACGAAAGAGCCTATGAAACATTGCTTTATAATGTTTTTCATTTTTTTAAGATATAACAAAACAAGTCTTTGGTTAAAGCGGTGCGTCTGAGTTTTTTTGTTGCTGTTTTAATTTGTGAATTTACCCTGGCCAGAAACAGGTAAAAAATTATAATTTAATGATGTTTCTTTTCTTGATAATGTTGTGCACCGAAAACGCTAGAGGAAATAAATCAACTCGAGAAGAACAACTTTGTTTTATTGTTCCATATTTATTATAGTATTACGTTATTTTCTTAGGTCAGGATTTGAAGAAAGTGATTTTGCAAACGATTACATTTAAAGGTCATCTTTAAAAAATGGTAGATTAGCCAAAAAAGAACTGGGGAAACGTTATGTCTGCTGATTAGTTATTTTTTTTCTTGTGTATTATTTTATAACAAATGTTGTAACAGGGGTGGCATTGGTAAAATGAACCTTTTTGTTCAGTATGGCTGATCAACCTTATACCAACCTATAAGTTGAGGAATTCAAATAATAAATACTTTAAATAAACTGTATTTGTTTACTAATAATCTTTCATTGTCTTTGTTTCAGGTGAGCATTTAGATAATTCACTAAGAAGACCAAGAAGTATTGTGCAATCTTCGATATAAGAGCAACTGATGAACAAAATTATAGTTTGACTCTTTTGGAACCAATAAAAAATGGTAAGAATGATATTTTTTTCAGTAGTTCTCTCTGTCGATCGCGCGCGACTTATGATCGAGTCGAAAAGACAAGACACGTCTCTTCTCACCCTATTAGTGCCTACAAGCACTGAACTTCACACAAGGTAGTTGTAACATAGTGCGTAGGTAAGAATGGACAAGGCTAATACATGTCTAAAGGAGTAAAGGGTTTAAGCCTGTGACCCATTTTCAAAATACCTACTCAAAATGCACTCAAACAATTTGTATTAACCATTTCAAGGACAATGCTATTAGAAGTTGTTGCATAAGTGATATATATCAGGCTTATTTATTTTAAATTCCACATGATAAGAGAGCGCCGTTTTTGTGTGTGTCACACCTTAAGCGCCCTCTCCGATCACGGACAAGACTTTTTGATGGATTCCCGCATGCGTTCAAAGCCCTAGAGCTGGGGTTTGATTCCCACCGATGATGTCAAAAATTATTACCCGTTAATGTGTTTCATTCAAACACAAATTTCATAGAACCGGGAAGGTTAGCCCAGATTCCGCAAGAAAGCAGAACGTGCCTCTTCAGGTGAAGATGTTGGCGTAAGGTCTGTTCCTTAAATGTAAAAATAACAACCAAATTGTTTTCGTCAAAAACGATAATTGTAAAACAAAGCGCTGAGAGAATTATTTCATTAATTTTATTGCCACCTTCAAGGTAAACTGAATAAGTGCTGATTCACTGATTTGTGAAAGCATTTCATTGGGTGTAACTTCTCATAGTGAGTAAACTAATTATAAGGAAGTGCTCATGATAAACATCTAAACCATTTTTATCATGTCTTATGGGTTTCTCTCATAGAAAATAGGAAAAAATGTTAATTTATCTGAGAAACCCATGCATCATATGTGACTTATTCAGTTTTACCTTTAAGGTATCGATATGAATCTAAAAGAAAATCTTTGATGGACACTTTTGGTTACATGCAACATAACAACTTGGACCGGTCCATAGTCCAATAGTTGAAGTCTTCTCGCTCGTAATTGGAAGGTTGTGGGTTCGAATCCCGGCGGAACACAAAAAATATACCATTTTTATATACTCAAATATATCAAATATACTCTTCGCTGGGTGAAAAAATCATCTACCTTTACCAAAGACTGGTCACTAAAGGTTCATCTAGTTTTACTGCAACTGGGTCTTGCTTGAGAATACAGCGACGACCAAGTTCGTAAAGGGATTTTGAGGTGTCATTCACACAAAAACGGCGCTCACCAAATAAATCCATATAACAATTTATAATCTTAGTCGCAACGATATAGAAACATTCAAAGCTCATATCAAATGCATGCCCATAAACAAACACGTGTAAGTTCGCGCTTACAAATTCTGAATGTGTACTTACAAATTTAAATCCAAACCTCAAATTAACGTACATCCTGCAACTTTTGCCGACCTTCCCTAGAACAGGGGAGACATTGGCATAAAATCATCCTAACATAAATCATTATTATTTTAATTTTATAGATTAGTTATTATCTCTGAGCTAGTTTAACAGCGTTGTATATGATAATGTGTGCTTAAATCTGTTATCGTCAGCGCAGCATGTCCGGCTATCGTGTCGGATACAACTCCGACGAAACTTTGGTCGTTACATTATGTTATTAATAACAAGCACGGTGCATAATGTGAAATATGCGCTGTGGGAAATGTGTCGCATCGTTATATGCACTGGCATTTAGTATGCAGTTATAGGCACACTAAATACATATATAGAATATGCACAATAAATTTTGATGTAATGAGGAAGTTTTCATCGACACACGACAAAGTTGTTCAATTTTGTGAATAAATAAAAGAAAAATGGTTACTACAAATAGAAATATTCTGTTATTGTAAAAATAAACTGGTTGTCTACAAAATATTCCCAATAAGCCTGATCGATTCCTTTACTTATAGATTGGTATGCGGCTGACCACCCATGCTAGAAAATGGTTCACTTTGCCAATGTCACCCTGTTTCAGGGAAGCTCGAAAGGAGTTGCAGGATGTATTTTCATTTGAGATTCGAGTTTTTATATTGTAGGTCCACATGCGGCATGTTTAAGTGCGAACTTAAACGTGTCTGCTTGTGAAAATGCATAATATATTGTGAATCTTTACTGATAAATATATTTGCAACTTAGATTAGATTAGATTGCTCAGTTGGTAGAGCTTGGAGTTTTTTTTTCAAACCCATAATAAAATACCAGCAATGCTTACTCAGCTTTCATAAGAAATCAGTGCCAGACCCTCAGGAGCTGGGAAACAGCCACTTCAACTTAAGTGGTTGGCGTAAGGCTGGCTCCCTTACCTGTAAACCTGTAAAAAAATCATAGCTTCCACTCGCCACATGCGACCCCTTCGGGGATAACGAGGCAAGAAGTAAGACTATATCGACACCTTAAAGGTCAAACTGAATATAGCTGACTCACTGATTTGAGAAACCGTAGATAAAACATTTGATTGCTTGAAACTTTTCATAGGAAGTGAACCAATCATAAGGAGGTGCTCATGAAATATTTCTAAACTACGGGATTTTCAAACAATAATAATGTTTTCTCTAGTAGAAAATAGGATGCAAGTATCTGAGAAATCCATGCCCACTTAATCATTTTTACCTTTACGGTATCGAAATATTCTCAACGTTTGGGCATATGGAGAGAATGAATGAGGAAAGACTGACGAAGAAAGTATATGTTGGTAGAATAGATGGATGTCGTGGTAGAGGAAGACCGAGAAAGGTATGGATGGACCAAATATCCGAAATTGCGAATGAATGGAATATCCAGAGTCATAATAAAAGAAGAGCTTGTATGAAGAAGGTTATGACTCTGGAGGAAATGAAAGAAGTATATCAGGATAGAAAGAAATGGCGGTTGATCTGTGATGTTGGCGGCTGGGGTATGTTAAAGTAAAATTGGTTTTGTGATTTAGTTTTTTATGTCAATGTATATATTGTAATTTTATTGATTTTAAAAATGTAATTTGTCATGTATGTTCCTTGACTTATAGGTTGTTATGCGGCTGACCACCCATCCTGTAAAAAAATTGGTTCACTTTGCCAATGTCACCCCTGTTTCAGGGAAGGACGGCAAGAGTTGCAAGGCTTATGTTCATTTGAGATTGGGTTTTTATATTGTAGGTCCACATGCGGCATGTGTTAGTGCGAAATTATACATATCTGCTTGTGAGAATGCATTTAATATAAATCTTAAATGATATATATCTTTGCAGCTTAGATTAGATTAGATTAGATTTTCAAAAAACAAAGTTAGTTTTATTTTTTATCTTTTATTTATTAATACATGTCTAAAGGAGTAAAGGGTTTAAGCCTGTGACCCATTTTCAAAATACCTACTCAAAATGCACTCAAACAATTTGTATTAACCATTTCAAGGACAATGCTATTAGAAGTTGTTGCATAAGTGATATATATCAGGCTTATTTATTTTAAATTCCACATGATAAGAGAGCGCCGTTTTTGTGTGTGTCACACCTTAAGCGCCCTCTCCGATCACGGACAAGACTTTTTGATGGATTCCCGCATGCGTTCAAAGCCCTAGAGCTGGGGTTTGATTCCCACCGATGATGTCAAAAATTATTACCCGTTAATGTGTTTCATTCAAACACAAATTTCATAGAACCGGGAAGGTTAGCCCAGATTCCGCAAGAAAGCAGAACGTGCCTCTTCAGGTGAAGATGTTGGCGTAAGGTCTGTTCCTTAAATGTAAAAATAACAACCAAATTGTTTTCGTCAAAAACGATAATTGTAAAACAAAGCGCTGAGAGAATTATTTCATTAATTTTATTGCCACCTTCAAGGTAAACTGAATAAGTGCTGATTCACTGATTTGTGAAAGCATTTCATTGGGTGTAACTTCTCATAGTGAGTAAACTAATTATAAGGAAGTGCTCATGATAAACATCTAAACCATTTTTATCATGTCTTATGGGTTTCTCTCATAGAAAATAGGAAAAAATGTTAATTTATCTGAGAAACCCATGCATCATATGTGACTTATTCAGTTTTACCTTTAAGGTATCGATATGAATCTAAAAGAAAATCTTTGATGGACACTTTTGGTTACATGCAACATAACAACTTGGACCGGTCCATAGTCCAATAGTTGAAGTCTTCTCGCTCGTAATTGGAAGGTTGTGGGTTCGAATCCCGGCGGAACACAAAAAATATACCATTTTTATTTTTAAATATACTCTTCGCTGGGTGAAAAAATCATCTACCTTTACCAAAGACTGGTCACTAAAGGTTCATCTAGTTTTACTGCAACTGGGTCTTGCTTGAGAATACAGCGACGACCAAGTTCGTAAAGGGATTTTGAGGTGTCATTCACACAAAAACGGCGCTCACCAAATAAATCCATATAACAATTTATAATCTTAGTCGCAACGATATAGAAACATTCAAAGCTCATATCAAATGCATGCCCATAAACAAACACGTGTAAGTTCGCGCTTACAAATTCTGAATGTGTACTTACAAATTTAAATCCAAACCTCAAATTAACGTACATCCTGCAACTTTTGCCGACCTTCCCTAGAACAGGGGAGACATTGGCATAAAATCATCCTAACATAAATCATTATTATTTTAATTTTATAGATTAGTTATTATCTCTGAGCTAGTTTAACAGCGTTGTATATGATAATGTGTGCTTAAATCTGTTATCGTCAGCGCAGCATGTCCGGCTATCGTGTCGGATACAACTCCGACGAAACTTTGGTCGTTACATTATGTTATTAATAACAAGCACGGTGCATAATGTGAAATATGCGCTGTGGGAAATGTGTCGCATCGTTATATGCACTGGCATTTAGTATGCAGTTATAGGCACACTAAATACATATATAGAATATGCACAATAAATTTTGATGTAATGAGGAAGTTTTCATCGACACACGACAAAGTTGTTCAATTTTGTGAATAAATAAAAGAAAAATGGTTACTACAAATAGAAATATTCTGTTATTGTAAAAATAAACTGGTTGTCTACAAAATATTCCCAATAAGCCTGATCGATTCCTTTACTTATAGATTGGTATGCGGCTGACCACCCATGCTAGAAAATGGTTCACTTTGCCAATGTCACCCTGTTTCAGGGAAGCTCGAAAGGAGTTGCAGGATGTATTTTCATTTGAGATTCGAGTTTTTATATTGTAGGTCCACATGCGGCATGTTTAAGTGCGAACTTAAACGTGTCTGCTTGTGAAAATGCATAATATATTGTGAATCTTTACTGATAAATATATTTGCAACTTAGATTAGATTAGATTGCTCAGTTGGTAGAGCTTGGAGTTTTTTTTTCAAACCCATAATAAAATACCAGCAATGCTTACTCAGCTTTCATAAGAAATCAGTGCCAGACCCTCAGGAGCTGGGAAACAGCCACTTCAACTTAAGTGGTTGGCGTAAGGCTGGCTCCCTTACCTGTAAACCTGTAAAAAAATCATAGCTTCCACTCGCCACATGCGACCCCTTCGGGGATAACGAGGCAAGAAGTAAGACTATATCGACACCTTAAAGGTCAAACTGAATATAGCTGACTCACTGATTTGAGAAACCGTAGATAAAACATTTGATTGCTTGAAACTTTTCATAGGAAGTGAACCAATCATAAGGAGGTGCTCATGAAATATTTCTAAACTACGGGATTTTCAAACAATAATAATGTTTTCTCTAGTAGAAAATAGGATGCAAGTATCTGAGAAATCCATGCCCACTTAATCATTTTTACCTTTACGGTATCGAAATATTCTCAACGTTTGGGCATATGGAGAGAATGAATGAGGAAAGACTGACGAAGAAAGTATATGTTGGTAGAATAGATGGATGTCGTGGTAGAGGAAGACCGAGAAAGGTATGGATGGACCAAATATCCGAAATTGCGAATGAATGGAATATCCAGAGTCATAATAAAAGAAGAGCTTGTATGAAGAAGGTTATGACTCTGGAGGAAATGAAAGAAGTATATCAGGATAGAAAGAAATGGCGGTTGATCTGTGATGTTGGCGGCTGGGGTATGTTAAAGTAAAATTGGTTTTGTGATTTAGTTTTTTATGTCAATGTATATATTGTAATTTTATTGATTTTAAAAATGTAATTTGTCATGTATGTTCCTTGACTTATAGGTTGTTATGCGGCTGACCACCCATCCTGTAAAAAAATTGGTTCACTTTGCCAATGTCACCCCTGTTTCAGGGAAGGACGGCAAGAGTTGCAAGGCTTATGTTCATTCGAGATTGGGTTTTTATATTGTAGGTCCACATGCGGCATGTGTTAGTGCGAAATTATACATATCTGCTTGTGAGAATGCATTTAATATAAATCTTAAATGATATATATCTTTGCAGCTTAGATTAGATTAGATTAGATTTTCAAAAAACAAAGTTAGTTTTATTTTTTATCTTTTATTTATTAACTTTCTTTTTTATTCTTTTTTTTTTGGTCCGGTCCGTAGTCCAGTGGTAACACTTTGGACTCGTAAATGGAAGGTTTTGGGTTCGAATCCCAGCGGAGCACAAAACATATTCCATTTATAAGTTCAAATATGCTCTTCGCTGGGTTGAAAAAAAAAGACCGGTTACTAGAGGTCCATCCAACCTTACAGCAACTGTTGCTTGAGTATTGGCGCTTTGTAGCAACGACCAAGCTCGTAAACATCTCTGTGGCACTACAATAAGTGTCATAGACCCCTAGAGTCTCTGAAATCTAGAGAGTCTCCCGCACAGGATTAAAATGAAAAAAAATTATGACAAAAGCTATCAAATTGTATGAAATGCCGTTAGTTTAGCTGTTCACGCTCGTATCGTGCGAGGTTGCATACCCGTATTGTCAGCTTTACTGACCATAAACCGTAAACATTGTTTTGTCGTCAGTAATCTATTAAACAAACCGCTCCATACATAACACTTAAACTACACCCGCAAACTGATCGTAAGCGCTTAAAGCCAAGTATGTTTACTAACTCTCTCTTCGTCTTTCTTTTCTTGTGCCATCAGTACATTGAAATAGTACAATATTGTTATGGTTTTAGTTGGGTTCTTTTAATCAAACTGCAATATTTTTTTCAAGATTTATTTTACACAATGTCAGCTTACAATGTACTGATTTATAGCTCTTGCTTATCTATCGACTTCACGGCTCAATGTTTTTTCGCAATTTCCCTCAAAAAAAATTTTTTTGCGCCTCCCTTTTTACGTTTTATTTTTTAATTTTCATACTAATATTTTTATGCATATTTAATTCTGTACCTTAGAGCATAAACAACGGTAGTCACATTTAGTAAAATGTGCAAGAGACGAGTTTTAGTGAAAATGTGCACTTTTATAAAACCATCATGCTATTTAGCTAGTTAAATAGCCCATGGCTATTTAACATAGTCATGGACAAGTGTGTTCGAGATGCTAGACTTGATGATTGTGGATTAATGATAGGAGAGAGCAAAGTAAGCGTTCTACTGTATGCGGATGATGCAGTCCTTGTATCTGATTCAGCAGTGGAATTGAACGAAGCTTTGAAAGGTAATAATTTGAAGTTGAATGCAAGAAAGACGAAAGTTTTGATTTTTGAAAGAGATGATGAAAATATGAATTATGAATTTAAAATTAATGGAATGAATGTTGATGTTGTAAATGAGTTTGTATATTTGGGAAGTAAGTTTGAAAAAGATGGAAGAATGGCCGGTGAATTTGAAAGAAGAATAATGAAAGGCAGGTGTGTACTGGGTGCGACCGCTTGCATCGCCAGGAACCAAAATCTCTCAAAAAATGTTAGATTGGCGGTGCACGGTGGTATACTAGTGCCAACCTTGATGTATGGAAGTGAAGCCTGGACGGTGAGTGAAAGGGAAATTAGTAAAGTCCATACAGTAGAAATGGACTATCTAAGAAGTATGATTGGGAAAAAACGAAGTGACAGGGTGAGGAATGATTTTGTAAGAGAAGAATGTGGTGTAAGGGAAAGTGTGAAAGTGAAGATTAAAAGAAGTATGTTAAGATGGTTCGGGCATTTGGAGAGAATGAGTGATGAAAGATTGACGAAAAAAGTATATGTTGCTAGAATAGATGGATGTCGTGGTAGAGGAAGACCGAGAAAAGTATGGAAGGATCAAATTTCAGAAATAGCGAATGAATGGGATATCCAGAGTCATAATAAAAGGAGGACTTGTATGAAAAAGGTTATGACTCTGGATGAAATGAAAGAAGTATGCAAGGACAGGAAGAAGTGGCGGCTAATCTGCAATGTTGATTTCTAATGTTGGTGTATTCATTTGCTACATTTTTTTGCATAGGAAATTTTTGACTTTTTTTGTATAGATTTCTTTGTAAGGTTTTGTTCTTTTTTATATTTAAATGTAATTTATTATTCATATTCCTTGACTTATAGGTTGGTATGAGGCTGACCACCCATACTGTAAAAAATGGTTCACTTTGCCAATGTCACCCCTATTTCAGGGAAGGTCGGCAAAAGTTGTGGGGCTTATGTTCATTTGAGGTTTGGATTTTATTTGTAAGTACACATTCAGCATTTGTAAGCGCGAACTACACTTGTTGGTTTGTGGGCATACATCTGAGAGCTTTAAATGAATATATCCTTGCAACTTAGATTATAGATTATAGATCATAACTTCTAAACTAGACGAGATATTTTTGATCTGTAAAAACTATTTATCTTCTTTTATCGATATTTATTTAATGTGAAGTAATTTGAACAACGTTTGTGGAACTTCCGTGGTTTATGATCGCACTTTTATGTGCATCCCATATTTATTACACTTGATATCTCAGTAACTATGAGTCCGAGGACTCCAATGTTTTTACCACTTATAGAACAGCTAATTATTATAATTTCTGCATCATTAACTCAAAAACGCAAAAAAGTGGACTTCCGTTGTTTATGCTCTAAGGTACAGAATTTATTAAACATATGTTTTATTTTCTCAGAATTAAATTCCTTGTTTTATAGGTTGGTATGAGGCTGACCACGCGTATACAAAAAAAATAATTTATAAGTCTAAGCTACAAATATGTATTATTTATTATGAATTATGATATATAAAGGAAGACCGAAAAAAGTATGGAAGGATCAAATCTCTGAAATAGCGAATGAATGGATATCCAGAGTCATAATAAAAGGAGGACTTGTATGAAAAAGGTTATGACTCTGGATGAAATGAAAGAAGTATGCAAGGACAGGAAGAAGTGGCGGCTAATCTGCAATGTTGATTTCTAATGTTGGTGTATTAATTTGCTACATTTTTTGCATAGGAAATTTTTGACTTTTTTTGTATAATTTCTTTTTAAGGTTTTGTTCTTTTTTATATTTAAATGTAATTTATTATTCATATTCCTTGACTTATTGGTTGGTATGAGGCTGATCACCCATACTATAAAAAATGGACCACTTTGCCAATGTCACTCCTGTGTCATGAAAGGTCAACAAAAGTTGGAGGGTTTATGTTCATTTGAGGTTTTGATTCTATTTGTAAGTACACATTCAGTATTTGTAAGCACGAATTACACGTGTTTCTTTGTGGGCATGCATTTGATATGAGCTTAAATGTTAATATATCTTTGCAACTAAAATTATAGATTATAGATTGTATAGAAACCGAAAATCGAATCAATTTGCAATAAACTGTTGTTAAGGTTGCGGCTTTCGGGCTTAAATAAAGAGTCATTGTACTAAAAGCTCTCAATCCGCCGATCTCTGTGTTGGCCGGCGCGAAAGCTCTCCCGTATACCGAGGGAGCTTTGGCATTTTGGTCGCTACGTGATTCGGTCACGCGCACATGTCTAGCATTATCACACCTAAGCTTTTGCGGCACAGTGAGCTGATACCATAAACAACTGTTGTGAAAGCTCACTTCTTGCAAAAGCTCTTTTTTTTAGAAATGGTAAATTTGTGAAAAAGAACAGGCCAGAAGAAGGTAGGTTTTAATAACATTACCGTTAGTTAGCTTATAATTATTTATTTTTAAGGGTAGGTACATCTGTTAACACAGTGAAAGTCCATTGTATTTTTTTATAAATACAACAGATAAAAACAAGTTTTTTTGCTCAAACGTTTTCGCCTAATAAGGCATCTTTAGGAGCATAATTGTTACAATATTTATAAAGGTATATTAAAGGCTCCTGAAGACGCCTTATTAGGCAAAAACGTTTGAGCAAAACAAAAAAAAAGTGAATAAAACTTTGTTTTTCCTATTGAATTAAAAAATATTTATAATTCTGAAGTTTAATTAATAAAATATTCATCTTTAATCTGAGTTAAAAAGAATAATTACATGCATTGTAAATTCATTCAATTTTTGGTTAAAATTTGAGAAGAAAATCGTGTTTCTGTTTAGAAAGAAGAAATTTAATTATTATCATTAGATTTTATAACTGGTTAGGTCGATTGTTGGTAGAGTGTTTGCATTCGAGTGGAACCTAATTATTTTTACAGGTATGGGGACCAGCCTTACTCCAACCAATGCAGTTGAAGTGGGGAAGCAGCTTGTACTTATTTCTTGCGAAAGCTGAGTTAACCTTTCCGGTATTTTTTTTTTGGATTTGAAATCAGCATTAATACCCGAAATCATTTCTGACCCCCTCGGTGGGATTTGAAACTAAGCTCTCTGTATGGAATGCAAGCGCTCTACCAACTAAGATATTGACCGGACTTTGTCCATGTCATGTTTCAGTTTTGCATATGATTATTTTATTTGGTGAGTCTACATGTGGCATGTGTAACTGCAAACTTACACGTGTCTGCTTGCTGTCATGAATTGAATATGATTTTTGCATATGAAAATATTTTAACAAAAAACATACAGAGAATCATTTTCACTCCTATTTCAGGGAAGATCGACCAAAATTTCAGGGCTTATGTTTTTTTAAATCGATTTGTGAAGAGGAATGCAAATCACTAACTTATTTTGCCTGGCCAGTTGTCTTCATACGAAAGCAGAAGCGTGTGTGTATGCAATGGCATCTGTTGAACCAGGATCAAAGTTACGGATAAATGGGTCAGACGTGATTCGAACCAACGTATTAGGTTCCAAATACGCTAATCAAGAACAGCAACTTGACTCCCACGGCCATCACATCGTCCTATTCTGCCGAGATTTATATAAAAAAAAAACGCAACTAAGCTACACATATAGTGTAACTTCTTGCCGCGTTATCCCCGAAGGGGTCGCATGTGGCGAGTTGAACCTATTTATTTTTAAAGGTAAGGGGGCCGGCCTTACGCCAACCACTTCAGTTGAAGTGGAGGTTTCCCAGCTCCCGAGAGTGCTGGTACTCATTTCTTGTGAAGGCTGAGATTTTAATTAGAAATTACACGTGCCTGCATTTTACTATGCATTTTGGCAACTTTGATTTTAGATAGATGGTAAGTAATATAATAATACTTATCATATTCCTTGACTTATAGGTTGATATGAGGCTGACTACCTATACTGTAAAAAAATGTTCCCTTTACCAATGTTACCCCTGTTTCATGGAATCTCGGCAAAAATTGCAGGGCTTATGTTCATTTGAGATTGGGTTTTATATTGTAGGTTCAAATGCGGCATGTTTAAGCGCGCATTTTAGACATGTCTGCTTGTGTAAATACATTTATTATAAATCTTAAATGTTATATATCTTTGCAACTTAAATTTTAGATTATCGATCAAAAGGTTCACCGACATGTCACGTGACAATAGTTTATTTGAAAATATTTCTCATTAAGTCAATAATTACGTGTGTGATTTCCACATGGGATTATAAAACCAATCTAACATAAGCAAAAACGGCAATTATAGAGAATAACGTAATATCGTCCACTTAGTGCTTGTTTGTCGTATGTCTATCAAAGGTAATTTCACATGAGCAATGTTTGGATGTGTACTGGACCAATGTGTTTTATGTAAACTGGAAATTGATTTAAAAATATATTTTGTATTGTTTGTGTATTAACACTGAAAATTCATATTGTTTAATTTTAAAATTTTTGGATGAATTCAAACAAAACACTGTTTATTTTCACTATAAAATTTATTTTAAAAGATAAAAATCTTTAAACAAATTACTAACGCGTTTTCGACCTAGTAGGTCATCATCAGGGCACCTGATTTGTTTAAAGATTTTAATCTTTTTAAATAAATTTTATAGTGAAAATAAACAGTGTTTTGTTTGATTTAAAAATATTTAAAACGACTCTCTCAAATGTTTTACGCTTTTTAGATAGGTCAGTATGTGTGTTTTTTATACAATGTGACCCTTAAATAGATTTCAGTTAAAGGTCGTCTTGGAATCATATGATGGATAAGCGGAACAAGCACTGGGGGGACGATATTCCGGCCACATAACATTATCATTACTTAACTGTAGGTGTCTTTAATGTATAATCTAAGTTGCTAGCATATTTTATTGACATTTAAAAATCATATTAAATGCATGCCCTCAAACAGACACGTGTTAGTAAGTGTACTTACAAATTAAAATCCAAACCAAAAAGGCACATGAGCCCGCAACTTTTGTCGACCTTCGCTGAAAACAGGGGTGGCATTGGTAAAGTTTTTTTATTTTTATTTTATTTATTTTAATGAATTATTAAACTATCCAACGACATATTTTGAACAAGCTTAAAAGTTAAAAGGGATCAAACTAGGGCTGGAAGTCTCATCACCACGGTAATTCTTACCTACCGAATATCGATAATATTTGTATGAAGACTAATCAGCTGTTCACTTGCGGCCATCTTGGATTGACCAGTCTTCATACAAATATTACCGATATTCGGTAGGTAAGAATTACCGTGGTGATGAGACTTCCAGCCCAGGGGTGGAAGTCACGACGACTGTCGTTATAACTTACCGTATATATTTGAAGATACGAGTAGTCCGTAACTAAACATGGCGGAGCCTGAACAACTGATCGCTGTTCCATATTCCCGACAGCCATAGAGACTTCAACCGGTTGTTTTTAATTCAAACACGACAGTCGAAGACCATCTAGACCCGCTCGGGAATGCTGGTATTTGATGGAAATCTGCAAATTGTCAGAATGATCCCGACTCTGGAAGCTTGATTGCGAATCGAGAAAGCATACGCTAGAATAGTGTAGCTTGCATAAGAGTCGGTAATTGAACTAGTACATTGTGCTTCGTGAACTATTCTATTTTAATACCATCCATCTCGGTAAATCAACCTTTTTCTTCTTTTTTTTCCATTCAATTCAATTTTTGTTCATTTTATGGACCTTAAATTGATCGTGTTTTCTTTCGGGGCTAATACGTGGTCCATTGTTTTAAAAAGACGCAACTAAGCTACAGATTTTTGCCTGCGTTATACCCAAACACGTTGCATGTGGCTATTTATTTGTGCGGGTAAGGGTTCAGTTTTTTCTCTGCTTAATGGCTGGCAGAAGCTCCTTTGTAGTGCGCATTCATTGGAGGACTTATTCATTGATGACTCGATCACGCCAAGAGATCCGAAGCATTTTTCGGTAGAAACACATTAGAGACACAGTAAAGAGGCAAATAATTTTTTTGTGAACTAAAACCAAATAATTTTTATTTTTATTTATTTAAATGAACAGTCACAAAGTTACTGACAAAAATCTAGATAACAAGATAGTTCTAATGGACTCTTTAGTTCCTGAAATACCCATCCCTATTGTGCATTAATTTCCAACTGCGTTTGTACGTATGTGAGTATATGTGTACTAGCCAGTATGCCCAATAAATTATAATCAATTCGTGCTTCGTGCAGGGCCAATGCGAAACAATGGATCGCAATCAGACTGCGACAATGTCCGCCTCTGATTCCCGATGTATGAACATGGCATTCATGCAACGTGGCTGCGCTCATGTCACACGGCAGGGATGCCAATGTGGCAAAGTGGCAAATGAAGCGTCGAAATCTAAATCTAAGTTGCAAACAAATACATCATTTGAGATTCATATTAAATGCATTCCCACAAGCAGACACGTATAAGTTCGCGCTAACTGCTGTTAAAATAAATAATTGCAGTTTAATTCAAAAAGAACCCCAGTAAAATCGTAACAGTATGCTCAAACTATATTTAAAACCGTCCTGTTTGTATGTATCAGAAGGATCCACAGTACATGGACGCTCGTGTAAAGCTTTATTATTCTCTCAAGAGGCAGAAGGCCTCCTCGTTAGTAAAAGCAACTGCACGATAAAACAACACCCTGTAGTTCATGACTCTAAACGTAATGTTAGTTCGATGTTACTGAAGCTGCTAGCATACCTCGGGGAGCACTCCTTGTGGGATTGTTGCTATATCACAAGTAACGTGAAGAATATAAAAATATATAATAATAAAAATAACCACCAAATCATCAATCATCTCAAAAAATAATCATCAGAACTGTCTTGGATGGTGCCTCCTCCGGTGTTAGATTACTCGGATGTCCCAGGATGCGGTGGGCAGACAGCGTCAAAGCCGACGCTGAAATTCTGGGAGTGAGGGGACCATGGAGGGAAGCAGCTCAAGACAGAGATTCCTGGAGGATTGTGGTGAGGGAGGCCCTGAGCTTTGAAGGCTTCTGAGCCGAAGAAAGTTAAGTAAAGTAATTAGAAAAATAAGACTAAGGCAAGGAGTAACTGTGAATCCACTACGGATGCAGCTTGGCAAAAGGAAACACAAAATTGCTCAAAGACGGAGAAATGCATTTGGTAGCAACAAGCGTGTGTAACTGACTGTAGCCGACTGTAGCCGACTGTAGCCGACTGTAGCCGACTGGGCAAAAATAAGTGGGAAAAGTATCGCTTTTTCGACAGCCCTGTCTCCAGTGTACGTTGTCGTAACCTCTAATTAACCGTATTGCCGACAGCGCGCACTAGTGCTGTCGGCTGCACGCGCTCCCATACACACATGCTGATCTATATAGGCTCCGTGAAATAACAACACAGTGACAAAACGACACATGACAAAACGACACATGACATAGCGACACACCGCTGCCTTAGTTCTTGTTTGCCGTATAGACCATTAAGCAAATTTTACAAGAGCAATCTTTTTGTGCTTTGTTATTGTAATCGACAAAATTTTAATTCAATTACCCATTTTACTGAAAGTACTGTAGGTCTGGCATAATAATAATCCATACAAATCATTATAATTTTACGTTTAACTCTAACAAAGACCACCATGGTCGATATGGTGGTCATGTCCGGTCGATAGCTCAGGTGGTAGAGTGCTTGCATTCCATGCCGAAAGCTCGGGTTCGAATCCCACCGAGGGTGTCAGAAATGATTTCCCGTTTCGGTGTTTATTTCAAACACCAAAATAAAATACCGGCAAGGTTTACTCAGCCTTCACAAGAAATGAGTACCAGCACTCTCTGGAGCTGGGAAACCTCCACTTCAACTGAAGTGGTTGGCGTAAGGCCGGCCCCCTTACCTGTAAAAATAAATAGGTTCAACTCGCCACATGCGACCCCTTCGGGGATAACGCAAGAAGTTACACTATATGTGTAGCTTAGTTGCGTTGCATTACCATGGCGTTTTGATAACTCGCCTTGAGGATGCTTTCTGCTCGTGAAAGCGAAACGTTGGCAGATGTAAAAGCTGCAAACAGAACATGGTCAAACCCGAAAGAACACAAACACGAAGTTTTTTTTTTGTTTGTGATGTTTTTTCATATTTTGCCGTTTTTGTGTCGTTCTGTTATGGTGTCGTTTTGCCACTGCTCCCTTTTATCCTGTCAACCTCAGTACAAACACACGTGCTGCTCTGACCACAGCACTGCCGCCACACGCGCCAGCCATGCGGATAATTATTGTCATGGGTACAACCCTGTGACAAAGACAAAAAATAACTGGCTGTCCAGTAGTCCAGTAGCTATACCACCAATTGTACAGAGTAAGGCAAAAATTCTGAACTGAGTAAAATATTGTTACGATTGTACTGGGGCTCTTTTTTAATTAAACTGCAATCATTAATCTCTGCGTATCGGTCTTCACGGAAAAATGCTTGCAGCGACTAATTGCTCTCCACACCTTGCAGTCCCTATATATAGGTCCAAAGAGTTCATTCTCTTATTTCCAGATCATTCTTCATTCACACAAGAACGCCGTTCTATGCACTATCACCATCATGGACTACTCTCAGACTGTTTTACCCACTTTGCTTTCTAATTTCGTAACAATATTATAAAAGCCTAGAGTCTTGAGACTCGATGCCTTAAGTATAAAAATTGTGTAAACTACCCCAGAATAAATCTATGATCTAGGTAGCAAATATTTTATATTGTATTTTAAAGTAAGTTTTTAATTTCTGAAACCTGTTTTTGGTGATGGTTGCAGGCCGTTAAACTCCTCGCTCCTGTAGCCAATTACTCGTATTAGTCCTGTCTATCCTTACCTACTCACCTTGTGACAATAAAACTGTGTCAACGCTTCCATGCTTGTTAATTCTCGAATGTGAAGTGACGTCTTTAGTCTCTTCGGTTACATTACACATTTGGGATTTTTCTGTGCGTGCTGGTCACACAATGAGAGTGTATGCGTCAAATGCCAACCTATTAAACATCCACAATTTCCACTACAGATGCAATTCTATAATAGTCATATTAATTACCAGGATGGATTAAATTAACATTCTAATCGTTAAGCAGTATGACCTGTGCGATGGAAATGGTCATGACTCTAATCATTATTCCAGGAATAGAAGCGCATGAAACTGCAGTTAATATTAATTAAAAAAAATTCTAAAAATAGAGTCATCATAAAATGTAACAGAAAAGATGATGCGCATAAATTGAAGAAGTGCATAGAAAACGAATTTAAGGATGTTAACGTTGATGAACTGAAAAAAAGGAAACCTACTATGATTTTGAAAGGTATACAGAATGATTATGATAAGGATGATTTCCTGGAGGACATTGTGACTCAAAACTCTGAGATTTCTGCCCTAAATCCAGATCAACACTTTGATGAAATGCTCCGTGTTAAAAAAATTATTAAAAGCAAATATAATGACACATCAAACTACATCGTGGAAGTGGACCCTACTATACGAAGAGTATTACTTATGAAGGCTAAAGTCAATTTAGGATATCAGAGGATTCCAGTTGAAGATGCGAATGCAATTACTCAATGCTTCTCTTGTCTTATGTGGGGGCACAGTGCGGCGAGATGTCTGCAAAGAGACGGCCAACATGACGTATGCTGTACTTATTGTGGAGGTGCTCATACGTACAAAGATTGTACAAACAAGGAGGGTCCTCCAAAATGTAAAAATTGCACAAAGCACAACGAAAGATTTAAGTTGTCTTTTCCTACGGAACATGATGATGATGATGATGATGATGATTTGTATAGCGCCGTTTCGTGACTGCTGTCACTGCAAGGGCGCTTTCAGGCTTGACGCGGCGGTGAAGAAATGAGTCTTCATTCCCTTCTTGAAGCTCTCGATCCCTTCCTTGGCACGCACTTCAGGAGGCAGCTGGTTCCAAGTGGACGGTCCCGCAACGGCGAAAGCGCGGTCTCCGAACACTGTACATCTTTTTCTGTGTTGAGTGCTGACAGATGTAAGAGCACTGTCGGCAGATCGCAGAGTGAGCCCCCTCTCGCTCAGACTCCTCGGTAGTATAAGCTCCTGCAAGTACTCTGGCGCCACTCCATGCAGCGCTTTGTGTACCGTGAGGCCCAGCTTAAATTTAATCCTTTCTGGGATCCTCAACCAGTGAAGCTTCTGCAGGAGTGGAGTAATGTGGCAGTACTTGCTCTGACCATAAATCAGGCGGGCGCTGGCGTTCATTACAGACTGTAATCTGTTTAGCTGGCATTTTGGTTGTGCAGCATAGATACCGTTGCAGTAGTCTACCTTGGAGATGACGAAGGCATTTATCAGCGCCTTCATGGCGTCAGGTGGTACGCAATTTCTTGCTTGTTTCAGCTGCCTGAGACCATAAAAGCCAGAGCTGACAGTACTGCTAATTTGTTTGTCCAGGCAAAGGGAGCTGTCTAGATGGACTCCTAGCAATCTTACATCGCTGGATGGAACAATGTTAGCGCCAGAGATTGTTACTGGAGAATGGTCTATTAGGTATGCTCTTCTGGCCGTGGTTAACCACATAATCTCCGTTTTGTTGGGGTTGAGCATCAGACGATGTGATCGCATCCAAATGTTTACATCTGCGACGCATTCCGCCACCGTTGATTTTAAGTAGTCAACATCTGATGGTTTGCAGTCTGAAAAGATTTGGCAATCATCTGCGTATATATGTGCTTTCAATCCCCGTTTGTGAATGACGCTTTCAAGCTCCCTCGTGTACAACGTAAAAAGAAGAGGCCCGAGTACGGATCCCTGCGGTACCCCTGAGGTTACTGTTGACTGCGTTGTGAGAGTGTTGTTGAGCTTAATGACTTGTTTTCTGTCCGAGAGATACGATTTCAACCAGCTCAGCGCCTTGTTTCGTATACCCAGTGTGAGTTCCAATTTCTGGAGCAGAATGCTGTGATCCACGGTATCAAAAGCAGCGCTCATGTCCAAGAGTGCGAGAATGGCTATATTTCCCTGCTCTATTGCAATGGTCAAATCTGACACTAGCCTCAGCAGGCCTGTTTCTGTTGAGTGAGCCTCTCTATACGCTGATTGGTGCTTAGCAAACAGGTTGTTTCCCTTTAGGTAAAGTGTGAGCCGTGCTGCGACAATCCTCTCAAGAATTTTACCTAGAAGAGGTAGGTTTGAGATCGGTCGGTAGTTTGCCTTATCTTCTGGATCTTGCTGGGCTTTTTTGAGAATGGGAGTAATTTCAGCTAGCTTGAGTAGTTTCGGCATAGTTCCATGTCTCAGGGATTTGTTAAAGATAACAGCAATGAGGGGGGCAAGTTCATCTCTGCAACTTTTCACTAGCCACGTGGGAATGGGATCAAGTTGACTGTACTTGTTGGGTGCAGCTATTATCCATTTAGTGACTTCGGCAGACGATGTGTCAGCAAGAGTCTCTAACGATGAAGTGTTGTATTCAGTCATTTCTGGTTCTGTAGCAGTGTCGGAAATTTCTCTGATTTTGGAAATCTTTTCTTCAAAGAAGTTTGAGAGTTCCTTTGCTGTTACAGAGGATACAGTGTCTGTTTTCGTGCTGTTATTGCCAGTTAGATGGTTAAGTGACTTCCACAGTTGTCGAGGGTTGCCCTTAGTCTCATCAATTTTATTAAGCCAGTAGTGCGACTTTTTTTCTTTAATTGTGCTTCTGTAGCTCTTAAGTGCCGATAACCATTGCTCTTTAGATGCATTTGTCAACAGTTTTTTATTTTGTCGTTCAGCTTTCCTCAGAGTTTTCTTCATGTTCCTGCATTCTTCATCGAACCAGTCAGCTGAGACTCTAATCAGTCTAGTTTTAGTTGTAATGGGCGCGTGTTTATCGGCCAGAGCTGTGAGTGTGTCGTTGTAAAATTTCATAGGGCCAATGATAAAATAAAATGCAAAATCTACTCAAAAATGCTTTTTCTTGCAGAACAAAATATTGAATATTAAATGCTTTCTTTTTATACTTCCTTTGCACTGTTTCAGTACACTCTGTTATCTCTTCTTTTTATATTCTCTATCCTATCATAATATAATAATTCATGTATATGGTGGACCTGTGATTAGTAATGATACTGATGTGTGTATATTGTTTTATTTGTACATTGATGATAGATATGTTGTGAAATGTAAATTGTCTTGTTGTATTTATGGATATATGATAGTGTTCGCACTTTACAATGAATGCATTATTATAACATGTCTACCAAATATTTATACCTTGTATAATATGTATGTACTGACTTCTGTTTTATCAAATAACAATGATAACCTACCACTTTTTATTTTGTACTTTTACCTGTCATGTATGCTTTTTACTTTATTTTTATTTTTTAACTCCTATTATGGCAGTCCTACGTCAAAAGTAAAAAAATACAATGAGCATTAATATTATTGATGACGAGAGTGACATAGACTTTATAAGAGTGAATAGACTAGAAGACTTTATTGAGTTAAAGGATGGAGCCTATGATAAAAATAATATTGTGTGTGTCCAATTGAACATTCGTTCAATTTGTAAATATTGGGATATTTTTAATGCATATTTTAGAAATTGTTTAAAGTTTATCGATATCTTAATGCTCTGTGAAACCTCAATAAAGGACTTCGAAACTTGTTTTTATAACTTGCCTGAATTCAATAGTTTCCACTTCTGCCGAAGTAGCAAAATGGGCGGGGGAATAAAATTGTATGTTAGTAAAAAATTTAATTTTGTACAAAAATCCCTCCAATCTCTTTGTTTTGAAAATGTCTTTGGAACTTTGACACTACCAAACAAATCTATTATTCACATTCTTGCTCTTTATAGACCACCTAACCTTAATAAACAGGGATTTTTAACTGAAATTTCATCATTTTTTAATGATTACACTAACATAAATGATAATATATTATTTCTTGGGGATATCAACTTAAACTTGCTGAACGAATGTGATCCGATAACCATATCTTATGAAAACATATTAGCTAATAACTTTATGGTAAAATGTATTTCTGATGTAACTAGAGAAGCAATAGTCAATGATATTGTTACAAAATCTTGTATTGACCATATTTATTTGAGGTATATAACAAATGATCCTGTAAGTGTTGGGCGTGGTTTCTGCTCTGTAAATATACATGCTTGTGTATGTGAATATCTTATAGCTGACCATTATGCGACAGCAATTAGTTTTCAGTATAGACGGAATAATAAATCTGATAATGTTGTCAAAAATAAACCAATGTTCATTATGTCGCAAAAACGGTTAGATAGTAATATTATTAAAACTGACTGGAATACTTTTCTTGAAGAAAATGATTGCGAATTATTATACTATAAAATTTGTAATGCTTTTGATAATTTGTAAAAAGAAAGCCTAATTCCATGGTGCCATAAAAATAAAAATAGACCTAACGCTACGAAAGACTGGATAAATAGGGAGATTCTACAGGAAATAAAACAAAGAGACATCTTATTTAGGAGATGGAAGAGTACACCTAGTAATAAGTTTTATGAAAAGGAGTATAAAACGATACGTAATTACTTGAACAAAAAAATTTTGAAATTAAAGTTAACTTTTTATAATGATAAATTTAAGAATTGTTTTAAGGACATAAAAAAAACCTGGGATGAATGTAACAAAATCTTAGGCAGAAAATCTAAAACAAATTGTGATGAAGTTATAAAAAAATATTTTGTAAACAACAAATATAATTGCATTGAAAGTGTTTCCAATGAATTTGCTAAGTATTTCTCTGATAATGTATCCCAGTTAATGCACGTTTGTAGTATAAAAATTGCTGGTCCAGAGCCTGATATGCTTCCACATAGCTTTTATTTACCTAAAGCTAAACTATCTGAAGTTGTAAAAATAATAAATCTTGCAAAAAACTCTAAAACACCAGGAGTTGACCTTATCCGAATGACTGACTTAAAAAAACACGTGGAAATATTGGGACCTCTTGTTACACATTTAATTAACTCAATTATAAACCAGGGAATAATTCCTCTGAAATTAAAATGTAGCCTAATCAGACCAATCTACAAGGGTGGTGATCACTCTGTAATGGGAAACTATAGGCCAATTAGTATATTACCTGCTCTTGAAAAAATACTTGAAAAATACATTTTCTCAAAGTTGACTCAATATCTTAACAAATTTGAAATTCTGGATACCAATCAATATGGATTTCAGAAGGGTAGGAGTACAGAAATTCTACTTCAAAGTTTTTCCAATCATATTAATAACGAATTAAACAATAAAAAACATGTATTAGTATTATTCATTGACTTCTCCAAGGCTTTTGATACAATTGATCACTTAAAATTGCTTAGATACTTAGATGTCATAGGGATTAGAGGCCCAGTTTTACATCTCTTTGAAAATTACCTCTCTAACAGAACCATGACTGTTAATATTGATGGATCTAAAAGTGATATTAAGAACATCAGTGCTGGGGTCCCGCAAGGATCTGTTTTAGGCCCTATATTATATATAATTTATGTATCTTTTATTAAATATATTTTCTCAAATGTAAAATATTATGTATATGCGGATGATACTGCACTTGTCATATCTAGTGAGAATTTAGATGAATGTAACACAATGTTACAAAATGATTTTGATAAACTGCAGAATTGGTGTCATGATGCAGGTCTTTTAATTAATTCAAAAAAAACTAAAATTATGCATATTAGATCCCCTCATGCTAGAATTAGTACTGTGCCAACCATAAAAGCCCATAATTATGAATGCCTTCATGTCACCAATAATTGTAGAACTTGTTTATGTGAAAATATTGACATTGTAAGCGATTATACTTATCTAGGAGTAACAATTGACTGTTTCTTCAAGTGGGACACACATACTTCAAAAACGTGCAAACGACTGAGATCTGTTGTTGGACAATTATATAAGTTAAAGTTTATATTGCCGCTCCCTACATTAAGATTGGTATATTTATCGCTTGCCGAGTCCATTATAAGATACGGCCTCACTGCATGGGGACATTCTTGCGCCACCAATATTAAAAATGTACAAAATGTTCAAAATGCTCTCTTAAAATTATTTGCTCCCATAAATGTGTATAACCAAAGGCAGAATATACCATTTTTATTCCAATCATTAAATGTCTTGCCTATTAAGGGTATACTATGGAACATAATTATATGTCAACAATTGTTTAATGATAAATATAAAAATAAACTAGAGCATGTGTACCAAACAAGATTTACATCTAATGAAGGACTAGTTGTGCCAAGAATTAATAACAAATATGGACAAAGAACGTTGGATTACCTTGTGCCAAAAATATTTAATTTGTTGCCAAAGGACTTTAAAAAGGAATCTACAAACATTAATAAAATTATAATATCTTTGAAGATTTGGCTGGGAGAAAGAACTTTTTTATATTAATTACCTTAACTATATTTGTGTTTTTACTCTACTCTTGTCTCCTAATTTTAACTTTAATTTACTTTTTATTTCATACTAGCACTAAATACTAAGACTTATATTTTTTAATTTGATTGTTGCACCCGATGACAAACTGAAATTTTTTGGTTTATCGGGACAAAAATGTTTAATTTTTAAGATTTATATTTCTTGTAAAAATTGTTTATGAAATAAAAAAAAAATAAAAAAAAAAAAATCAAGATGACTCCAGGATATAAATAAAGCAATCACAATATGTAATAGCATCTTTAATTACATGCTTAAATTAAAGTTCTATTCTTATATTAATTTATTTTCTTTGATATCATATTGCTGTCTCACCACCATTCTCCAGGACTCTCTGTATTGTACAGCCTCAGTCCATGGTTCACAGACATCTTCACCGGACTTCAGCGTCATGTAGTCTCTTCAGTGCTTGTGTGGCTTATTTACCATTTGATTCAAATATGTCCTTTCAATGAAACTGTCTTAACAATCACATTCTACACAATATGAGCTAAGAAAAAAATGTAAAACACGATAATGCAAGAGTTGTTCTTAATGCTTGATTTTCTGGTTCCGAGTTTTGACCGTGGTCCATGTTTTAGCTTGTTTTCTTCTTTTTGTTAGAAAACCACGATATAAACTTTGATGACACCAAAATAATTGCTAAGGCTCGTGGATATTATGCACTAAGGTGGATCGAAATCGTTTTTTGGGGAATTTAGATTTCGCGTTATTGCCAAAAGCTGCTCTATATCAATACAAACAATAAATTGTACTACCATAAGGTCAAATTATTTGATCTTATACTGCCCCAAAGACTCGAAAAGTTAATAAAAATCATAAAAACTGCTATATATGTACGTAACTTTTTTTTTTGTTTAGTAAGAAAAAAATAATTGTAGTACAATGAAGTTCAAGTTTAAGCACAAAGCATGATTTTCTATAAATGATACAAAAAATACCCTTTTATGGCAAAAAAAATGAAAAAATGGCAATCAACAAAAGTCTAGAAAAAAGTGATTTTAAGAGAATTGGTAATCTTTCTTTAAATTGAAAAAAGGCATTATTTGTCGAGATTCCAGGTTTGTTTTAATGAATCCATCTCTTCTAATAAGACCGCAAACAGCAGCTGAAGTTTCTGTTACAATTTTTACTAATCTTTCAGTGGCTAACGTGTAGCAAGGAAAATGGAAATGGCTTGAGATTAGTTCGTCAACAAGCGGTGGATTTTCTTAACAACGTGATGTTAATTCACCGTTCATAAATTTTGTAACAGGGGGCTTGGTCACATTATTTTCGTGCCAGTTTATAAGGTTTTCTATAATTGTTTGCATTAAAATCAAGTTTTGGCCGATTGTAGTTCGAATTCTCAAAATTGTTTCCTGTCGCGTTTCAATATTTTTCACAAGGCTAGAACTCATAAAAAGGCAAAGCAAGTAAGATGTTTTTTGGATGATTGAAATATCCATTTCTCTGTATAATAGGATGTAGGATCTGCTTTAAATTATCTATCAAATATCGCGACAGCTAGATTGTCTTGTGTAAGTGTCTAGCACCATTAATGCAATGTGGTTAGTTTTGATGTAAGACCACATAAGAGCATCCACTTTCATTATATAATTGATAATATTAACAGCTTGTCAAATGGTTAAAAAAAAGAACATAAAGTCTTAGTATTCTGTGAGCCATCTTGAATGCACTGTTTATTTTTAATAAGCTTTGAGAATAATATCCAGACTTTATAGTTATTCTCCGTCCAATAGGTAGATCACATCGGATAGTTAGAAACAAGACTATTGGAAGCTCTTCACAACTTTTTAATACCTTTTCTATGGGTTCAGAGTAACTTCTTGGTCCACTTGTCCAACCATCAATATATTCAAATAATTGGCGCGGCAGTTCGTTGGCATGGAGTTGACAAATACACCACTGCAGCGGTTTTACTAGATATTTTAATTTTTTTGGAATAAATTTACCAATTCTATCTGTATAAACAATAGTTCTATCGCGTCTGATTACAGCAAAAAGGACGGCATTGATATCTTTACTGATTAAAATATCCATAATTTTTCTTTTTATTATTACTGCTTTTCCAGTGCTTAAAGAAATATGACCAATGTACTGTGACCTTGCGTCCTTAAGTAAACTAATATGCTCCTCTTTAATTATATTTCTCTAATGATCCACCATATTAAAGGTTTTATTTTTACGTCCATCAAAGTATAAACCCAAAACTTAGTAATCAGAATCAATGGTCACACCGCTGAACTTAGTTCTCTGCTTTTCACGGGCTCTTCTAATTTTATTTTGATCGAAAACTTTGGATAAATTGTTGTCTGAAATAATACCAACGCTTTGTTGCCAAAACAAGAGCAGCTTCAGCCTTATTGGAAACGCCAAATTTATCCACAGGTTTTTCCAGTATGCCAAGGTCAATATTTTTTAATGAATATGAATACGAAGTTTGAGGTGGCGGTCTCTGAAGTGTTAGTTTTTCTATTACTGTTGAGACTGGTTGTTGAGAGACATCAGTTGATAGGTCAGACAGATTTGGCAATAAACTTGTAGCTTTTTCTCCGTATGGTTCATATTTCTGTTTCCGGTTCAGCTTTTTTTTTATTTCCCGTATCAGTTTTCAAATTAACACTCCTTATGATCATTTATCTTTTGTTAAAATATTTTTTTTTTTCTTTAACGTAGTTTATTTAAAAAAAAATGAATTTTCACTGTGTGAATACACAAACCCTACAAAATTTATTTATCTTTTGGTTTTTTGATCAATCAGAATATTTTTCAGTAATCGGTACTTTAAGATGTTTTTCATAGTTAAATGAAGCCAATCTGTTGCATTAACACGCTGATATATCAAAAATACACTTAGGATCTCTCGCAAATTTGTATGCGCAAAAAATATGAGTAGCGTACAACTATAGTTACATACATCTCTGAGAGCACCGAATTGGTGACGCGCGTCTGCGCGGAGTAACAAAGTTAGGGGGTGCCTCCACCCACCCCTCTCAAATTACAAGATACCAAATACGTAATAATAACTATTTCATTCATTTTAAAGAAAAAAAAATATATTTCGTTTGATTTTATTTAAGACTTGATTCTTAAACACAGGGGTAAAAATGAGTAGTTGTATGTATTTTTGTAATTTTTCTGATGACTTGGGGCAGTATAATTAATTAATATTTTGATAAGATTTTTTTTTATATCAGATACTCACCCCATAGAGCAACTGTTCTGCATAACGCAATTACGAAAAAATGATTTTTAATTTTTTCCATACATACAGCGATCCACCTTATTATGCACGGCTGTATAGAGAGCCATCGAAATTTATAAAAATAAAAATTTTAACAGGAAAGAAGAGTGTTTGAAACTAAACAAAACATGGTTGAGTACAATTGAAGTTATGAAAGAGGGTAGTTTTATACCTAACAATTAAGCCACGCCCCTTTTAGAATCTACTATAAAAGACATCGCCTATCGTTTAAACCTCAGTAGCGAGCAGAACTCCGAAGAAGTCGCCCACAGAGGAGACGAAACGTCAGCTGAAAGTCTTAAAGAAAGAAAAAAGAAGAAAACAAGCTAAAACATGGACCACGGTCAAAACCCGGAACCAGAAAATCAAGCATCTAGATCCGGCCGTGAAAGCCTAAAAACAGTTGTTCTTAGTATTTTCAAAATCAATTTTTCATAAGACACATGGGTTTAGCACGCCTAAAAACATTGCTCTTGTGAAATTACTTCTGATAGACATAAGACAAATAAACATTAAGAGTCAATATCACTTTGTAGTCTCACAACCATCCTCCAGGACTTACCGTCTTGTGCAGCCTTAGTCCATGGCCCACTGACACCCAGGACTTTAGCGTCTTACGGAATGTTGTCACTTATTTACTTTCTTGATGTCACTATCACTTTGTAGTCTCACCACCATCCTCCAGGACTCTCTGGGTTGTGCAGCCTCAGTCCATGGTCCACTGACACCCAGGACTTCAGCGTCATATGGAATGTTGTCACTTATTTACTTTATTGGTGTCATCATCACCTTGTGGACTTCCCACTATCTTCCAGGACTCTATGTCTTGAGCAGCCTCAGTCCATGGTCCACTGACACCTAGAACTTCATACAGCGTCATGTGTAGGTATTGTTGTCACCATTGAGTTGCAATATAGTGGAATCGAAACTTTTTTGACGCAACTAGACACTATAGCGGTTTCAACCTACCTCAACACAAATCTTCGCTAGTTAGGAAATGAACAATGATACTTCAAGTAACGGTACACTTTTAACAAGCAAAAGGCACAGTCGTTAAATATTTTTCTGCATTGTTGGTATTCCTACAACGTTCCAAACCATAGCTCTTCAACAGGGTGGGACTGTCAATTTAGCCTTTGATGACTATATGATAGAGCTCCATAAGGGATCTATTACGATGTTGTCACTTTTGAAGAAAAAGCCTTGTAAATATGGTTGAATTTTTTTATTGCTCAATCATAAATAAATTACTCCATTTTCATTGCAACTGTATTTATTTCAATACGTAAATAAAATTTCTATGACAGTAATTTGAAATTGCTTTCATCGTATATTGCAACGGAAAAAAAATCTATCACAACAATAATCATTTCAGCTTTTCCTTTAGAAATTTTTTAAACGTTTTCTCTTGCTTTGATTGCAAGAACAGATATTTAAATCATCTAGAATCAAAGCTGGCAATCTATGATTGTTTTACAAAAAGCAATAAATATATAGAAACACAGGAAAGCATTTTCTCATAATATCCGCATATTTATCTTTATTTTAAAACAAACCTACATTTCCGACTTTGATTGTAAGTACAGATATTTTCTCTCATTATATTTAAGTCGCACAAATTCAAATGCAGCAATCTAAGATATTTTTTCTAACTGAAATAAATAAAGCGAACCGCTTGAAATAATTTTCTCATAAATTCTATATATTTATACATGTTTTTTTTTTAAATGTTAGATTGCCGCTTTTGTTTGCATACGACTCATTTTTTTAAATAAACCTGTACAAGAAATACTTTTCTCGAGTTTTCAATACGTCATCTCCCCTCTCGCTTCCTCTTACATTAGCCGCATTAGGTGAACGAGGGAAATTCCTTTGAAGCACCCTTTACAATCTTTTCTACCATTCTGTCTTTTATTATTTAGAAATGTGTTTTTTTAAACATCGCATCGTTATCAAAGCAATTCAACCTTTTTTGAAATTTTCAAATTTATGCTGTAACTGTAACTCAGCTGTGGCTAGAGCCTCTGCAGAGCTGCCTCCATTATTTCCTATCCATATCTACCTCTTTCAATTCACTTTTTTCATCCATTTTCTTCTTTTACGCTCACTTTGTATATCCCATTCTTTCACAACCTCCTCAATCTAATAACTCCATACTTTTCTCGGTTATCCCTTACCTCTTTCCTTAACCTTAACCTTTCACACTTCCCCTGTAAATATACTTCGTCAGACTATAATCATTCATTCTTTCCACATGCCCAAACCAACTCATCACATTCTTTTGTACCTTAGCTTTCACATCCTCTTTCAACTTACATTCTTTCTTTTATTATATTACACTGTATTCCTTGACTTATAGGTTAGTATGCGGCTGATCACCCATGCTTTTAAAATGGTTCACTTTACCAATGTCACCCTTGTTTCAGGGAAGATTAGCAACAGTTGCTGGGTTTTGTTCATTTGAGGGTTTAGTTTTAATTTGTAAGTATAAATTCATCATACACGTATTTATTTCTAATATCTTCAAATTCCCAACTAGGTTATAATTATCTCGTCGCATCTTTAGTGGAGGCATTTTATTCATCACCGATATCTAATTAGCATGAATCTTTAATGCCCGCTTTTGACGGTGCAGATTATTCCTCATTGTCTTGTCGCGAAATGAACTGCGAAGTTTAATTTGCCATTTCCGTCCGCTCTGATTTGATTAGGTGACGGAACAGTTGGACCCCGAGCGCTTCACACCCGAGCGGCTTCGGACTAATTGGATTCAGGCTGTATTAAAAGTCGATTCGTTTTCTTTCAGTTTCAGCGGGACGATTCTGAAAGAGCTTTTGATTTGTCGCTAAAAAAACTGTCGTAAAACTAACATTAGAAGCAAAAATTTTGTAGACGATAAGCCAATAAAGCAAGTGTTCCAAATTTAAATACCTTGGAGTTGAAGTGCCTAGCCATAACGATATATACGAGGTCAGAAACCAGACCACCAGAGCTGCTGCAATAACAGGATGTCTGAGCAGTCTCGTATGAAGGAACAGACATTTGCGGATAGATAGCAAAGTACGCATCTATAAAACCTGTGTGAGACCAATCATGACATATGGAGTCGAGGTGATAGCAGACACTTCGAGAACCAAGAGCCTGCTCAGAACACCTGAGATGAAAACACTCCGCGCCATTGCTGCAAAAACACTGAGAGACCGATTGAGAAACTCAGAAATCAGAAGTATGTGCGATACAGTCGGTGTTATAGCCGCGGGGATCAAGACAGGTTATTTGGAACCGGATAACGCTGGTTCGAATCACGCGACGATAACTTCGACCCTGGTTCAACAGATGCCGTTGCATGCACTCAAGCTTCTGCTTTCGCATGAAGACAACTGGCCAGGTAAAATAGGTTGGTGGATTGCATTCCTTTCCACAAATCTATTTAAAAAAAAAAAAAAAAATACTGAAGAAATCATTAGATGGAGCAAGAAGAGGAGACGGTTCTTGAGGGACCATATAGACCGCATGAACGAAGGAATGATGTCTAAGTAATGGCACAGGAGATACCGGACGGCCAGCGTCTACCAGGTCGCCCTCCCAAAAGATGGAAGAACAGCTCGTCTTCTGCATCACAGGAGGGAGTTCCACAATAAACAGATCCTAGATCTACAAGAAGACTTTAACTTTTGCTTCAATCATACGATTGGCTAGCAGCAATGTTCAATGTTCATCCATCATTTTCCCTATCCAAGGCCATCTCTTTGGGTCCTCATAGGAGGAACAGCGCACATCAAGTGCTTGAGATTGTTCTACCGGGTTTGAATTATTCTTGACTTGTTATTCTTTATTTTAAACACCACGCCGTTCAATTTTCATCTTTATCGCATTGATTTTAAATTAAAACATTCAAGGGTCATCATCAAGTAGGACTTGAAAAAGCTTCATCAAAAATTTAATATTTTTGTATTATACTTCATTTTGAATTTATCGATACTTTAAAGGTAAAAGTGAATGAGTGACATATTAAGCTAACATGGGTTCCTCTGATAAATGCACCGTTTTCTACGAATTTATATGTGAAAAGACACAAATAAGGATGAAAATCCTAAAGTGTAAAAAAAAATCATGAGCACTTTCTTATAATTAGTTCACTTTCTGTGAGAAGTAGCACCCGATTAAATATTTCATCCACAAATTCTCAAATCAGCGTTAAGTTGAGTTAAGTTGGCGATATACTGGTGTTTAGAAATGCTATCTGTTCAGAATATACTTTTGTCTTTCAGAGTTCAGTGCGGTACAGATCCCAATTACTAATTTAGCGAAGATTGACCAATTTAAATGCTAATCTATGCAATCGAGTACGCCACTGGAGGAAAAATGAAGTCGCTCGACTGAAAACAGTTAACAATATTAATTCCGTAAATAATAAAAATAATCGACTGTATAAATATGGTGGTATTGTTATGTGGACTCCATAAACACATTTCTTTTCGGCAGGCAAACATCACAGGTCTATGAGATCGACACTCTTGGTGGCGATCGAACCCTAGCGCTCTGGCTTGGAACGCACGCATTGTACGAGTACCATCTGTACTCGTACAATGAGCAAAACAACAATGTACAAATGTACAATGTACAAACCGAGCAAATTCCTTGACTTGTAGGTTGGTATGAGGCTGACCACCCATAATTTAAAAAATGGTTTACTTTGCCAATGCCATCCCCGTTCCAGGGAAGGTCGGCAAAAGTTGCAGGGCTTATGTTCATTTGCGGTTTGGATTTTAATTTGTAAGTACACATTCAGCATTTGTAAGCGCGAACTTACACGTGTTTGTTTGTGGGTATGCATTTGATAAATAAGCTTAGCAGTAACCTTAATAATAATTTTTATTAGATATTTAATCCATCCACTAGTGGCGATTCAGGACCTATTTATTTTTACGGGTAAGCGGCCTGACGCCAACCACTCCAGTTGAAGCAAGGGTGTCCCAGCTTACTATAGGGGATGGTTCTCATTTGTTGCGAAGGCTGAGTTAACATTGACGGTATTTATTTTGGGTTTGAATAAACACTGAAACGGGAAATCATTGCTGACAACCTCAGTGGGTTTTGAACCCCAACTGAATATCAATATGACTTTTTACGAGTTTGGTCGTCAATTTTTTTTTTGTCTATGATATTTGTTTCAAGTCCATCAAATTAGCCAAGGAATCTTTAATTATCTTCTGACAGATTTAATTTAAGCACTGTATTATAATTTTTTTGAACCATGGCTGTAACTTGACCGTAAAAATAATAGATAGTCTTTGTCACAAAAACAATCTAAATTATTTCTGATGACAGTCGGCTTGTGCTACAGGGCATCTGTCTTCTTTTCGCTGAGATGAGAAACGTCCAGCCAGTCACACAAGCTACGCACAATCTTGACAGCTTTGATTCCTTGACGTGAGACAGGGTTGCCGCAAAAGATAAAAAAAGCTGCATGTGGCTCATGGTCAAACCCAAAAAACCACAAAAATAATTCGTTGTATAAAACCGACTATGAAAGTGTTCGTAAAGGTTTAAAACTTTATTTAGACTTAGCGCAGATTTGAATTTAGAGCTTATTGTTATGATTTTAGTGGGTTCTCTTTTAATGAAACTGCAATTATTTATTTAAAAATAATTTATTTTACACAATTTTGTTCACAATTTACAATGCGATGATTTGTAGCTCTTGCTTTTGACTTCACGGCTCAATGTTTTAATCGACACGCTGCCCTACACACGATTTTGGCTTACATTTATAAACGTTCATATGGACGTTTCTCGATTGTTCTTAATGACTCAAGCATAGTGGATGATTCCAGAGCGTTGTTCTACCGGCGTGATTAGAATCACGCATGCACTAATACTACCATATGCTCGTTACGGCTTGCAAACGTCATACTTGTATGGGACTAGAGTCTTTAGCAATAAAATAATAATATTGCAAAAGATACATTAACATTTAAAGTTCGCATGATTCAAAGATGGAATTGTCTTAAGAATCACATTCCACACAATCTGAGTTAAAAAAATAATGCAAAACACAATAATGTAAGAGTTGTTTCAGATATTTTAAAATCATTAGCAAACAATTATAAAACTATATTTTATATAATACTAGCAGTACCCGGCGTGTTTCACTACGCCATTTGGGCATGTGGTATCAATTTTTTTCTACAGATAAAAGAGGAAACAACAGGATCAAAAAAAAAAGTGTGCTAATCGGAATCAAGCTTCACACAATTTATCTCTAGGTTAATCTTCACGTTTTCTAAAAAAAAAGGTCTAGGTACAACTGTTAAGCAGCAGAGCCAAGCATAGGGAAAATCGATTGCGGTGCTCCATTTATATTTAAGATAAAAAAATCGGCTATGTAACGTCACTCATCTAATCTATTCTAAGTTGCATGGATATAATTGTTACATTTAGAATTCACATTAAGTGCATGCCCACAAGCAGACACGTATAAGTTCACACTTGCACATTCTGCGTGTGAACCTACAACATAAAAACCCAAATCTCAAATGAACATACACCCTGCAACTCTTTGCTGACCTTCCCTGAAACAGGGGTGACATTGGCAGAGTGAACCATTTTCTATTTATAGTTGGTCAGATGCATATTGACCTATACAAGAAAAGAATATAAACAATAAATTAAATTTTATAATCATACAATTAAAGAACTAATCTATAAAATTCACTATACTCTTTGAGCAAAGTGAAGAAATAAATGTATTCCAAACAATCAGGAATATTTTTCAATGTAACCGCACTGTGAAACGTATGCAGTTGGGGAAAATGCTTCATACAATATGATGCACTAAGTGTTTTTTCAACTATCTCCATAAAAGTGTTTAATTTATGTTGAATTTTTGACTCCCTGTCCTGTCTTTATCCCGGCCAAGTGAATTCACATTTTTTCCCCACATTTAAAATGTGCTCTATCCATTATTTCAATAAGTGAAAGTTTTAGGTAGTGCACACGGAACATTTTCTATTGACAACAAAATTGTAAGTCGCACGGCCGGGTTAGGTAAAAGGCAAACATTTTGTTTATCTTGGTTGCTTTGGACCATTGTCACATACAAGAAAGACGTTTAACCGCCGAGAAAAAAACGATCTTTAAATTTGTGGTGAGTATATAATTTTACAGAAATGCGTTTTTTGAAAAAACAACTATATTATGTATATTTTAATTAAAAGTATGTTTCAATAAAAGGTTTTAATAATAATAATATATTTCAATATGGTCTTCTAGTTGTGACCTACGAACTTTCGTTTATCGTATTTTTTATAAGTGCGGGATATAAAAGCTTTCTTACATTTCTAAAATTCAACTTGGAATACTTGAATAACATTTTTTAATTTGGAACTTTTGTCTAGGCCAGGGGTCGGCAACCTTTTGAGTCGGAAGAGCCAAAAATTACAATTTACAAATTTCAAAGTTTTTCCTTGACTTATAGGTTGGTATGAGGCTGACCACCCATACTGTAAAAAATGGTTCACTTTGCCAATGTCGCCCCTGTTTCAGGGAAGGTCGGCAAGAGTTGCAGGGCTTATGTTCATTTAAGATTGGGTTTTTATATTGTAGTTCCACATGCGGTATGTGTGAGCGCGAAATTATGCGTGTCTGCTTATGGGAATGCATTTGATGTGAATCTCAAATGATACATATCTTATTTTGGATTTGGATTTGTAAAGAGCCACAAATGTTTTTTTGCCAACAATAAATAGCGTCGATGGGGCGGGGGGAGGGTGGGGGGTGAAAAGCGAGTACAAGTAGCGGAGAGATCGTTAATCGATTCAGAACGATTTAGTTTTTTTCGAGCAGAAGTATAATTCTGTGTTTTTTATATTTGCGTATGAAGCTATGAAATGAAGAAAGTATATGAAACGAAGAAAGTATATGTTGGTAGAATAGATGGATGTCGTGGTAGAGGAAGACCGAGAAAGGTATGGATGGACCAAATATCCGAAATTGCGAATGAATGGAATATCCAGAGTCATAATAAAAGAAGAGCCTGTATGAAGAAAATTATTACTCTGGAGGAAATGAAAGAAGTATGTAAGGACAGAAAGAAATGGCGGTTGATCTGTAATGTTGGCGGCTAGGGTTTATTAAATTGGAATTTGTTTTTATTTGTAAATGGATATTTTGTATTTGGATATTATTATTTAGTGATGTATAAAATGTAATTTGTCGTGTGTGTGTGTTCCTTGACTTATAGGTTGGTATGCGGCTGACCACCCCATGCTGTAAAAATGGTTCACTTTGCCAATGTCACCCCTGTCTCAGGGAAGGACGGCAAGAGTTGCAGGGTGTATGTCCATTTGAGATTTGGTTTTTATGTTGTAGGTTCACATGAGGCATGTGCAAGCGCGAACTTGTACGTGTCTGGTTGTGAGAATGCATGTAATGTGAATCTCCAATGTAACATATCTTTGCAACTTAGATTAGATTAGAAGCTAAAGAGCCGTAACTTCACACCCAAAGAGCCGCATGTGGCTGGTGAGCCGCAGGTTGCTTACCCCTAACCAAACCGATATCGATCCACCATATTTGTAAAAAGTCCGGTCTATAGCTTAGTTGGTAGAGTAACTGCATTCCATGCCGAGATCTCGAGTTAGAATCCTACTGAAGTTGTCAGAAATTATTTCTCGTTTCAGTGTTTATTTCTAACCCAAAATAAAATATCGGCAAGGCTTACTCAGCCTTCATAAGAAATGAGTGTCAAGCCACTCAGGAGCTGAATAACATCCATTTCAAGTTGGCGTAAAGTAAAAGTTACTGGGTTGTTCATTTTAGATTTGGATTTTAAATTATGAGTAGGTACACATGCAGCATTTGTAAGCAAGAACTTACATGTGTCTACTTGTGAGCATGCATTTTATATGAATCTTTAATGTAAATGTATATTTGCAACTAAGATTATGTATTGTAGTTGAATATAATGGTCTTCTTCTATTGGGTGGTTTCAAAATTTACCGACCTCGTTGCTGAAATATTGAGAATTGAGAACCATTGTTTATTTGATCACCATCAAACTTCACAGGATTCATTCTAAAAATATGTTACATGTTTCCTGAAAATTTCGTCAAAATCGGATGAGCGGTTTATGAGTATAGGGAACATACATACATACATACATACATACATACATACATACATACATACATACATACATACATACATACATACATACATACATACATACATACATACATACATACATACACACATCCTTCTTTAAAGATATAGATAGATAGATTGCATTCCATGCCGAGATCTCGAGTTAGAATCCCACCGAAGTTGTCAGAAATTATTTCCCGTTTCAGTGTTTATTTTAAACCCAAAATAAAATACCGGCAAGGCTTACTCAGCCTTCATAAGAAATGAGTGTCAAGCCACTCAGGAGCTGAATAACATCCATTTCAAGTTGGCGTAAAGTAAAAGTTACTGGGTTGTTCATTTTAGATTTGGATTTTAAATTATGAGTGGGTACACATGCAGCATTTGTAAGCGTGAACTTACATGTGTCTACTTGTGAGCATGCATTTTATATGAATCTTTAATGTAAATGTATATTTGCAACTAAGATTATGTATTGTAGTTGAATATAATGGTCTTCTTCTATTGGGTGGTTTCAAAATTTACCGACCTCGTTGCTGAAATATCGAGAATTGAGAACCACTGTTTATTTGATCACCATCAAACTTCACAGGATTCGTTCTAAGAATATGTTACATGTTTCCTGAAAATTTCGTCAAAATCGGATGAGCGGTTTATGAGTCTATAGGGGACATACATACATACATACATACATACATACATACAAACATACATACATACATACATACATACATACATACACACATCCTTCTTTATAGATATAGATTTACGTAATTTGTTTTCACTAAAAATGATGCCTACTCTACCTTTAATCTGTAATCTTAATTTTAATGATATATTATCATTTAGAGCTCGTATTAAATGGATTCCCACAAGAAGGCAAATGTTATTTCGCATCTTAAAATGCTGCATGTGCAGGTACATACAAATTAAACCAAACGTCACTTCAAAACTCCTGCCGCGTTTGAAACCGGGGTGGCATTGGCATAAGTAAACCATTTCGCACAGCATAGGGGATAAGCCTCATACAAATTTATTAGTAAAGTAACCATGAAATACTTTTTTTAAACCTGGTCTTGTTTAAAATTGCTACAATGAAAACGAAAAAAAACAGTATTTAAAATAAACGAACATTGTTTTTCTTCATATTTTTTTGTACAACTTACAAAAAAAAGCTTTTCCCTAGCAACCTGTCGTGGGAATTTGGAATGATTGTATTAATCAGTAATATAATTTGAAATATATTTTTACTGGGATTATTTTTGGCAACCCTGACCAATAGATTGGACACTGATGCGTTGACAGTTTTCCGGCAAAAAGCAGAGAGACGTCCCCGGGTTCATTTGAAACTTGTGGCGTGACATAAGCCGGTCTGCCACGTCACGAGACGTTAGTTTTTACATCGCGGCGAGTGACAGGACAACCGCCAACTGTCACGTGACAAAACCGAGACCATTAATTATGGTCTTGCTTGGGATAATTATCCCCTTTGAGTGGCAACCCTGTTTCTTTCCTAGCTTAACGTGTAATTTTTATTGATATATTAAAAATAAATTTGTAAAGACGAATGCAATTAACTAAGCTATTTTGGCGTGACAAGAAAAAAAAATTGAATTTCTTATAACTAATTACAAGAACTTATATGGTCTCCTTAGTGCTTGTTTTTCTTATGTCTATCCAAAGCAATTTCACATGAGCAATATTTGTATACAGGACCAATGCGCCTCTTGAAAACTGATTTTTTTTTAACATTTAAAACAGCTCTCACATTATCATGTTGTACGTTTTTTTCTTGGTTCAGATTGTGTAGAATGTGATTCCTAATACAATTTTATTGAGAAGTCATCTTTAAAGCAAATGGTAGATAAGCCAAAAAAGTATTAGGGGACGATATGTTGGCATAAAGCTAACCCGAAAACTGTGAAAAATGGTTAATTTCGCCAATGTCACCCCAGTTTCAGGGAAGTTCGGCAAGAATTGCAGGGCTTATATTCATTTGAGATTTTTGTTTTTAGTCCACATGCGGCATGTTACAGTTATTTAACTTATTTTGCCTATTTTTTTCCTTAAATTATAGGTCAGTATAAAACTGACCATCCATACTTTAAAAATTGGATTATTTTTTGTCATTGCATCCTTGTTCCAAGGAAGGACGATAAAAATTAAGATCAAAATAAAACATAAGCTTTATGTCCATTTGAGATTTGTGGGGTTGTTTAAGGTTTGTTTGGCTTGTCTGCAGTTTATTGGACTCGTAAATGAAAGTTTGTAAGTTCGAATCCCGGTGGAGCATAAAAATACTGTTTTTATTTTCATTTATGCTCTTTGTTGGGTTGGAAAATTCAAACACCTCTACCAAAGACCGATCACCAAAAGTCCATCCAGCCTTACAGTAACTAAATTTTTCTTGAGAATTGGCGTTCTCTATAGCAACGACTAAGCTTGCAGGGGGCTTCTGAAGTGTGATTTACACGACAAGAGCGCTCACAAAATAAATCATCATAATGTTATTGTGCATTTATGTTGTTATACAGCACGAGTAAGCGCAAACATACTATCTGAATTAAAGATGAATATAAAATATGAAAAAGTCTGTACAACTTAGATAGCAGTTAGATAAAAAAGCTTAGGGGCTGTCCATATATTACGTCATTCGCATTAAGGGGGGGGGGAGTCTGGTCTGCGGATGATGGCAAATGATGTACGAGTACCAAAAGTGACGTCGTTCTTGTAAATACCAATTTCTACAAAATATACAAAATATTATGTAAGTAATATAACATTATAAATTATTAAGCTCATCCATTATTACAGCAAGAGGGGGGGGGGGGTGTCATTAGATAATGACTAAAGGATGATTGTAAGGGGGGGGGGTCGAAAATCGGCCAAAATCGATGACGTAATTTATGGACGGCCCCTTATCCCAATTATTGTAGATTCAGACGACAGATATGAGACATCGATATGTTGAGGGTAAATCTAAATAAGCGACATAATATGATGCTAATATGGGTTTCTCAGATAAAAGCACCTTTTCTCCTATTTTCTACGAGAGAAAACACTAAATCTAATCTAATCTAAGTTACAAAATATAAGTAACATTAGAGATTCACATTATATACATTTTCACAAAACAGACATGTTTAAGTTCACGCTTACACATGCCGCATGTATTCCTACAATATAAAAACCCGAATCTTAAATGAACATACACCCTGCAACTCCTGCCGATCTTCTCTGAAACAGGGGTGACATTGGCAAAGTGAACCATTTTCTACAGCATGGGTGGTCACTGTCAGCCTTAAAATTTGTGAAAATCCTGTAGTGTAGAAGTTTTTCATAAGCACTCTCTTATAATTAGTTCACTTACGATGAAAAGTTACACCCAATAAAAGGTTTAATCCACAATTTTAAATCAGTGATCAGTACTTATTCAGTTTTACCTTTGAGGTGGCAATATATTGAAAGCTCCCGTACATTATATACGGCTTTAGGAGTTTTTTTTCAAATAAACTGTAATGTATAATTATGATATGATTATTTAGAGTAGGTAATATCATATATAAGGTAATGTATTATTGTAATATAATATTATTAGAGATTATTATTGCTTCACTGAGCAGTCTGGTTTTGTCTCTCGCCTTGTAAACACTGAAATGGAATAATACATCACATTGAAACCAAGACTCATCTGTTCGTCTGATTGATATCCCCCATCCACAATAAACATCCCCAAAATACATCACAGTGGCGCAGTCAGGATAAAGAAGAACCATATAAAACGGGATAAAAAAATTTTTTTTTGGAAGAAATAAAATAATATTGTTGCAAGAGCAACATGTGGGAATCTTCGAGAAGGAAGAAGGATCTGAAGACTGAGGATCACGAAGCCAGCTGAGGCGAGGTTGCTGCAGGGAGAACTGGAAGAAGTCTGAAGAGAAGGAGCGGTTTTCTTCAAGAGGAAGAGAACTCACGGAGCCAAGAGGAATCGCTGCAGGGAGTTACTGCAGCGGTTTTCTTTTCAAGAGGAGAGGATCCAACTGGGGCGGAGTGCTGCAGGGAGTACTGCAGGAGCTGGGAGCCTTGAGGGTCATTTTCCTGGAGGTGACTGCTGCAGGGAGTGGAAGCCACTTTCTGAGGGTCACGTAGGCGTTTCCTGGACTGTCGGACGCAGAAGCAGATAAGATTTTTGTTTTCTTTCTTTCTGCCGTTTCAGACTATGGAGGGAACACGGAGGAGTCTAAGTCCTTTTTGCCATAGGACTGGAGATTGGGATGTCTTCAGACTTCGGCTCGACCAAGTTCTCATTTTGTATGATGAGAAGTTTTTAACTGAAGAACGCAGAAGGGCTGTTCTATTATCGTCTCTCACCAGGGAGACTTTTCAGACGGTGTCTGATCTATGTTTTCCGAAAAAGATTTCGGAGGCAAAATTCGAGGAGTTGATTGATATTATTGGGGGTCATTGTGGGGTAAAAAAAAATATATTTGAGTATAGGGAGTCATTTTATTCATGTAAACAGCTCGAAACCGAGTCAATTAAGGATTATATAGCTAGATTGAGAAAAATTGCGGTAGACTGTAAATTTGAGAATAGATTGGAGGCAAATTTGAAGGATATATTTTTAATAGGTATCAGACAGAACAAAATAAAGCAGAGAATATTTTTAAAAGCAACGGAATTGAAATTATCTGAATGTGTAGAATTAGCGAGAACAATGGAACATTTGTGTGGTCAAAACAATTCAGAAAGTATAAATTTAATGAGTTCGTGTAATTCGAGGGATTCCACAGAAACTCGGAAGTCAAGGGATAGACAGCGAAATTCTGAAATCAAGCGAAATAATTCAAATGATAGTAAGAAATCTATTTTTAGACATGCAAGTATTTCAAGTGATAGGAATAATAATTATAAATGCTTTAACTGTGGTAAATTCGGTCATAAACAAAATGCATGCAAGTTTTTAAATAAAAATAATAAAAATATTAAATGCTTTAAATGTAACAAATCTGGTCATTATGCAAATAAATGCAAGTTTCGAAGAATAAATACAATAATGGCCATTAATGAGATGGATGGTCCCATTTTTTTAAACGTAAAGGTAAATGATACAGATCTAAAAATGATTTTAGATACGGGTTCTGGGGTGACTATTATTCCTTGGCACATATTTAATGAACATTTTTCAAATATTAAGTTAGAACATTGTGATTTGAAATTATCAAGCTATGATGGTACTCAACTACAAGTAAAAGGTCGTAAGTACATGAGAGTAGAATATCAAGGAAGTAAAGAGTACATAGAAATAATTGTTGTATATAAAGGGTCGTCTTCTTTATTAGGTCGGAATTTTTTGAATACTTTTAAAATAAATTCATTCAATGTTAGCGATAATATTTATTCAGTAGGAAATAATAATACGAATTATAATGCAGATTTTTTTTCTAGTATGAGAAAAAAATATCCAGCTGTTTTTGAGAGTAAAGCAGGTACTTTTAAAAATTTTGAAGCGGAGATAGAAGTTATAAAAGACTTTAAGGCAAAATTTGTTAACCCGAGGCCAATTCCTTTTAATTTGAGAATAAGGGTAGAAAAAGAAATAGATCGCATGTTACAAGAAGGTATTATTGAGAAAGTAGAGACTAGTGAAATGGCAAGTCCAATAGTGATTGTGAAAAAAAAAAATGATGAAATCAGAATATGTGCCGATTTTAAAAATACTTTGAATCCAATGTTAAAAAAAATAAAGTACCCGTTACCTAGAGTAGAAGATTTAATAAATAGAGTAAATGGAGCAAAATTTTATGCAAAATTAGATTTGAGAAATGCTTTTTCTCAAATTAGGTTGTCGGAGGAGTCGAGAAATCTTTGTGTGATTTCGTCACCATTTGGGTTATTTAGGTACAAGGTACTTCCTTTTGGTCTCACGACGTCACCAGCGATATTTAGCAGAGCTTTATATTCGGCAATTCAAGGGTTGGATGCGATAGCATTTATGGATGATTTGTTAATTTATGGGAATACATTGCAAGAATTGGAGAAGGCAACGGAAGAGGTAATTAAGCGTTTAGAACGTAGTGGATTTAGTGTTAATTTACAAAAATGTGAATTTGGGTTGACAGAAGTTGCATATTTGGGATTTCAAATATCGAGGGATGGTGTGAAACCACTTCAACATAAAGTTGAAGCTATAAAAAACTTGAAAACTCCAAGTGACATATCGGAGGTACGCTCTTTTTTAGGTGCAATAAATTATTATAGAATTTTTATAAGAGATTTAGCTAGCGTTTTGCAGCCGTTGTACAAACTATTAGAAAAAGGAGCAAAATTTAGCTGGACAAAAGAATGTCAATTAGCTTTCGATAAAGTAAAAGCTATTTTAGTCTCCGATAGGATTCTGGTACATTATAATCCAGAGTTACCGGTGAAGGTAATTACTGACGCAAGTGACCAAGGTCTATCGGCGATAATTTGTCATCAATACGAGAACGGATTAGAAAGACCAATTGCGTATGCGAGTAGAACTTTGTCGAATACAGAGAAAAAATATTCCATTTTAGATAAAGAGGCATGTGCTATTATATTCGCATTAAAAAAGTTTTTTCAATATATTTATGGGAGGCAGTTTATTCTAGTTTGCGACAACAAGCCATTGGTTCACATTTTGGGTGAACATAAAAACATACCTATACTGGCAGCTAATAGATTACAAAGATATGCATTAATTTTGCAAGGATTTGATTATACTATTGAATATGTTCCGTCAAAGGATAATAAAGCAGATTTTTTGTCGAGGTTACCAATGAGTAGTACGGATAATGAGGGGGAAGATAATATTGAGATCATAAATGAGATAAACATTGAGGACGTTGAAGGAGAATTTTTAAACTGTATTGCAGTAGAAACAAATTTAAATGTAGAATGCATCAAGAAAGCATCTCGTAATGACAAGGTCATTTGTGAGATAAAGGAGTATTTAAAAACAGGGTGGCCAAATAAATCCAAAATGACAAATGGATTGGTAAAATGGTGGTTTTTAAGAGAAAAGTTAAGCGAATCAAATGATTGTTTATTTTATGAAAACAGATTGGTAATACCATTGGCATTAAGGGAAGATATTTTGAAGTTTATTCACAAATCTCACATGGGAATTGTAAAAACGAAAACTTTGGCTAGAAATTATTTTTTTTGGTTAGGGATGAATACAGAAATTGAGAAAACAGTGAGAGAATGTACACAATGTGCAAGAAATATGGGATCTCCAGATAAAGTCGAGTTGAAAAGTTGGCCGGTAGAACAACATATTTGGAAAAGGATACATTTAGATTTTTTCGGGCCGCTAGCAGGAAAATATTTTTTAGTCGTAGTAGACGCAGCATCAAATTGGATAGATGCTGTAAAAGTTGATAAAATTGATGCAAGGCATACAATTAGAGAGTTGAAGAGAATATTTTCAGTGTTAGGTATTCCAAGTTGCATTGTAACGGATAATGGTACGGCATTTACATCAGTAGATTTTCAAAGGTTTTGCAAAAATTTAAATATTAAGCATTTAACTTCAGCAGTAAATCACCCAGCGTCAAACGGTTTGGCGGAGAATACGGTAAAAACAACAAAAAGTTTTTTAAAAAAAATTATGAAAAATGGTATGTTTCCTAACGATTATGAAGATAAGCTTTTGGAATTTTTAGTAGATCATAGAAATGCACCATCATTAGCAACAGGGATGGAGCCGAGCGTGCTTATGATAGGTAGAAAAATAAGATCCATTTTTGATACAGTAGTGCCTGGGGAGAAATCATTTAAAAAGACGGGGAGAAAGGTATGTGTTTTTAAAAAGAGAAATCAGGAAAATCAACAAAGGAATTACAGGGGAAGAAAGATTAAAGGACTATTCAGAATTGGACAAAAGGTAATGACTAAGGATTTCAGAAATGTAGGGAAGTGGGTTCCATGCATTATATTTAAAACATTGGGAAACAGGATTTACTTGGTAAAAGCTGGAAATCAGATTTGGAAAAGACATCATGATCAGATTTCCGGAAGAAAGGTGTCTTGGGAGGATGAGTCTGACAATGACCTGGGGTTGGGTCAGCTGTTGGATGAGGCAGGACAGATCTCTAATGACTCGGGTGTTTCCAGGTTCCAACCATGGTCGGAGCGCCTGCGTCCGAGGGGGGAGAACCGCCTGCGGTACCCAAGATGAAAGAAGATGAAATTGTATAAGATATAATTTTTATTGATATAATATGTTATAATGATAAGTATGATAAGTATGATATAATGTAATGTAGATTCGTCATTTAGTGAGGGAGGTGTAATGTATAATTATGATATGATTATTTAGAGTAGGTAATATCATATATAAGGTAATGTATTATTGTAATATAATATTATTAGAGATTATTATTGCTTCACTGAGCAGTCTGGTTTTGTCTCTCGCCTTGTAAACACTGAAATGGAATAATACATCACATTGAAACCAAGACTCATCTGTTCGTCTGATTGATATCCCCCATCCACAATAAACATCCCCAAAATACATCACATAAACATTTTATCTTTTGACTTGCCGACAGTTTTTGAAAGAAGCCTCTTTTGGGCTATCCGAAGCCTTTGTGAAACTCGAGGATGAATTTTTGATATCGGAGATTTGAAAGTTTTTCCTTTAACGCTATTTTCAGAGCCTTCAATCTGTAGACGCTTTACAAATAATTATTATTTTTAGGTTAATTAATTTTACAAATTTGCGTAGGATGTTCAAAATAGAAGTTTTTTTTTTTTGCTTCTTAAAAAGTGTACGTATTGTTAATCATAATTTTCTATTTGATTGATAAGTTAGTTCGTAAAATGCTTGCGTAGCATGCCAGAGCGTTAGGTTTCGAACCATTGTTTCAAGCACTGACACAGTTTCATTGTCACAAAGTGAGTAGGTATGGATAGCAAGGGCTAATATTGGCTACAGGAATAAGGAATGAAAGGCCTACAACCATAGACAAAAAAACCTACTCATCATTCTTTCAATAAAAGAGAGTGCTTGAATATAAAACCAGCAGAAACTTCAACAAGATCGTTGCCGGATCACCAAAATTCGTACACTGTATTGTCACGAATGTATGAGATTATCTTCAATATTTATAACTACACAGTTAAAATTTATTCATCGGATATTACACGAACTGTTAATAGATGTTGCATTATTCTCGACGTTTTGTTAGCGACGTAGCTAACGTCTTCAGGAGACACCCTCTCTGCACGACGACTGAGGATAAGCTCAATATTTAATATTCGATAAATTTAAACTGCGTAGTTATAAATATTTTAAATACTAAATGTCAAACGACCGTAATTCCAAACTAAACCTAGTGTATGAGATTATGACTGTGAATGTTAACTGTCTGTGTGTTTTTACAAACTTGTATATGTGTGTCTAGACGTAAGTATGAAGGTGGTTGTACCTGCTCGTATTTACTCGAAGCTTCTGCTCGAGATGGTTCTGGTTTGGTCTGATGTATGCTAGAATAGCCTTTAGTCCTCTATAAATATGATTTGAATTGCTTCAGAGGGCATCAGTACCCAATTTGTACACGAGCCGTTAAGCGAGAAATATAAAAGTGTAAACTGTGAACCAAATGTAAGCTAATTCCTAAACTATTTTTTGCAAAATAAATTTAAATGAAGTTTTATGAAATTGAACAAGTAAATCCTAATAATATTTATTTTCAGGTAAGTGATACATCAGACGCACCGAATATCTGTGACTTGAAAGCCGTGTGTACACTTGATGTAATGTAGCATGGAAAGCTTATCTCGCCTTATGTATGTACAAAATATATCAAAGGATATGTCACCGACAGGCTTCCTCCCTTAACCTGTCAAAAATCGTACGAAAAATATTTATATTCATCTGTAAAAATACGACGTGACTGTATCTATTTTGCTTTTTCATTATGGGTTACTAAGACCTCAGCTGAGGTTTACCAAAAAAATTCAATCTATCTATGGTACATACTTTTTATTTGTTAGAAAAAAATTGTGAAAAGCAACACAATTCACTACCTCAGATATTTTGGCTAGCCAGAAAACGGTTTAATTTTGTAAATATTTAAAAATATAAATGGTAAAACATTGTTTTAATTCACTTTATTTTATTTGTTTATGCTCGAATATTTTCGCCTAAGGAGGCATCTTCAAGAGCAGAATGGTTCATAAATATTTGAGCATAAACAAAGAAAATAAAGTGAATTAAAACAATGTTTTACCATTTATATTTTTAAATATTTATAAAAATGGACTTTCACTGTGTTAACAGATCAACACTAAAAAATATTGTTTAATTTTGTTGTTGTACTTTTTTATGAAATATTCATTTATGATTAATACGTAAACCCAAAAATGTAACTTGTAGGTAGATATGTTCCTTAACTTATAATTTAGAATGTGGTTGATCACCCATACTGTAAAAAAATAGTTGACTTGGTTGCCAATATCCAGAAGCAAGGTCCATCCATGTTTCAGGAAATTGGTAATAATTACTGAGGTGACTTCTGTTCCAGGGAAATTCGGTAAAAGTTGCAGAACTCATGTTCATTTGACATTTGGGTGTTTATGTTCTTAGTTCACCTCATCGAAAGCGCGAACTTATCTGCTTGTGGGCATGCCGTTAATATGAATCTAAAATGTAATATTTCGTTGCAACTAAAATAACAGATCATAGATAACGGATGTCTGTTGAACCAGGGTGACATTCGCAAACTATTTTTTGCAGTATGGGTGGTCAGCCTCGTAGCAAGCTATAGGTGAAGAAAGTTTTTGCTATAATAATCGACATAGCCATTCATCCAGCGATATATGCGCAACGCAACAATGCTACACGTATAGTGCAACTTCTTGCTGCGGTATCCTATTGCGAGAGGAACATATTTATTTTTACAGGTATGGGTGCCGGCCTTACGCTAATTACTTCAATTGAAGTGGGGGTTTCCCAGCTCCTGAGGGGGCTGGTACTCATTTTTTGTAAAGGCTTGCCGGTATTTTATTTTGGGGTTTGAAAGAAACATCGGAACGGGAAATCATTTCTGACACCTTTGGTGGGATTCGATCCCAAGCTCTCTCTGCATGGATTGGAAGCACTCTACCAATTGAGCTATCGACTAGACAGAAAAATGAGAAAAAATATAACTTGATAAAAAAATATATTCAAAGATGAATATTATTTAAGTATTCGAGATTGAAAGAAAGATAATTTTATCAGTAAAAGAGCTTTTTGGGCGATTTAACCAAGAACCCTTTCAATTATCTTCTTTTTCTCTTTCTCCGTAACGCTCACATCTTCATATCAATCTCCTTTCTTTTTTTGTCTTTTTTTCTTTTGAGGAAAGTCTTAATGAAAGAAATTAATCATCTCCCCGACTAGTCACGAACAGTCACCAAAGTAAGTAAACAGCGATTTCCTGAAATTAACCATACACTGTTTTCTAGCTGCTGAGACTTAGTGCACATTTCTGAATGGCAATTAATTAAGGGCGTTTAAAAATACTTTTTGGTAATTTTTCTCAACACTTGGTTGTCTTGCCAAGTGGGTTGGAGTTGCAGACATTAAAAAACGTTGAACGTCACTTGAAAAAGGAAATATTTATAACTTTAAACAGTTAATTGTTAGATAGTGGGTGAAGCAGTTGAAATATTAATAGTATGAGTGTTTGTAGCAGTGGCGAAGGGTGCCATACAAGCCGGTTCCCATCGGCTCCCATTTAAAATGATGTAACAAAGTAGTTAAAAAATATAGGCATAAAGTAAAAAAACACATTTAAAACCAAAGAAATAATACGTATTTTTTCCCCATTGAAACCATGCAGTATAATTCATTATCATTCTTGCCTCATTTTAAACGGGAAACCGATGGAAATCGGCTTCTATCACACCCTTTGCCACTGGTTTGTAGGCATGTAAAACATACTCCATGTGTGTGTGTGTGTGGAAGAATCTACACACGCTGTAATGAGCTCTATACTCTTCTTCAGCACTTGTATTCAAGGCGAGTTTTGTGTTCGGGAGACACGCATTTACTATGGCATTGGAAGCAAGCGAAGGTGAATAATAAATAAATGAAAATCACTTCACGTCTATAATCAATAATCTAAGTTGCAAAGATATATTACAATTAAGATTTATATTGAATGCATTCCCACAAGCAGACACGTATAAGTTCACGCCTACACATTCTGCATGTGTGCATACAAATAAACAAAACTTGCACCTTCACATCCAGGCTTACAGCAACTGAGCCATGTTTGAGAATTGGCACTTTCTTTATCGATGACCAAGCTCACAGAGGGCTCTTGAGGTGTGATTCACATAAAAACAGCGCTCACCAAATAAATCATCCTAATATTATTAATATTCTTTTTTTATTAACAAATTTTAATTCACCCTATTTAAAACAAAAATGGAAAGAAAAACGCTGAAAAACAATTTTTTAACAGTTACTGGAAAATTACTAACAATTCAAAGAGTATTTTATAGAAATCCAGTAGACAGTAGCACAGTGGAAGGAAATAAAAGCTCGGGGAAGTTCTATAAAGAAAATCTGTTGCATGGAATTGCTTCCATTTTCAGAACAAATACAGCCAGCGTATAAATAAAGCATCCTTTCTAGAGATACAGCCTTCTACATAGAGCAGTCGTTCTTAAAGTTGTGTAAATAGACCCACAGAAAACGATTTCGGGGAAGTTCATCCTTAGTCGTCGGGCGGAGAGGGTGTCTCCTGAAGACGTCGAGAATAATGTAAGTTTTCTTATAACGGTGCGTCTAGTATCCGATTAATAAATTTTAACTGTGTAGGTATTATTATTGTAAATATGTCTAACGACCATAATTCCAACATAAGCCTAACAATGCTTTTCGGGGTCTATGAAAACGCATTCATTCTACATAAATCAAAATAAAAAAGGTTGTTAATTGCATTATGTTTTTAAACGGTTCTATTTAATAAAAACTGCAGTTTACTTATTTTGCACAATTTATTTATTCACCATCAATTCAATGTTACATTTGCACAGTATGGTACATTGGCTGATTAACTTCTAACCTTCGGCCCTTAATTTATACTAGAAATAAAGTTTACTGTCGAAACATCGAGAATCAGTATTTACTGCTTTGCTAGATTTTACCAGAACATTTGACTCAATAAATCTCGAACCAATACAAATTTATGTCAAATACAAATTACCTACCTAAGCGTCTGTTTATTTCTAGAGAAACTATTTATAACCCTAACACAGACAAACACAACTAAATACTCATATTCGTAACAGTATATATGAGTCGTATAAATGCAAACGCCGTCAACTCCTTACGCGATGATTTTGAGAAAAATAAACTTGCGCTTTGAACGCAATTATTTGTGTATTGGAGATGACGGCGTTTGCACAAAATCATACTTTTTCAATTAAAATTACGAAGGATAAAGTGAGGTTTTCATCACATTGCGCACAGCAAATGAACGAGGCGGCTGCTACTAAGCCAAAGCCGCAGCTGCAGCAGCCTCAGCAACAGAAGCTGCCGCAGCAGCAGCAGAAGGTGCTGCAACAGAAGCTGAAGCCGCCGCAACAGCAGCTGAAGCCGCCGCAGCAACAACAGAAGCTACCGCAGCAGCAACAGAAGCAGCCGCAGCAGCAACAGAAGCAGCCGCAGCAGCAACAGAAACAGCCGCAGCAGCAACAGAAGCAGCCGCAGCAGCAACAGAAGCAGCCGCAGCAGCAACAGAAGCAACTACTACAAAAACGACTACCTCAATCGTCATCCGAACCTCAATGGCAAGTCCAGAGAACCAGACGTACACGTCGTCAAACGATGCTTCAGGGGACTGCTTCCACATCGGACCTGACAGCAATCATCGCCACCAGAAGTCTTCATGCCTGGAGATTTGCCAAGGGCACTACCCAGCAGCAAGTCCAGGACTACGTGAAGACCAAGTGCGGTCTTGTTGTGGAGGCACTGCCTCTAGTGAATAAGGGCGAATATATGTCCTACAGGATTGTCGTGCAAGAAGATGGCTGGGACAGGGTGTTCAACCCAGATGTATGGCCCAAGGGCATACGTCTAGCCAAATTTATAAATTTTAAAAAATGATTAATATTACATATCAAAATGTAAGAGGTCTTTGCACCAAAATTCAAAATTTTAAAGATAACATCTTAACCCAGAATGCGGACATCATTGCCGTCTCAGAATCTTGGTTGAACGCCTCTGTCTTGTCATCCCAATTAATCGACAATCGGTATACTTTACATAGGCGGGATCGTGGCTCTCGCGGAGGGGGGGTGTTCCTCGCTGTCAAAAATGCACTGGCCTCTCAAAGGCGGACAGACTTGGAGACTAGCGGGGAACACCTCTGGATCAGAATAATTGTCGATCATTCTCCCATTTTTGTATGTGTTCTTTATTTTCCATGCAGGGATGGCGAGGAAGATAGACAACTTTTTTATAATTTCATGGATATGAACTCAGTTGTACTGAGGAACCGCAGTTGTATTATTCTAGGAGACTTTAACATGACCAGTATTAGCGACTCTGCAATACTGGAATACTCATGTTTCTTAGAGAGCAACTGCCTTACTCAGTACAACTGTGTTAAAAATACTTATGATAAAATGTTAGATTTAGTACTATGTAATGACAAATTAAAATGTAATGTGGTTAGATGTGTAGAGCCGTTGGTGTATGAAGATCGTCACCACCCAACGCTCTCTGTGTCGGTGCAGCTGCGGGGTGCGCCTCTGCACAATAGGCCGGCGCATCGCACGCACACACGCGCACACACACAGGCAACCAACACGACTGATCATAATATTAATTTTAAATACCTAGACCTAATTAGATGTAGCGATATTCTTAATAATTATGATTTCAGTGTACTTTATAATTTGAACAATGCTAATAATGCGGTTACTTATTTTTATAATGTGTTATTTAAGATTTTTTCTCTGTGTGCTCCTAAAAAAAAGAGAGTTAATTACCAAAGTAGGACTTACCCAGCATGGTTCACACGGGATATTATTGATGATATAAAATGCAAACAGCGCTTACATAACAAATACCGGAAGAATAACACACCTCAAATTTTTTCTGAATTCTGTCAAAAGCGCGCTCAATTGAAAAAGATATCAAGAATGCTCGTAAGTCCTACCTTGATAAAATTCAGTCCGGGATCGGAAGTGGTTCTAGGGAATTTTGGAAGTATGTCACATCGGTTAGAAAAGATGGTGACTCGTTCCCTACACTGATGGATGGAGACCTTATAACAACTGATCCTCAATCAGTCTGTGAAAGGTTCTCAGAATACTTTCAATCCGTCTACAGCTCTCAGATCCCCGAATTAGATGTGGAATCCATGCTTAATAAACTGCCACTATGCAATACGAATAATATCAGCATAGATCTGTTCACATTGGATGAGGTACAATCTTGCTTAGTTGGCATAAATCCTAACAAAGCAGCAGGTCCTGATAATATTCCACCAAAAGTCATCTTGGCAATTTCTAAATCTATAGCAAAACCCTTAACATTTATTCTAAATTTATGTATAGAAAAATGCACTTTTCCGCAAATTTGGAAACTCACCAAAGTCATTCCTATACATAAATCTGATTCAAAAACAGATGTTCATAACTATAGACCAATCTCTATACTATCAACATTTGCTAAAATATTTGAAAGTTTGATTCATAAGAATCTACTTGAAAATATTAAATCCCGTATCACTATTCATCAACATGGCTTCCTGCCAAAAAGATCTACTGTCTCTAATCTTCTAACTATTAGTAAAGACGTAGCATCTAATCTGGATTCTCAGCTCCAGACAGATGTAGTGTATACGGATTTCTCTAAAGCATTTGATCAGGTAGATCACGATATTCTTCTTGAGAAAATGCACATACTGGGATTCTCCAAATCCCTGTTATTATTCTTTGCCTTCTATCTAAGGAACAGGCAACAGTACGTCAACATTAATGGTTTTACCTCAAACACCTTTCAACCGTTCTCAGGCGTTCCACAAGGATCAAATTTGGGTCCTTTGGCGTTTATTATTTTCATTAATGACATAATTGATCATATTAAACACAGCTCTTGTCTCCTTTATGCAGACGATCTAAAGATTTATGTGAAAGTCGTAGATACTCACGACTGCATAAATCTACAAGAAGATTTAGATGCATTAGCAGCTTGGGCTGAGAAAAACAAGCTCATCTTTAATTCAAAGAAATGTGTCTCAATGTCCTTTAGTAAATCTTTTAGACCCATCTTGCATGAGTACAGTATTGGTGGGCAATTATTGTCTCGTGTAGAATCAATACGGGATCTGGGAGTTGTTTTTGATCCAGGACTGAGCTTCTCTAGCCATATAGCGCAGCTGACTACTAAGTGCTACCAGCTTCTGGGACTGGTGATCAGAGTGTGTAAACTGCTCACTGAGCCCAGAGCGATGGTGGACGTATTTAGCTGCGTTATACGGTCCAAACTGGAATACGCTGTTGAGGTGTGGACGCCTCATCAGCAAAAATATATCAATATGTTGGAACAAATCCAAAAGAAATTCCTGAGGTACCTCCTCATGAGGATACGTGGAAATTATCCGCAATATATGCATCATGAGGAGCTACTTCGAGAAACAGGTTTCAGAAGCCTGGAAACCAGGCGCAACGGGTTCCTTATGGTGCTCTCTCATAAAGTCATCAACGG